>CM076570.1:1459403375-1459878449 GCA_034641835.2 Pinus albicaulis
GTATAATTTGAATTGAAAAATAAATTTTACGATTCTAAAATATTTTAAAAAATTAGCGATACTTAAAACTCTAAACCTAAATATTTCAGTTATATAAATAAAACATAATCAATCCAAAGAGAACAAAAAAAAATTGATTCTGCTGCAAATTTATTAATTTGACATCCAATGAAATTGGTAAATACAACGTGGAGTTGCCATAAAAAGGAGGGTGAGACCATTGCGATGCACAACGTACAAGGGTAGTTGAGGCGGTACATTACATGATAGATTTTAAAATGTGAATTGAAGAGGAAGTCATTAATTGAGTAACGATTGTTTGATCAACTAACAGTGAATGGATAGCGACGGGGCTGTGAAAATGCGTACCCTTTAACGATGTGGCTTTATGATTCATTATAAGCAGTCAAATCAGAGTGTTAAAATGATATAAGTGATGCGGATTTGGCAGTTCAAAAATGAAGTGCCTTAAAAGGGAATCAACAAATATTATGGGAAAATATTAAAATATTCACTTTTTACATATGTATCTCAGAATGATATGGAAACTTTAACATTTTTCAATTCTTGTTTTAATTATTTTAAATGATATCTTTTAAATTATAAATATTAATTTTGGTATTAATTTTGTACAATCTAATCCATTAGAGTAATAATATTTATGATGTTTAATTTTTTAAATATTTTTTTTTTTTTTTTATTACGTTGTAACACGTTATTATTTGAAAATAACCTATTGTTGACCGTTAGATGTTTTGTTATACAATTGAAGAAAGCTGAGCCATATATATAAAACAGTTAAAAAAAACAAAACATAACCAAAAACCTTAATATGCAATTTCCAACATTAATCAGCTACAGTCATCTTCCCTGGGTAATAGTCGCATTTGTTGCAGAGAAGGGGTAGCTGGAAGAATGAGGAGGGAGAGCTGTAGCCGTAGATGGAAAAACCAACAAGATTGGTAGTTATTAGTTTGTTCTGGTAGTTTTCATATTTTGTTTTAAATGTCTTTCTTTTATTCATTCTTTATCTCTCATATGCTGTTGTCTATTCCAGTGAAGAACTGAAGAAACTTGCTACTGACTGCTGCGTCTGTTCGAGTTTGCCTGTGAGTGCTGCTGACTGCTGCGTCTGTTCCAGTTTGTCTGCTGCTGACTGTTGCGTCTGTTCTAGTTTTCCTGTGAGTGCTGCGTCTGTTCCAGTTTTCCTGTGAGTGCTACTGACCGCTGTTAGGTATGGCATTCATAACCTATTGATGTAAGTTCTGAATATGCAAGAGAAAGTCAGAAACATTTTGACCTGACTTGCTCCAAACCCCTTTTTTAACTGTGCTGGGGATTGCACAAATGATTTCCTCAGTTCGGTGTTGTTCGTTTAGGTGTTATCTTAAAATTTGCTTTGAAAGGATCAATAGGTTACTTCCATGTATGTGACTTCATTAGCCTTCAAAGATTCAGAGCTACTATTTCGCCGAATTTCTGAGACTTTCTTCTCAGGTTGTTCAATGTCTGCTTTAATCTCGGGTGAAATCGAGTTGTGGAAGCTGAGAGTAGTCTGACGGGCCGTGGTCTTTGTTTTGGTTCGAGGGTGTACTGTTTCACCGAATTTCTTAGACTTTCTTCTCAGGTTGTTCTTATCTGAATAAAATTTATGTAGTTTGAAATCCTATTATGCCTATTATGGTTTTGAATACATGCTTAGAGGCGTGGGAGATTACCTTCTCAGGTCCTTTAATAGAGGAATGGGAGCAGTACAAACTTCAGTGAATCTTGCAAGTATTATTTTGTCGGGGTAGGAGGATAACTTGACATGGGTCAAAAATATATTTAAAGGAAAAACCTCAGTCAAAGACATTTATTTTCACATTTCCCTAGATCGGGGCTCTGAACAAAAAGAAATTTGAAATCCTATTATGCCTATTATGGTTTTGAATACATGGTTAGAGGCGTGGGAGATTACCTTCTCAGGTCCTTTAATAGAGGAATAGGAGCAGTAAAAACTTCAATTGAATCTTGCAGGTATTATTTTGTCGGGGTAGGAGGATAACTTAACATGGGTTGGAAATATATTTAAAGGAAAAACCTCAGTCAAAGACATCTGTTATCTTAAAATTTGGGTCGACCCTGGAAATTATCAGAAATTTCATTTAAAACTTTAATGGCACGAATTTCAAGCTGACATTGTTCAATGTATTATTCAAGCTCACATTGTTCAATGTATTATTGAACCTATTCTGTTTGTCTATTAACCTAGCCTTTAGAAAACAGAGCCTAATTGGGAAAATTTACTAAGAAGAGGCTTTTAGGGTCCAAGGAGATGCGAACTATGTAGGAATAAGTCAAAAGACACATGCCATCTCTTTCTCACCTGCCCATTTGTGGCTTCAGTTTTGATCGAGGTTTTTTTAGATGTTAAAGATCAATGCCACTTATGACAGGTCTTTTTCTATTTGTCTAGGTCCCTATCCATGTTGTCCCCTACTGCTATTGTTGTTGGCTTTTAATAATTCATATATATATATATATATATATATATATATATATATATATATATATATATATATATATATATATATATATATATATATATATATGAATGAGTATGGAGTGGAATAGAGTAGAGCGACACTTTCTATATTTTGAGATGTTTGAAGTCCCTGTTATGAGTGATAATGCATCAGACTGTTATGTTCAATCATTTCAATAATTTTTATATATATAGTTTGTCACAGTGGTGTTGCATTGTTTCAATAATTACAGCTATATTTTGAGTTTCACCCTTCTCGACTTGGCAGGTCATTCAACCAGTGGAATATTAGGACTATTTGTTTATGAATGGGAAGTCTTGTTCATAAACAAATACTCCTAATATGCCACTGGTTAAATGACTTGCCAAGTCGAGAAGGGTGAAACTAAAAATATAGCTGTAATTATTGAAACAATACAACATAACTGTGACAAACTGTATTGTCATTCCACTAGCTTTCTTATTGCACTTGTTATTCCAACTAATATGACAAGGGTAGAGTAAATCCAGTACAGAACCTATATCGTTACTTCTTCCAATTATTTGTGAGTAATTGGAACAAGAATTCCAATGATGATTTGATGATCTTCAGCAGCAGAATTTCATGCTTTGGTGTCAGTTAATAGCCTAAACTGTTTGTTAGAATGTTTCTTTTGCAACCATGTGAATCCATTGTTGATGTGAGGTTGCTTTGTAAAGTTGATGGAAGGTATGAGTGCTACAATGTCAAGATGGAAGAGAGTCATCATCATCACTCCAATCCAAAATCTATACCTTTGTGGCTTGCTAAGGTTCATTGTGGGACAGTGGGGTAGAAAGACCCTAAAACTAAAACTATTAAAACTATTAAGAAGATGTATTAAAAACAGAGTTGCTGGAGCAAGGATGCTTTGGTGTCAGTTAATAGCCTGAACTGGGTGTTAGAACGTTTCTTTTGCAACCATGTGAATCCGCTGTTGATGTGAGGTTGCTTTGTAAAGTTGATGGAAGGTATGAGTGCTGCAATGTCAACATGGAAGAGAGTCATCATTGGATTTCAATTTCTATTCAGATCAGAAACCAATATAGAAACAATAGAATATAGAGTCTATGGCTACCAAACTTAGCTTCAAGTGATAGTGTGAAAATTGAAAATTTCATCATCATTGGATTTCAATTTCCATTCAGATCAAAAACCAATCTAGAAACAATAGAATATGGAGTCTATGGCTACCAAACTTAGCTTCAAGTGATAGTGTGAAAATTGAAAATTTATATAGATAGTTCTGCAGGAGGTTGGGGAAAGGAAACAAAATAACTGAGATCAGAAGCTTTTATAAACATTAAGACTAAGGAAACAAGTAATATAAAGTAGACATATACTCTAAATATAAATTATTAGCATCCCAGATGGAAAATCATGAGAATGAACCAAATGTATAAAATATAGGTAGTTTGAGGCTCAAGAACATAGTCAGCAGATGAGGGTGATGGGATATTCCTCAACATTCCATGTTGGTGGAATTGGACAGCAAGGTGTCAATCCAATATTGACTCTAGAGAGCATTAATTCCACACTCAACATAAGATACATAATCTCATGTAGTTTATGCATGAACCTGAATTACTCGATCAATATTTTCTCATGACATCATGCTGCCATGTTATCACCTGAGGAGTTTGTCCCATTTCTTGTCCTCCATCTTATACCAATGAGGTGCCAGGGGACTGTGAGGAGGCACTTGGGTAGAATGCATTAGAATGCTTAATATGTTTGTTAATGATTTTCTGTTTGTCTATTAACCCAGCCTTTAGAAAACATAGCCTAATTGGTCCCAATCCACATTGTCCCCTACTGCTATTGTTGTTGGCTTTTAATAAAATACAACCAAGACTGTGAAATGGTATTTTGTAGGTTAGAAAGTGTGATATTATATCCGGTGGGAGTTGAAAAACAAATCATCACTGTCTAGTTTTCTTAAATGAAATGGTTACTCTTCAACACAAGACTTCCCATTCATAAACAAATAGTCCTAATATTCCACTGGTTAAATGACCTGCCAAGTCGAGAAGGGTGAAACTCAAAATATAGCTGTAATTATTGAAACAATACAACACAACTATGACAAACTGTATTGTTGTGACTGGTTCAGAGTGGATGGTTTCTCTAGCTCTCTGGTAGCAGCTAGAAGGACAATAATAGGTTAGATGTGCACAGTAATGTAACTCAGTTTTCTTCCAATTTGTTTCAAACCTGAGAAGAAACAATAAGAAAATGAGTTTTAGCTTACTGTACAAAGCTAAAGTTTGAATGAAACTTACAGCTTATTTGTATAAAATTTGTGCTCCATCATCTGATTCATATATATTGTGTATCATGAGTTATGTACCATTTTCATTTGAAGCTGAGATATATGAATGAAAAACATTAAGAAACATAGGACATACACTCAGTTAATTTGAATATACTTTAATGGATCCAGGACATATCTTGGGCACGACAAATGAAAAAAGTTTAGAAATCTTGGGCACGACCTTACTCTAATCTAACCCTAACATACTTCTATAGGCTTATAATGATCTCGACTTTTCCAATGCTGAGTGGGCTTCTCAATAATTTTTATTGAAATTGTTTTATCTTCATCAAAAGCATTTTTATTTCCTCATTATAAAGGAGCTTTCTATCATAGTGTTCTGATAAGTATGAACTTTATTTTATCTAGAATCTAGATGTTCTCTTATCCACATTTATTACAAGTTAGCAACAAGCTATTGTATTAGGAATTTATTAAGTTTGTGCTTATGATAGTCTAGCTGCTTCCTTACATATTGGGTACTCAGTTCTGGTTTGGGTTCACTGACTTGGTCAGATACTAAGTCATTGATATTCTTTGTTGGGCTAATAGATTACAGAAATTTCCAATCAATTCAGTATGAGCTCAGATCATTCTGATCGTTTTGGAAAATCTGGTTTGTTTTTTTGGTTTGCCTGCAATTTTGGTTTGCTTATTTTGATTTATGAACTATATTTGTTTCTTCTTTAATTTGAATGATATGTTCCTTCCATATGCCTCAAATATTTTTGAAGTGATCCCTGCAACTACACCTTTTTGGATTTGTTTACTACAACTAGATAAACCCCTGTCATATGTTTCAGTTGTCTGGAGATTTCTGTTTGGATGGCTGCTCACATGATTTTTCTCATGAAAATTGATTTGAGTTATTTAACTTAATGTGATCTTTCACTATTGCTATAATCATGTTATCATTTACTATGCAACATTCTTATTGTCAAATAAAATGAAAACCTTTCAATTGGGGCCAGGGGATGTACTTTTTTGTGATATCTCCAGTTCAGATTGTTTGCAAGGGTGTGAAATTGGGAAAAACCTGAGCCACAATGCTATTTCATTTTAGGAGAACATAGACAATGTCAATCCTCTCTAGTTACCTCAATTATAATATGGACCCATCTGAAAATACCTTTAAATCTCAATTATAGTTATTACATATTTAAATGCATACCAACTCTCATTTTCTTTTCAAAATAAAACACTTTATTTAAAGTGGAAGAATGCATATTACACATTTATTTAGGGCAGTTCGAATAACAAAAGTATGTTGCATGTGGTTGGTCTACTCTGAAGCTCCTTAGGTGTGTATAGATTAATAGATTATTTTATAATTGGAAATATGGTGTGATATTATTTTAAGATACATAATCTCATGTAGTTTATGCATGAACCTGAATTACTCGATCAATCTTTTCTCATGACATCATGCTGCCATGTTATCACCTGAGGAGTTTGTCCCATTTCTTGTCCTCCAGCTTATACCACTGAGGTGCCTGTGGACTATGAGGAGGCACTTGGGTAGAATGCATTATAATGCTTAATATGTTTGTTAATGATTTTATGTTTGTCTATTAACCCAGCCTTTAGAAAACAGAGCCTAATTATTCCAAATCCACGTTGTCCCCTACTGCTATTGTTGTTGGCTTTTAATAAAATAAAACCAAGACTGTGAAATGGTATTTTGTAGGTTAGAAAGTGTGATATTGTATCCGGTGGGATTTGAAAAACAAATCATCACTGTCTGGTTTTTTTAAATGAAATGGTTACTCTTCAACGCAAGACTTCCCATTCATAAACAAATAGTCCTAATATTCCACTGGTTAAATGACCTGCCAAGTCGAGAAGGGTGAAACTCAAAATATAGCTATAATTATTGAAACAATACAACACAACTGTGACAAATTGTATTGTCATTCCGGTAGCTTTCTTATTGCACTTGTTATTCCAACTAATATGACAAGGGCAGAGTAAGAATTGTATGCTTTGGTGTCAGTTAATAGCCTAAACTGGTTGTTAGAATGTTTCTTTTGCAACCATGTGAATCCAATGTGGATGTGAGGTTGCTTTGTAAAGTTGATGGAAGGTATGAGTGCTGCAATGTCAAGATGGAAGAGAGTCATCATCATCACTCCAATCCAAAATCTATACCTTTGCGGCTTGCCAAGCTTCGTTGTGGGATAGTGGGGCAGAAAGACCCTAAAACTAAAACTATTAAAACTATTAAGAAGATGCATTAAAAATAGAGTTGCTGGAGCAAGGATGCTTTGGTGTCAGTTAATAGCCCGAACTGGGTGTTAGAACGTTTCTTTTGCAACCATGTGAATCCGCTGTTGATGTGAGGTTTCTTTGTAAAGTTGATGGAAGGTATGAGTGCTGCAATGCAAAGATTAATATCACTGCTTGTTGCTGATTTATCTCCATTCCAAGATTTTGAACACTGACTCAAGATAAACAAGAGAATGATGAGGAGGCCTGAGGCTGCCCAAATCTGGTTTTATGATTAGTGTGAAACTAGGTAATCTCCATCATCATTGATTTCACTTTCCATCTCAAGACTAGAACCTAGAACATCAGAGAAACAATGAATAAGAGTCCATACTAAAACTTGAGCCTGAGAAGCAAAGAATATCCAAGTAAAGAAATCGAAAATCACAGCGTATTGTCCTGAGAAGGCTGGGGAAAGGAAACAAAATAACTGAGATCAGAAGCTTTTATAAACATTAAAGACTAAGGAAACAAGTAATATAAAGTAGACATATACATATAAATTATTAGCATCCCAGATGGAAAATCATGAGAATGAACCAAATGTATAAAATATAGGTAGTCCAAGGCTCAAGAACATAGTCAGCTGATGAGGGTGATGGGATATTCCTCAACATTCCATGTTGGTGGAATTGGACATCAAGGTGTCAATCCAATATTGACTCTAGAGAGCATTAATTTCACACTCAACATAAGATACATAATCTCATGTAGTTTATGCATGAACCTGAATTATTCGATCAATATTTTCTCATGACATCATGCTGCCATGTTATCACCCGAGGAGTTTGTCCCATTTCTTGTCCTCCAGCTTATACCACTGAGGTGCCAGGGGACTGTGAGGAGGCACTTGGGTAGAATGCATTAGAATGCTTAATATGTTTGTTAATGTTTTTCTGTTTGTCTATTAACCCAGCCTTTAGAAAACAGAGCCTAATTGGTCCCAATCCACGTTGTCCCCTACTGCTATTGTTGTTGGCTTTTAATAAAATACAACCAAGACTGTGAAATGGTATTTTGTAGGTTAGAAAGTGTGATATTGTATCTGGTGGGAGTTGAAAAACAAATCATCACTGTCTGGTTTTTTTAAATGAAATGGTTACTCTTCAACGCAAGACTTCCCATTCATAAACAAATAGTCCTAATATTCCACTGGTTAAATGACCTGCCAAGTCGAGAAGGGTGAAACTCAAAATATAGATGTAATTATTGAAACAATACAACACAACTATGACAAACTGTATTGTTGTGACTGGTTCAGAGTGGATGGTTTCTCTAGCTCTCTGGTAGCTAGAAGGATAATAATAGGTTAGATGTGCACGGTAAAATATAGGTAGTTCGAGGCTCAAGAACATAGTCAGCTGATGAGGGTGATGGGATATTCCTCAACATTCCATGTTGGTGGAACTGGACAGCAAGGTGTCAATCCAATATTGACTCTAGAGAGCATTAATTCCACACTCAACATAAGATACATAATCTCATGTAGTTTATGCATGAACCTGAATTACTCGATCAATCTTTTCTCATGACATCATGTTGCCATGTTTTCACCTGAGGAGTTTGTCCCATTTCTTGTCCTCCAGCTTATACCACTGAGGTGCTAGGGGACTGTGAGGAGGCACTTGGGTAGAATGCATTAGAATGCTTAATATGTTTGTTAATGCTTTTATGTTTGTCTATTAACCCAGCCTTTATAAAATAGAGCCTAACTGGTCCCAATCCACGTTGTCCCCTACTACTATTGTTGTTGGCTTTTAATAAAATACAGCCAAGACTGTGAAATGGTATTTTGTAGGTTAGAAAGTGTGATATTGTATCCAGTGGGAGTTGAAAAAAAATCATCACTGTCTGGTTTTTAAAATGAAATGGTTGCTCTTCAACGCAAGAGTTCCCATTCATAAACAAATAGTCCTAATATTCCACTGGTTAAATGACCTGCCAAGTCGAGAAGGGTGAAACTCAAAATATAGCTGTAATTATTGAAACAATACAACACAACTGTGACAAATTGTATTGTTGTGACTGGTTCAGAGTGGATGGTTTCTCCAGCTCTCTGGTAGCTAGAAGGACAATAACAGGTTAGATGTGCACAGTAATGTAACTCAGTTTTCTTCCAATTTGTTTCAAACCTGAGAAGAAACAATAAGAAAATGAGTTTTAGCTTACTGTATAAAGCTAAAGTTTGAATGAAACTTACAACGTATTTGTATAAATTTTGTGCTCCATCATCCGATTCATATATATTGTGTATCATGAGTTATGTACCATTTTCATTTGAAGCTGAGATATATGAATGAAAAGCATTAAGAAACATATGACATACACTCAGATAATGTGAATATACTTTAATGGATCCAGGACATATCTATCTGCAACAAAACATGAAAACAAGACAAACAAAAAAAGTTTAGAAATCTTGGGCACAACCTTACTCTAATCTAACCCTAACATACTTCTATAGGCTTATAATGATCTCGACTTTTCCAATGCTGAGTGGGCTTCTCAATAATTTTTATTGAAATTGATTTATCTTCATCAAAAGCATTTTTATTTCCTCATTATAAAGGAGCTTTCTATCATAGAGTTCTGATCAGTATGAACTGTATTTTATCTAGAATCCAGATCTTTTGTTATCCACAGTTATTACAAGTTAGCAGCAAGCTATTGTATTAAGACTTTATTAAGTTTGTGCTTATGATAGTCTAGCTGCTTCCTTACATATGGGGTACTTAGTTCTGGTTTGGGTTCACTGACTTGGTCAGATACCAAGTCATTGATATTCTTTGTTGGGCTAATAGATTACAGAAATTTCCAATCAATTCAGTATGAGCTCAGATCATTCTGATCGTTTTGGAAAATCTGGTTTGTTTTTTTTGGTTTGCCTGCAATTTTGGTTTGCTTATTTTGATTTATGACCTATATTTGTTTCTTCTTTCATTTGAATGATATGTTCCTTCCATATGCCTCAAATATTTTTGAAGCGATCCCTGCAACTACACCTTTTTGGATTTGTTTACTACAACTAGATAAACCCTTGTCATATGTTTCAGTTGTCTGGAGATTTCTGTTTGGATGGCTGCTCACATGATTTTTCTCATGAAAATTGATTTGAGTTATTTAACTTAATGCGATCTTTCACTATTGCTGTAATCATGTTATCATTTATTATGCAACATTCTTATTGTCAAATAAAATGAAAACCTTTCAATTGGGGCCAGGGGATGTACTTTTTTGTGATATCTCCAGTTCAGATTGTTTGCAGGGGTGTGGAATTGGGAAAAACCTGAGCCACAATGCTATTTCATTTTAGGAGAACATAGACAATGTCAATCCTCTCTAGTTACCTCAATTATAATATGGACCCATCTGAAAATACCTTTAAATCTCAATTATAGTTATTAAAAACTTAAATGCATACCAAATCTCATTTTCTTTTCAAAATAAAACACTTTATTTAAAGTGGAAGAATGCAGATTACACATTTATTTAGGGAAGTTCGAATAACAAAAGTATGTTGCATGTGGTTGGTCTACTCTGAAGCTCCTTAGGTGTGTATAGATTGATAGATTATTTTATAATTGAAAATATGGTGTGATATTATTTTAAGATAAATAATCTCATGTAGTTTAGGCAATAGAAAGATGTATGTTGTTAGCTTTTGTCTTTTTCCCAGTCTAAAGAAAATTGAACATAACGTGACAGATCTTGTTTATGATAATTTTTGAAATTTTGAAGAGAGTTAACTAGTAAACCAGTGTGATATCTAATATTTATTTAACCAATATTATTCTACCCATAGTGAGAGCCATCTATAACACCAATTTTTAATCTTTTTTGCAATCCTCTTTATGATCCATGACCACTCTCGTGGATGGTAACAATTTGACTTAAGGGGAAATCCAAAATAGGTGAATCCATTATAATACCATGTAAAACTAAGGAGTAATTTTAGGATTGAATTGATTTTTGTTGATTTTAATAAACATATATAGCATTTTAAATGCAAATCTTCATCATCGATGGTAGGTTCCTATTCCAATATTTCATATCTATGATATTTACATATTTAAAAAGTATTCTCGAAATCCCAAAGGATTTGGTGTCTAATAATATCCACTACCTTAATAACCCCTCCATCATTTAATAAAGAGTGAATATTATTATAGGTATGATATATTTAATTTTGTGTCCTTCCTCCCTTACACATAAGTGTAAGTGTGAATTGTTATAGGTGTATATTAATTGCTAATTAATTTCAAGGCAAGGGCATGGGAATTTGTTACTTTCATATTTTTTTATTTATACGAATTTCTTTCATGAATGCTCAAATGTTAGGAAAACAATCTACCACTAAGTTATGCAAAAAATTGCACTACTAAGTTAGATGTATTTAAGATGAAAAAAATAGTTGAATTCAAATTATGTCACCAAATCCATTGTTATTTGAATTACTTAATTTAAATTTTATTTTGAGACTTTGAATAATAATTACAGTTTCATATTAATAAATTGAAGAAACATTATTTTCCTATGTTTTGTACAACATTCTTTCTAACACCATCAACATTTTTATGATTTAGTTTTTTATATTCAACATAGTCATTAGTTTTAACTTAACTAAGATTTACATACAAATTATCCATAATTTTTATATATTAAAATTTAGATTAATTTACAAAAACTAACTTTTCAAGCAATAACTATAGCTTCATCCATGATTTAAAAAAAAACATTAGTTTTACATATAGCCATATTTTTTTCAATCACAGACATCATTAATTTTTAACTTACATCTACCTAATAATGGTCCACTTCGGCTGTCTTTAACTTCTCATGTAGTTCTACAAGAATCATAATTATACATCTAACTCGAAACCACATATAAAAAATTTTAATTATTCTTTTATCTTTGTTTTCAAAAAATGACAACAAATGTTACTGAGAATGTTATTTCCTTAATGCTCTCGGGGAAAAGTCATATTCAACCATTTCTACAAATCGTTGAACTTGAACGTATTACATCAATGAAAATTTCAACAGTACGATATCGCACCGCCATCTCTGATGGCACACATATGAAGCACCTTATGCTTCCAATAACTTACAATGACCTCGTTGAAGCAAGCTTGCTTCAAAAAGGTTCAATTATACATGTTAAAAATTGGACTACGTCAACTATTGGTCCATCAATGTAAGTTTGTTACAAAATTCTTATTTAAACTTTACATATTTCCTTCATATCACTTTGAACTCTAACAATTTCTCTTATTACTATCATTTACCATGTAGCTCTATAACGCTACTAGACTTCGAAATTTGTACTACAGCTACACCTTTATTTGGTATTCCAAAAAATCTGAGTATCCCGATCACTTCTCAAGAAGAAGATCCGTTGTCATCGAAACAACAACCTTCGTCAAAAAGGCACTGCACCGTTTCAGACATTCCTACTGCATCCATTACACCAGTCCAAATTCCAATCAAAGAAATAAACCCTTACCATTCAAATTGGTGCATAAAAGGATATGTTCAAAGAAAGACACCTCTTTGAAAATTTCAAAATCAATATGGTCCTGGTAAAATGTTTGGCTTCGACCTCTATGATACAGAAGGTGGGGAAATACACATTATGTGTTTCAACAATGTTGCCGATTTTTTCTTTGATAAAATCCAAGTTGGAAATATGTACATTGTCTCAAAAGGCAATGTGAAAATGGCTAATAAACAATACAACCACTTAAACAATGAGTGGGAAATTTTGTTAAATGCTACATCTACCATAGATCATGTTGCCAACGAAAAAAGATCCAACCCAACGGTGCATTTCAATATAAAATCAATCAATGACATCAAAACAACAAACGTGAACTCCATTGTTGATGTTATTGGTATTGTTACTAGCATTTCCAATCCATGCACCTTACATAGAAAAGATGGCTTAAAAGTTACGAAACACAATAAATCTTCAGGACATGTCGTGATATAACATGGATGCAATCTTTTGGGAAGATAATTTTGATGGAGTATCAAAAGAAATTTCCAACTTATGTGCTACAGGAAATAATCCCATCATAGAAATCAAGTCTGCTCATGTTGCTGAATTTAATAGGAAAAATGTCGGTACTACAACAAGATCGATTATTCTTGTAGATCCTGACATCGAAGAGGCTAATATCCTAAAGTCATGGTTTAGAAAAGAAGGTTCCACTACAATTTCTACACCACTGACAAAAATATATTCACCTTATTTTGGCCATCAACCCAAGAAAATAACGATTGCGGATATTTACAATATCGAGTCCTTAGATATACATACATTCTAGCAAGTCAAGGGAACAATAACAAAAGCATGGATGGACAATTTGTACTACCTATCATGCCCATCTATTGTTGATAAGAAAAAATGCATGAAGAAACTTATTCCAAAGAATGCAAACACATGGTATTGCCATAAATGCAACATCGAAGTAACTGACTGTGATTACAGATACTTACTAAAGATAGATGTACAAGATCACACTGGTCAGTTGCTTTCAACAATTGCTTTTGAAGACACATCATCTACAATTCTTGGAGTTAATGCTAAGGACTTCTATTTGTTATCCAATGATCCTGATGTAATAAAGGAAATTGCCTCCAAAGCACTCTGGACAGACCACATCTTCACACTATCAGTGAAGACAGAAACATTTAGAGACATACCACGCTTGAAATGTGTTATCATCAAAGAAGAGAGCTTGCAATTCTCAACAGAATGCAACAACATCCTTCAAGCAATCAATAAAATCTCAATATCATAGATAAATATGATTACAAGTACTCTTGTGTTATTCCTAATTTGTATTATCTTATTTTAAAAATATGTTTATAAACAATATTATTTTATATGACTTTCCAAATATATCTCTTATTCTTTACTCATATGTTTTCCAACAAAACATCTAATTGTATATAATTTCATTTAAGGTAATTCACAATACTTTAACTTTTTCCCTATTAACAAATCAACCAACTTTACACATTACATATCCGATTGCATTCATATACATCTCTAAAATACTTAAATATAATCTCAAACATATTTTTATCAACACGTTACACATCTTATTATCTTCCTCTATAGCTAGAAATTACTAAAACTTCATTTCAAACACATTGGTCTAATAATATATCAACAAAAATAAATTGTAGACTTCAATTTCTTTTTTCCCCTTCCATACAATAACATGGTTGTTGTCTTGCCAACTAACATTGTCACTCCATCTCTCTTTAGTGTAGGTGCAATAACTTGTCGGAATGTCTACTACTTCTAATGATGAATGCATGCGAAGATACTATGCAGCAAATAAAGAACAAATAAATGCACGTCGACGTGCAACTTATCATGCTAAAAAAGCCCTCAAAGATTCCAAACAAACAAAAGGCAAAATAAAAGTGAAAATTCATCGTCAAGAACATACGATGGAAATTCACAATTTCCATCAAAAAATTCTCACTCCGAAAGCAATTCTCTTTCCCAATTTACAAGTCGACCATCTTCTCAGCAAACCACTCTACCAAATTCATCCAAAGCTCATTCGCCACCACACTCCATTCCACATGCTTTCAACGACGCTCATAATAATGATGCTCAAACAAATTCATCCATACCTCATTCAATCCCTCCATCCATTACACATGCTTTCAACAACGTTCATACTAATGATGCACAACGTGAATTCCGTGCAAGAATCGATAAGCTTGCACCTTAATCACCATGCTCCATTTGTCTTGAATCCTATCTTGGAATCCATATCCGCATGTCGAACCAAATCTATTTTTGCTACAGATGCATGTCTGAAAAAAACATTCACCGTTTCTCATTATCAAACAACATGGACCCTGGTCCTCAACCACCTGTCCTCGCTGCTCTTTCACAAATAGAAGAAATGCTTATTGCTAGGGTTAACCCTATCCTCCAAATAACACATGCACGTGGTGGCCAATATAAATACACTGGCCACACAATTTTCTTTCCGCAAGACATTTCAAAAATAACATGCATGTTGCCATGACATGTTGAAGACTTGGATATTTTAATCGTTACCCGTCAAAGTAATGACCATCAAGCTTATGACTGCATTGTAAGTAGACATCGAGTTCTCACCACATTAGAATACAAATTGACAAATGATCCTTACTATAGGAATGCTCACATTGATAACAATGCACTAGCATCCTTACCAGAACTCCCAACCGATATCTCCTCATCCCTTCACCATTCCAATACCACAGATCCAACTACTCAACTGTCAATCGAAACACCAATTTTCCCCACTGAAGATTCCGTAGACCAATACCCACACAATACATCATCATTCATTCCCACTATACCTAATAGAACTTATACAAAAATCCAATAAATACGACATTATTTACATGCATACAACAACCATTATGCTACTACAATCCAATGGCCACCAATAAGCTTATCCACAATCAATGAATACAACACAGAAGGTCTACTTTCTATGGCTTTCCCAACCCTATTCCCCACATGAGCTGCACTACCTAATCAACCAAGAATAAAGACAATGCAGTTACATGAATACGCACTTCATCTTCTGCATTACCACGATAACAGATTCAGAAAGCACCCTCGCTTCCACTACTACATATACAATCTAATGATGCGTCATCGCAGTCAAGCAACAACATCCTTCTTTGTAAAAAAACAACGGAGATGGCTTCCCAACATCAATCCAAGAATTGAACATCCGATTACAACAATTTCCAGACGACAAATTGGCAGAACAAGTGATGCGCTTTGGTAGCTCTCTACATGACACAAGATATTTTTGGCACAAAGCTGAAAATGAACTGACAAACATGATATCTCAACTCAGCTGCCCAACGTTCTTCTTCACATTAAGTGCAGCTGATACAAAATGGCCCGATCTTCATGCAATCATGCCAGGAATTCCACCTCCTGATGTTGCAATACAACACAAATGGAGGAATGATAACATTATCTCTAACCCCCACTTAACATCACTATATATGCACCACAGATTCACAATATTTCGTGAAGTTATCTTGGAGAAACACTTGAAAAAAAAAAGACTACTGGTATAGGTATCCACTCTACCACATTACTTTCATAATTCTCTATACATCAAACTCCTTCTATTTCAATTTTTTCTAACAAAAAAACATCCTTTGCAGGTATGAATGGCAACATAGAGGATCAACGCACATCCATGGCTTCCTCTAGATACAAAATGCACCTGATATGGAAAATCTTAATTGGGATAACATAGAAGCAGTTGATAGTACTAAACAATTCTTCGACAAATACATATCAGCTTGGAACCCTCAGCTTTCTACAATTTCTAACCAATCAATTTCTCAAACAAATGTAGAAGACCCTTGCTTATTGTCTACGTCAAATATTCTTAGAAAAAATCCTTTTAATGATTATGTCCAACTTATCAATTGCATGGAGAGACAAACAAAATTCACTGAAAACACATGCCTCAGGAAAAAAGGCTCCTCATTCGAATGCTGACATAAAGCACCTTGCGAATTACATTCACATTCCTCCTTGTTCATTGACTCCAATGGCCAAAAAACATACACTCCCATTCGCAATGATGATCGACTAAATACCCATAACCCTACCATCCTATCTATCTGGCGTGCAAATATTTATTGCCAACCAGTACTCTTAATCCATGCCGTTCAGAAATATATTGCGAAATATGCATCCAAATCAGAAAAAAAATCCAAAACATTCCATGACATGCTACGTAGAATTGTACTCGCTTCCCCTGATGTTGACCCAGCAACATCTGCATTTCGAAAATTCCTTGCAGAAACTCTTGTCGATCGTGACATAGGAGCACAAGAAACCTGTCATATGATACAGAAATTACCACTAACATTGTGTAGTCACTCCTTCTTCCCTTTAAATGTAAGCCAACAAACCTATATGCGCCTTCCAGAGAATAACACCACCACTCCTCCATCACCACACTTCATAAATACATACATCCATCAAACATCTCCCTTAGAATCCACATCACTTATAGAAATAGCAAGATCATGGTCATATGATCCCCGTCGTAAGACAAACAAATGGAAATAAAGAACCGAACAAGAAATTCGTCATATCATACCACGCTATTCCTCAATACAATCCACAACCGACTCTTCTTATGCTGACTTCTGTAGAGTTTAACTTATGCTTTACAAACCATTTCGCCATATCGCGAGTGACTTAGGAAATTCTGTAGAAGAATTTATTAGAAATTGGCAAGCATTTCGTCCATTCTACAAACCTTGGCATCAACATCAGACACTATCTGATGTCGATCCTCCTGCAAATGATAACATAACTACTCAAGAATTCCATCCTCCAGAAACCATGGACCTAAACGAATGGGAATTACTCTTTCAGCTATACCCTACAGACGAACTGCTCATAAATGACATTCAAATGCTTGGTCTTCGTGGTTTTGATGACAACCATAACTGGAATGATACAACTATTCCGTTGCATCTCCAAGAAATAGGCGCACATTTCATTGAGAATAATCGCTTTGTCCATCACATTATTCAAAAAAATACAGATACTCTAATGTGCCTTAGCTCATTATCTTCAATGCAAAAAAAAGCTTTGGATATTATTTGTGCTCACTCCAGTAAGAAGGATATCTTACCTGCTCTGCGAATGATAATACAAGGCACTGCTGGAATTGGGAAATCCCTTCTTATAAATTGCATTAGAGAAATGCTCATAGCACTTGCTGGCTCAGAACCTTCACCGATCATGCTCCTAGCCCCTACAGGTGTTGCAGCATTCAACATACAAGCATCGACAATCCATTCCACTCTCCACCTTCCAATAAAAGATCTTACACCATTAGAAGGCAATGCTCTTGCAAAATTTCAAGAAGAACTTAAGCATATTATGTACATACTAATCGATGAAATGAGCTTAATTGGACCTAAGCTTCTTCACTAGGTTGATGAACATCTTCATGAGGCATTTCCATTAAAGAGAAACTTTCCATTCGGCGGTTGTTCGATTATATTAGTTGGTGATCTCGGCCAGTTACCACCCATCAAAGACATACCACTATATGCAGGGACAAGTCATGGAACCGCATTGTGGAACACATTCACAACAGTCATCACATTGGACAAAATATTTCGTCAACAAGGTCGTAATAGTGCTCAAGTTATTTTCAGAAACGTCCTCCAAAACATTATAAATGCAAATCCAACAATTGAGGACTACAAAATCCCTATGACGTGAACAAACTCTTTCTTGTTTGAAGATGAAATACAGTCTTTCCATGATTATATACATCTATTTCCAACAAACGCTCAAACATTGGACCATAACAAGAAAATGATCAAATCTTTAAACACTCCAGTTTCAAGATCAATCGCAGAAGACGACACCACATATTCTACATTCTCTTCAAACGAAGAGAAACTAGAGCGAATTTTCTACCTCTGCAAAGGGGAAATCATATCCATCTTCTACAAAGAATCAACTTCACCTCCACAACTTCCAACATTTGTAGTAGTTAAATTTCCAAAATACATCGGGCATGCTTGGGATGAAACAAACCCCACTCACTTGCCGATTCCAGCAATAAAAAGAAACGATCGTACGCAAATTCCACTAAAAATGGCTTGGGATTTAACTATACATAAATCTCAAGGTATGACTCTGCCACAAGCAACGATAGACATTGGAAAAACTGAACGACAAGGCCTCACATTCACAACAATTTCATGAGTCCCTTCACTACAGAATCTCCGAATTTGCCCTGCATTCAATTTCGACCGTTTCATGAAAATGAAAGACAACAAAAATATTGCTTGCAAAAAACAAGCAGAAGAACATCTCCATTTAATGTCTCCTACAGACGACCAACTCCATTCCATATGTTAACATCTCCAAAAGGTTTCCACATATCATCAGATCCATAATATTTTCATCACGTATCATTTCTACCTATTACCAACAACTTAATTTACTCATTATTAATACATAGTTTAAAATATTAAATTCGTTATATAATTCTTAACTATTTCCTTCTAACATTTTATATCTTTTGAAACAGAACACATGGACTCAAAGATATCACAGCTACAAAGCCACTGCATTCCATATATAACATCTCGTAAAGGTTTCCAAATATTATCAACTCCAAAATATTTTAATCACACAACATTTCTACCTACTAACATTAACCTGATTTACTGATTATTAATAGATGGTTCAAAATATAAATTCTTGATATAATGCATACCTATTTGCATCTAACAATTTCTTTGTTTTGAAAAAGAAAACATGGACTCCCAGATATCGCAACTACAAAACTATAGCGCAAAGATAGATGCAACAATTCATTCATTGTAGGAGATACAAAAAAGATTCCTGCCAGTCCCAAATCCAAATGTGCCACTATACAGACTACGACCAACTATAGATTTATTACCTAAAATAAAATCTACTATCAAACGTATAATCCACATACATGAACGAGATAAATTGAGAAAAGCAAGAGCAGAATGGCAATCCAGAAATAGGCACCTGCAATTCTGAATAAATCTCTAATGGTGTTTAGTCTGCCATCGATCGACCTGCATCTACGACTGAACGTATCCAATCACATATTACAGGTAACTTAAATTTCAATCAATATAATTTCTTTATGATAGAATTCACACAAAACCTCATTGAAGTCAACTTGAACAAGTTATTTTCCATTTTCAAATAAATATATATTCTTCTAATTTCTCAAAAAAAAAAATTCTCTTAGCAGGTTGCTTATTACATCAGCATATCTCCTAACTCTTCACCAAGCTCAGCATCAATCATTTTCTTCATGATACACTTGTAATCTTTTACAAAAAATACAATTTCATTGCAAAATACTAACATGAAATGTACATTTCTACAATTGCACTCTTCAAAATTACATTTCAAACATTGTACATTCTTAAAATCTCACGTAATAGAAATAAATTGCCATCAACTAACCTTTCCATTACATCTTTTACTTATTCTCAACAATATAATTATGTATTCTTTTCAGTATCGTATTATTACAATATTAAAACTCCTAATAAATATAAAAAACTTCAGTAATTCATTTCAAAAATTTTACATTTCAATAATTCACAATTTTTTTTTTTAAATAAGCACAATCTCTTTCACAATTCTACCATAAATTTATTTTCAACTATGAAAATGCAATCTCTATTTCAAACATTATACATTCTATATACATATCTCCAATGACATTATAATATAACTTTCTTTTCAACTATGAAAATGCAATGTCTATTTCAAACATTATACATTCTATATACATATCTCTAGTGACATTAAAATATATTTATATATATCAAATTAATTATAGCTCATCTCCTTCTACCATCTTCCTTACGGCATTTCCTTTGCAACATTAGGTGCAATTGCTAGTTTAAACTTTTTAATTTATCCATTGAATAAAAATAGGAGTCTCCGAGGGTCAACCTTGCGACCTTCGTGCCACCAGGCTAACAACTTCATCGTCACCCCAATAGAGTTCTTGGTATGGAAATTTGGGTAATATATAATTTTTGAGTTCTTGGTATGGCAAATTGGGTAATATATAATTTTGAACTGTAAATCTACAGACAAAGAACAATGGGAAGGTCAGGAGAGTTGAAGGTTGAAACTATCAGGGGTATGCTTTTATGCATAATGGGAAGGTCCAGATCGAACATGTTAAACCTATTGTTTAACAACTCCACACATTTAGTAGTGCACCAAAGGGTTCTATGCTGGCAGAATATTGCGCTGAATTATTTTTATGCCGAGTCTACTTTATGCATAGTTAGGAAATGTGGCTATTTGAGCCATTATTTTGTTAAAACCAAGTGTGGAAGAGCATCATACGATTGTAGTAACTTATTAAGGATCTTATTAAGGATGACATAAGAAAATTTATTGTAGATTAAATTTGTATGTTCATAGAGTGTGCTAGATGGGTTGGTTGTTGATATAAATCCATATTCACATGCTGACCATTAATCCCACAAACCTCGCCGACTCTCTGACAGACAATGACACAAATATAACCTTGCTACTCACCCAGTCCCAGCCGACCAACGCCATCACTGCCCTTTGAATTTTTTTTCTCCACAATAGAACCATATATTTCACATGTATATTGTAGATCTTCCTCCTTGATCTATAAATTTGTATTTCCCGCCTCTGCCTAAGCATGTCAAGCCAAGCAAGGAAAGGCCTCCAGTAATAGAAATATGTGATTAATTTCTCCAGTTTCTGTGTGTTCACTTTGGTTTCTCCTCTGTCTCTATTTGTGATTTTGATTCTAGGTTCGGTTGTGCTTCTCTGATTCCAATAACTGGTATCAAATTTAGATTCATGAGGCATGCCTCTGTGTGTGGAAAGCTACTACATTGTGCCAGAAATAATGTGAATTGGCTAAGAGGAGAGCCGAGCTTGGTGTGCCAGGCATGGACGATTCAATTTCTGCAACTTCTTTTTTTGGTGAGTGACCATCGTCTGGAGATCTTGGTAGGGAGATCACTCCCCACTTGGCGGAGAAGGGAGATAGAATACTCCTCCAATCAACATGCAGAAGATCGAAACAATCGTAAGCCCTTTTGTAGAGTCTTCAAGTTTTTGTGGATTGTCGTTTTAGTTGGAGTGTTTTCATCATAATAATCATTGGGGTGTATTATTATGGAGAAACTATTACATTAAAGTGATTTAATAATAAAATATGGTGAAATGTTCTATATGTTTTATAATGATTAATTCAAGTTTCACATTTTTTAAAAGGAAAAAAGGAAGATCATCAAAGTAAGGGAATTATGGTTTAAAATAATAATTTTAAATGAGGTTGATTTTTGGCCAAGTCTTATTTTATAAGAAAATTTTTTGGGTGTGAAATTATTAAGAATAGATACAGTAGTTAATGATATGGAAAAGTTGAGCGGGGCTCATTTTTCCATATGGAAATCATAGATGGAGGATATACTGATTTTAAAATATTAGTATTTTCCGATTGAAGGAGTAACAAAGAAACCCTCATAGATGACAGATGAGGAATGTGATAAGCTAGATATAAAGGTTATTGCGACAATCCGCCAATATCTAGCAAAGAATATGTATTTCAATGTGTCTGGAGAAAAGACAACAAAAGGATTATGGAAGAAGCTCCACGATCTATATGAGAAGAACATAACATCAAACAAAGTGTTCTTGATGAAGAAGCTTTACAATATCAAGATGAAGGAGAGTGCTTTTGTTGTTGAGCACTTGAATGAATTCAATATTATAAGTAGTCAGCTTGCCTCTGTTAAAATAACTCTAGATGATGAAATTAGAGCTATTTTGTTAATGTGTTCTATGCTAGATAGATGGGAAAATTTAATTGTGGCTATGAGTACTTTAACACCTGCAGGGACCTTGATGTTTGATGATATTAGTAGTATTTTAATGAATGAGGAGCTACGACGCAAGTCAATTTTAGAAAAATAGGGAGGAGAAGCTCTATCTCTAGCTGATCGTGGTAGGAGAATTGATCGAGACTGACAAGGATGATCAAGATTGAAAGGCCGATCAAAATCAAGGAGAGGCGGGATCATCTGCTTTCATTATGGAAAACCAGGGCACGTGAAGAAAGAATGTTGAGCCTTGAAGAAAGGATAAAAGGATCAAAGACGGACCAATACAAATTACAAGTCATCCAACACAAATGAAGGTGAAACTACTGATGTAGACACATATTGTGATGTATTGTTTACTATTTCAGTAGAGGATGCATGTTGGTATACATCTAGCAGTAGCTTTGATTGCATCCTTGAATTTGGGGCATCTCACCATGTAACCCCATGCAAAGATAGTTTTGTTGCATATAGTCCTAGTGATTATGGTAGAGTGCATTTGGGGAATAATCATTTTTGCAGTATTATTGGAGTGGGAGATGTCTAGATCAAGATGAAGGATGGACAGGATATATGTTGAAATAGGTCAGGCATGTACCATAAATGCACATGAGTTTGATCTCTATGGGATGGCTGGATTATCAAGGCTATTCCACAAGCTTTGGAAAAGGATGTTGGAAAATTAGCAAAGGAGAATTAGTCATGGAAATTAAAGGACCCAAAGCAAGAACACTATATTCATTGAAGGTAATGATAGGAAAATAAAATTTGGGTGTTGTCACAAAAGAAGTAAATTCATCAGATCTGTGGCATAAGCGCTTGGGTCACATAAGCGAGAAGGGTTTAAAAATCCTTGTTCTTAAAAATTTATTACCAGGTTTGAGATCGTGCAATCTTGATCTTTGTGAGCATTGTATATATGGTAGACAAAGAAGGGTTTCATTTCTTAGAGGTGGTCATGATAGAAAGAAAAATGTGTTAGAATTAATACACTCATATGTGTTTGGACCAGTTAACATCAAGTCATTAGGAGGAGCATCATATTTTGTAACATTTATAGACGATGCCATCGAGGAAGTTTTGGGACTATTCCATTAAAAGTAAAAGTGAAGTGTTTGAAATATTTCAAAAATTCCATGTTTTTGTTGAAAGAGAGACTAACAAATTTCTCAAGTGCCTAAGAAGAGATAATGGTGGAGAATATTACTCAAATGCATTCAAATAATATTGTAACAGGTTCAACATAAAGCATGAGAAGACTATGACTAGTACACCTCAACAGAATGGTGTTTCAGAACGAATGAATCGCACCATTATGGAAAATATAAGGAGAATGTTGTCCAATTCCAGTTTGGACAAGCATTTTTGGGTAGAGGTTGTGAGGACAGTTTACTACCTCACAAATAGATCTCCATCTACAGCATTGGATGTAGGCATCCTTGAAGATGTTTGGACTGGTAAGAAGTTGAATTATTCTCATTTGAAAATATTTGGATGTGAATAATTTGTACATATTCCCAAATAAAATAGAACTAAGCTAGATGATAAATCAATGAAATGCATTTTTCTGGGATATGCAGATGACGAATTTGGTTATCGTCTATGGGATCTAGTCAAACATAAAATTATTAGAAACAGGGATGTTATATTTAATGAGTTAGAAATGTTTAAGAGGAATATAGATGAGGTGGAAGTCAAGAAATTTATTGACAGGTTTGAAGAGCAACATGAAGGCATCCCACCAATGCAAGAAAATGGACATCAAATTCAAGAGCAGGAAGGACAACAAGGGGAAAGTGATAAGCACCAAGAGTAAGGAATCTTGCAGGAAAATTTACAGGAGATTCAACCTGATAATGCACTACCATAGTTGGTTTGCAAATCTTCTCGACCTCATAAGCCTTCACAAAGGTATCCTCCTTCAAAATATATCCTATTGACTGATGAAGGTGAGCTTAATTGTTTTCAAGAGGATTGTAAAGTTGATCACAGGAAAGAATGGAAGAAAGCAATGGAGGAAGAAATGAACTCTTTACTGGAAAATAAAACTTGGGAGTTGATAAATCTCCCAAAAGGTATAATGGATTTTAAAAACAAATCGGTGTATAGAATTAAGCATGAAGGCGATGAAAAGGAGAGGTATAAAGCGAGGTTGGTGGTGAAAGGATTCACCCAAAAGGAAGGTATTGAATTTACTGAAATTTTATCACCTGTTGTCAAAATGTCATCCATTAGAGTCATTCTTGGTATTTTTGTTGCTTTATACTTAGAATGTGAATAGTTAGATGTAAAAACTATGTTCCTTCATGGATAATTAGAGGAAGAAATTTATATGAAGCAGCTAGAAGGCTTCATACAAAAAGGCAAAGAAGACCTTGTTTGCAGGTTGAAGAAGAGTCTCTATGGGTTGAAACAGGCACCTCGATAATGGTATAAGAAATTTTATTCATTAATGTTAGAACATGCTTTTCACAGGTTGGCAGCTGACCATTGTGTCTATGTCAAGAGGTATTATCAAGGAAAGTACCTCATATTATTGCTATATGCGCATGACATGTTTATTGTTGGGCATGATAAGTTTATGATCAACAGGTTGAAGAAGGCTTTGGGTAGCAAGTTTTCAATGAAGGATTTGGGTCCAGCACAAAAAATATTGGGCATGAAAATCATATATAATAGGGAAAACAAAATTTTGTGGTTGTCACAAGAAAATTATATCAAGAAGGTGCTTGACAGCTTTAATATGAAGGATGTCAAACCAGTTGGTACACCCTTTAAAGGCCACTTCAAGTTGAGTGCTGAGTTATGTCCTAGTGATGACAAAGAGAAGGAAGAAATGAACAAGATCCCTTATTCTTTAGCAATTGGAGGCTTGATGTATGCCATGGTATGCACATGACTAGAAATTGCATATTCAGTTGGAGTTGTGAGTAGATTCCTTGCCAAACCAAGAAAACAACATTGGAAAGCAGTAAAATGGATTTTCAGGTATCTTAAGGGTACTATTTTTTGGGGCCTTTTTTTTGGGGTAGAATAGTTTTGAGTTGCAGAGAGTTGGAGGATAGGTGGTGGAATGTAATCAAGGTAGACATGGAGCTGTCACGGTTGCGGAACGCCAGAAGATAGGTGGCGTGACATTGGCAGAGAACATCGCAGATGGCAGATATGGGAGACAAGAACAATCAGTAGGACTCCCAGCAATAAAGAGGAAGCCGAAAGAAACACAGCGGAAAAAGGAAGGATTGATAGTTGTACTCGAGGAGTAACAAATAGGCAGTCAATAAGTAGAGGAGGAGTTAGTTAGTTAGTCAGTCCGACGAGAGGCTGATAGGAGGAGGAAAGCCTCAGGAGATATCTGCAAGAAATCTGTTGTACTGGACTAAACTGTAATAGACTCTACGAAATACATGTATGATGTTCTGTTATTGATAATGAAATCAGGTTGTTGTTGTGTGTAATTTCGCAATTGGATTGATAATTGTTTAGTTATGATGAATATATGGCTAAATTAAATTTTAATTCAGCATCCTGAACATGTGTTGATGAGTGATAGTTTCTTCGTAGAGTTGAGACATGATTATTGCTTCCAAGTTTCCAAAACTGTTATCTATGTTTGCAATTGTCTTCTACCTGATCTAGCTTCTAATATTACTATAGTCATGACACTCCTTGGCTGAGACACCCTCCTCCCTGGAGCAGGGTGAAAATGTCGGTGTTGTGTTAGACAACTGCAAAAACCTTGTTGGCCTCACACCTGAACCTGGGTCTTGCCCAAAGACCTCATTTTTTGCCAAAAAATGGTTCTGTTGCTGGGATTTGAAAACTCATTTAGAAGTTAGATCATGGTATCATGGTTCTCTGAGAAGGAACTATGAAGCTGGTCGTATAACCACTTAGATCATTTCATATCACAATAAGCGGAACTTCGACAATAGAGGGAAAAGACTCTCAAAGATCTGGTCTTGTTTTTCGAATCTGTGAGTGAATTGTACGAAATTTTCTGGGGAAAGTGTCTTGAAGAGCTTTATAATTGGTTTTGGAGACTTCAAATCAAGTCACTTCCAGTAGGATCGCGTAGAGTCTGTCACCGGTGGATGCACATAGATCTAGTAGCACTCCATTGGTTAGATACCAATCTAACCCGAGCAATATATTTTGGGTACAATCTACCTAGGAAGGATACATTGTGGAATTTTCAGCTAAGTGTTCCCAACCTTTTACAAAATTCGAAGAACTATTTAGATCTGGATTTTGGGGAGAATTGTTGAAGTAAATCCCGTTGTGGGTTAAAGCTTTAATGGTGGACGAGCGCTTGATTTCATTCCAAAGCCCAGAGATGGAGACTTAAACCTCTAGTATTGGGGGAAGGAATTAAGGGAAATATTTTACGAGTAAGTAAGAAGGGGGAATAGGGATATGGACGCCAGAACCTCCAGTATACTGAGGGAGCGATGAGCACATTGGATGGCGCAGATTTCTAAGAAGTGGCGGGAAAGGGCGATGAAAGTGTTTGAAAATAAGGAGAGTAATTGATAGGACAAGGAAAAGGCACTATAGATGACAGAGGAAAGAGAAGGTCAGATGGGATCCCAAGGAATTGGAGGGACCATTAAATAAGTTAGGAAAGTGTATAGGAGCCCAACCCGAAGAGAAAAGGGAGAAAATTCCAATGAGGAGGACGCACGCCCCGAGGAAATGTCCGATGTGGAACTGCATGTTGCGATGGAGCAACTATTCTAAGAGAGTCGACACCCATAACATAAGGTAATCATATTCCCCAAGGTTCAAGTAGCACTAGTCCCGACCTTCCCTTGGTACTCTATTATCTGCCTAATAAATGTTTTGTTAAGTTACGGGAGTTTAGCAAGTTGATTAGTATTAAGTGTATATTACATATAGCTACTAGCCACAGTGTTGGTAGTAAAATATCTCAACCAAGAAGTAAAGGTTTCGTTCTAGTACCACCCACACAAATAAAGATGGCTAGATCATTCACCTGATACCCAGAATTATCTTGGAAAGGTTACGATGATGTGGAGCAACACTGGTATCTTTGCGAAGAAATTTGGAGAGCTTGGAAAACACCAGATGTAGTCAAGTTGATTGAGTTCTAGACCAATTTGAGAGAAAGAGCTCTATGCTGATTCATTAAATGGTCAGAAGCTCATCTGAATCCAGAAATAGACGATGTGAAAAAAGAATTTGTCCAAGAATTTAATTGCCTCAGACAAATCAGCAGGGATTATCTGAATTGTGGGAAATCAAACAGTGGGAGGGAGAAATAGACTAGGACCTAATGAGAAGATTTAAAGATGCGATTGGGATGCTAAGTTACCCAATCGATCCAAATCACCAACGTAATTGGTTCATTAAAGCACTCCTTCCATTGACAAGGACCCCACTAATGCAACAGAAGATTGGTATCCTTCAAGATGCCCTTGAGAAAGCCAGGAAAATAGAAGCTATGGCGGTTTACCCAGAGGAGTTCAGAGAAGGAGCAACAATATAAGATCCTTCCATACTAGGGCTACAACATGAGATATCTAGTTTAACATAGAAGTTGAAAGACATTCAACCGATGTGACCTACAAGGCGCAACGTGTGGTGCACACATTGCCTGGTGGAAGGACATAGTGCCACATAATGTCCAAGGTTGCAAGGATCAAATGTGGGAACTTCAGCAACTGGAACACAAGGGGCTCCATCAGTCAGGGGAGTTGCATAGATAAATACTCAAGGACTATACCAACCACAACCCCACTTTATTGGGTTCCCCACTCAACAGAATCATACATCAACCGACTATTGCGAAATATGCAAAGGTATTGGTCATCTTCCATGACTATGTCCAATTTTACAAAAATATTTTAATGTTACAAGAAAAATATACTGTGAATTTTGCGCTTCTACAATGCATAATACAAACCGTCTTATAGGGTGAATGAAACTCCAAGGGGGTGAGGAGGAGGAATGAGAGGTGGCAGAACTGGAGGAAGAGGACTAGTAATATGCTAGAACTGTGATCAGGAAGGGCATGTAGAAAGGGAATGTCCACTACCCATGAGACCATGGTGCTCTAAATGCAGAGTTAACACATATGTAACTGAAGACTACCCAGAATTTATTAAGATATGGGAGGAAAGAGCTAGACAAAGGGGAACTAATTTGGTTAATGTAGAACCGAGAATAGTAGAAGCTCAACCCATGTAAAGTGTAGCTATAGTAACAAAGGGAGGAAATAAAATAGGAGAGGATGCATGGGATATGGACCTGGTAAAACTGATCAAACCCGCATCTCCAAAGAATGCTTTCGACCGAGATAGACATAAGTAGTATTTTAAGGAGGCGGCGGAAACATTTTCCCAGATAGGGAGACATAAAATTATTGAACTTCCAAAACCAACCAGCGAAAAAGAGAAGGAAAGACATACAAGTACATTGATTGAGGAATGGTTCCAAATTTTCCTGAAAATTGTAACCTACGCACCAATGTTGGAACAGCTAAGGAAAAATATAGAGTTGGTGGTGCAAGGAATTCAACGGGAAAGTACATAAGAAGGATAAAAAGAAGCAAGAGAAGAACTATAAATGAGTTCCATGTGAATACTCAGGTCACGGGATTTCAAATCAAAGATACAATTCTTGATCTCAGATCAGATGTCAACATTCTACCTCGAAAGACGTGGGAAGCACTAGGGAAACCAAAGTTGACATACTCCCCAATACAACTCAGAATGGCAAATCAATACTGTATTGTACCCATAGGAAGGCTGGAAGAATTTGAAGTTGATTTCACGTGAGTAAAAACATTTACATACTTTGAATTAATAGCCATCATGGGAGACAAGGATCCCTATCTTGCTTTGCTGGGGATAGATTGGGCCTTCGAGAATTATGTAGTGATTGATTTAAAAAAATAATTAATGATATTCGAAGAAGGGGAAATCAGGGTAATTCAACCACTTGACCCATATCAAGGAACCCGATACATAGAAACTATTGACAACAGAGAGGACGCCCAACTTCTAGATCAACTCTACTAGATGATGATAAGAGAGAGAGAAGATTATATCAATCCGACAATAGGAGGAACCGTAAGCTGGAGAAGTGTTCAGAGTTCCGACTTGGATCAGAAATAACATGGGATGATTGGCAACAAGGAAGATATGAAACCAACACTAGAATATGCACTAACATTTGGGGAATCAACTGGATTGGTACCGAGGTAAGAGGATATCCGACTCTTTCAAACATGCATGCTGTAAATACATTTATTACAAAAGTGGAAGAAAAAGTACCAATAGAACATAGAGTCCCTCTTATGGATGCAGCACTGCAATCCACGTCAGCAAGGTGGTGGGCTACCCATCACAACTCTCTTCCGCTATGGGAAGACTTTTCTGAAACATTAAGAACTAGATCCCATGAAGCTTCAATACCAAAATTCATCGGAAAATACCAAGGAGATTCTGAGCCCATAGAGCATTTAAATAATTGTGAGCATAACTAGAAGAAGTAAGGATATCCAGAATCTTTGTGGATGCACAAATTCATACATTCACTGGACACCATTCCATAGGCCTAGTATTTGACAGAGGAGAAGAAAAGAGGAACTAGTACTTGGGAAGCAGTTGCGGAAATATTCACGCAATGTTTTTATTTCAAAGGAGATACAAAACTAGTTACAGATGCCCTTTAAGCAATCAAAAGAGTATTATTCTTTCCAGAGCGTTGGCTTGAGGGGTCCTGACCCAGGTTCAGAGGTTAATGTTTGCCAAAAAACCCCTCTACTACTAGCCCTTTCGGAAATGACCCACTTTCATAGGCCAAGGTCTCACCCAAAGTAGTATGGGAGGGTGCTGGAACCAGGTTTCCGCACCCTCAGAGAGAGTAGGTAATTAAGGTAGATCTGCGTTGAAGCTATCAAGTTCACACAGAATGAGTCTATTTAGCAAATTTTTAACAGTATAATTAGTAAGTAACCATAACAAAGCGACTATCACTAATATATCTGATCAATACATTCACATCCACGTGCGCATCAAAAATTACCATCACAGAACATTATAATCGCAGCTAATTCATAGATTGCAGATACATTCGCAGCTTAGATAAATAACATAGATGAAATTCAATAATAAACATGATTAGTCCAGATAGCATAAATATACTTCAAATATATTCCGCATTCATTAGTATCCAAAACCCAATTACAACCCAAAACATAGCCCGCACACACAACCAGCGGGGTCCTCACACAATAGGACTAAGGATCCCCGTGCACACAGCCAACATGAGTCCTTACCCAAAACAACCGAAAATAGATCTGAAAAATTCACACGTAGCATCAATCTTACTTACTTCTTACCTACTAGACCCAACTATCTATTTATTTATATCATCGTAGCCTTGGCTTATCCTATGGTCCGCAAACCGTGGTTTGCGGATACTAGGTCTACCCTTTGACCCATTACAAAACCTGGGGGCTTTGACCTGCCCCAAAAACCCTACGCAAGACCAACTATTACAAAATTATATAAAAAACGCAACTTAGGGAACCTCGTTCTAACACAGATCTTCAGGAATATGAAGAAATACCATTACTAGAATAGAAAATCGAAGAATCAATAACATGTAAACGGATAGATATCAACGCCTTATAATTAAGCCACTTTTGGGGGGAAACCTCCAATACATTACATGAATGAACAATTCTTGGATGATACAAATGAAAAAACCTCCTTTCTATATATAGGGGCCCATGGGGCCACTATGTAACCCTAGTCGACCTAACAATAATAATGTAAGGGCACAATATTAACAATATGGGGGTTACAGGGGTACAACAATAACAATAAGGGGGGCTACACTAACATAATAATGGACTACACTATTAATATAGGGACTTAACAGAAGAGCTTCAAGTAGATGAAGAAATACCATTACCAGAACAGAAAATCAAAGAATCAGTAGCATGTAAACATATAGATCGCGATATGGACGATGATGATTTAGAGAATCTCCGACCTCTAGAATTTGAAGAGAGGAAGGGGAGTGGGAAATACATGAAGAACCAACTACAGAGGGACTACACCTATTACCCTTGAAGACAAAGAAGTTGAATATTGGAAGCACAGAGAAGCCCAAGATTGCATCAATCGGAGATTATTGGGATGCAGAAACAACAAAGGAAATATTTGACCTGTTACAAGAATACAAAGATTTGTTCCCATCTTCAGTATCAGAGCTCAAAGGGATTAAAGGGGATATGGGAGAAATGTGCATAGTATTAAAACCATATGCAATAGCAGTAAAACATAGGCCTTACAGCTTGAACCCGAGACTAAAAGAAAAGGTTAAAGCATAGATAGATAAAATGTTGAAGGAAGACTTTATTTTTCCGGTTGAGGAAGCAAAATGGGTCAGCCCCATTGTAATACAAAGTAAAAAGGAGGAATCCGAGATTAGGGTGTGTGTAGACTATAGAAGTCTCAACAATGCATGCATTCATGATTCGTTTCCTACTCCATTTAGCAATGAGGTTCTAGACAAAGTGGCAGGAAACGAAGCTTATGCGTTCACAGATGGCTTCTCAAGATATCTTCAGGTGAGAATAGCAGAAGAAGACAAAAAGAAGACCACTTTCAGAACTGAGTGGGGATCATTTTCATATCATGTCATGCCTTTTGGACTGAATAATTCACTAGCTGTGTTTTCACGGATAGTGATAGTCAAGGACTATATCCATAAGTTCCTAGAGGTATACATGGATTATTTGACAGTCTACAATTTACTGAAGAAACATGAAACTATACTAATGTTTGATAGATGCATACAACTCCAAATTTCTCTCAACCTTAAGAAAAGCATCTTTGTAGTACCTTTTGGGATGCTTTTGGGACATGTCGTTTGTAAGCAAGGTGTATGTGTGGACCTAGCAAAGGTAGCAGTCATTGTTAATATAGAGGCACCAGAAACTGTAAAACAATTGAGGTCACTACTTGGACATACAGGTTATTACAGGAGGTTCATCCACAACTACACAAGGATTACAACACCCTTGGAAAATTTTTTTCGAAAGTCAAAGAAGTTTATGTGGAACGACGAATGTACTAACGCCCTAGACACATTGAAAGAAAAACTAGCAAGTACACCGATTTTGGTCCATACTAACTGGGACAAACATTTCCATGTATGCATTGATGCCTCAATTATTGCATTAGGAGTAGTGTTAGCTCAGCCAGGAGAAAATTCCATAAACCATTCAGTGTACTTTGCAAGTAGAAAGTTGTCCATGACTGAAAGAAATTACACAACAACAAAATGAGAAGCTCTTGCGATGGTATACTCTCTTCAGAAGTTTCGTCACTATCTATTGGGAGGTACATTCAACTTCTTCATGGATCATTCAACATTAAAATATCTAGTAAACAAACCAATGCTTGAAGGAAGAATCTGTAGATGGTTCCTACTATTCCACGAGTTCACTTTTGAAGTAATAGTAAAACTAGGAAGGTTATACGTGGGTCTGTACCATTTATTAAGATTGGAGAAAGGGGAAAACAGGGGATCCATTGATGACCAGTTGCCGAATGCTGATCTCTTCCAATTTGAAGCCATCCCAAATTATCTAGAGAAAATAGCAGTGTATCTGGCCACATGGCAATGCTCAACAAAATACACAACAACCCAAAAAATACATCTCGTAGTGAAAGCGGCTGAAAATCAACTAATAGCAGGACAATTATATAAAATGGGATTGGATCACATCTTGCAAAGATGTGTACTAGACCATGAAAGAGAAGATATCCTGTGGGAGTGTCATAGCGGAGTTGTGAAGGCCATGTCAATGCAAAACCCACCGCAAGGAAAATACTACATGCAGGGTTATGGTGGCCCACAGTTCACAAAGATAGTAAGGAATATGTGAAAAAATGTGATGTCTACCAAAAAACAGGACGTATGTCGCACCGTGATGAGTTACCACTGCAACCTGTAAGAGAAATGCAGGCGTTTGAAAAATGGGTCGTCGACTTCATAGGAAAAATTGCACCAACGACACGACATTTTCAACAAAGGTATATAGTAATCGCAACTGATTATCTCACAGTATGGGCAGAGGCAGCACCAGTAAGAGAATTCACAACATACATAGCATCCAAATTTATTTTTGAGAACATCATTAGTAGATTTGGTTGTCCCTGGAGCCTAACAAGTGATCAAGGTACACACTCCATTAATACAACAATTAAATCTCTGCTAGATAACTTTATGGTACAACATCACAAAAGTAGCCCGTACCACCCTCAAGTGAATGGAACTATTGAGGCATTCAATAAGATCTTATAAAAAGGACTATCCAAGATGTGCAACGCCAACCTAGATGACTGGGATGAAAGGATACCAGCCACATTGTGGGCATACAAGACAACCATAAAGAGATTTCACAATAAAACTCCATTCCAGTTGGTATACGGAAGAGAGGCAGTAGTACCATCCAAGTTTATCATACCAAGTCTCTCAATTGCTTCAATAGTGCAAATGGCAGATGAAGACTCAATCATTGAACACCTCCATGAACTACAGGAGGTCAAAGAAGATATTTTTCTAGCAGATTTCCATCAAACAATACAAAAAGAAAGACAGAAAGCCTGTCATGACTATCATATCAAGCACAAGACATTCACTATCGGAGGAAAAGTCCTGCTATACGATAGAAAATTCTAGAAGTTCCCAGGGAAACTCAGAATGCACTGGATGGGACCATATCATGTCATAGAAATTAAATACTCAAGTGTGGTTCAATTGGCGCAACTAGATGGGTGCACACTTGAAACCCTATCATGAGTAAGATCCACTAATTATTTTTTCTTTGAAATAACTCTTATAACCGAGAGCAGTCAGTAGGGTAGAGTAGAATAGATAGAGTCAATAACTCTCTCGCATCCGAGATGAGACATATAATTACCATACTTTAAGTTTTATCAGCCCATTAGAATAGGAATCCCAATAACAAGACTACACAATGGCGCAGAAGAGAAATTAGACCTATTACGATGCGAAGACCTCATCGCAACCAATTGTGGTCGGGGGTGGGTAGAGTCTACAGTGTCAGATAGCCAAGCGTGCCAAATATCATTCACTCGTAATGACCCATTGTACCATTTTCAGTCCATAGGATCACCCGAATTCGAAAAAATCACGTCTACTCAAATCCCGAAGCCACAGTCAGCAATGTGAGAATACACCTCACCACAGTGACTAATAGCACGCTTATAGCCGTGGGATAGGAAACAATGATTAATTAGTTATGGGGTCATATCAACCTCATTTGTGTCGGTAACATTTCTTAACCCTCATGAAAGAAGAAAGCAACAGAATGCCAAAAAATTTCGAGTTAGCAGAAACAGAAACAACTACAACAACAAGCAAGATTTCAGCAGAGAAAGTTCAAGGAAGCAGACCAACAACAAGAATTCACAATAATAGACTAGAAATAGTAGTTAAGGTATACAACAGGAGATCGAAGATGAAAAAGATAGTGACATCAGTCGTCGAGCTCGACCTCAATGCAAGAATTCAAAAGTTAGAATCGTTGATCGACAAGTACGATAACGCTTTGTTAATAGATACAAACTTCACAGACTCGTATCAATTCTAGGCCATGAAGAGGAAAGTGTATATGGAGAACTATGCAACGGAGGGAGGAAGTGAAGAAGCAAGGATGAATCCAAAATTCAGAGGTATTCAAAGGTCGACTATACTGGACCTCAAGAGCCTCCTGGTATTTGGAACAACGGGAGCGACAATGCAGTGTACAAAGTTCTTGATGAGCAGAGTTCAAAATAGATCATTATGGCTTGGTAGGGAGATCCAAATCCATGAAAAATACATCAAAAAACTTATAGGATTATCGACTGAGGGGAACGACGTCTCAATGACATTCCAAAATGTGTCCAAGAGAGCGAAAAAGTCAGGGGATTGTGATTACTACAATAAGTATGAGACCAGAAGAGGAGGGAAGGGAGCGAAGATAGACCTTATCAGCAACCCAGCGGTGAAATTTTCCTGCTATCTGATAGCTGGGAAAACAATGAGGCATTAAACTAAAGGATAATGCACCTTAGACACCATCTTAGTCGTGGAACACTACATCTAGGGAACATAGTTAAACTGGTGCACGTTCCTGTTGAACAAACTATTTGAGGCTTGTGAGGATAACTACAGGCGGGCTACATGATTCATCTATGGATATCTCATCATGGCCTTTGCAAAGTGGAAATGGACTCCCCCATGGATTAGGCAGTTTGTAGAAATCACTCACGACTAACCAATGGCATTAAGGTTTATGCCCTAGAGAGTATCGGGAGATCCCAGTACCAAAGAGGTCAATGAGGAGGCTTTCTCATTCTGGTATAGACATATGGTCGATGTGGTGGCAAGCCATCAAAGGGTTCCAAGGGTATTATTGGATAAATACTCTTCGCAGATATGGTTTAGGGTAACCCACAACAAGACGTATATCCAACCTAGTTGCGTGGATGAAACCACTTTATGAATGTAGCCACTAAAGTTCCAAGTAGAAGAAGAATCCTTCCACACCGAAGTCTTTTCGTGGCTAGGAGCTACGATGGAAGTCAGAAGTGGAATCCCCCACTACTCATTCAAGGTGATGCTGCCAAAGGCACTCCTAGGGGAATCACTAGAAGAAGCAACAAGGAGGATTTCCCAACTGCAACTGAGACCCCTACTAGACTAGCTCGACATGAAGGTGAAAGGCTTCAACCTGGTAATAGAAACTCTCACAAGCACATCTACTATATTTCCTACTTTTTATCAGTTCCAAACTTTGAATTTTTCATCCCCATCAACAACCACCCCCATCTTTACTGCTCTACCATCCACCATGTTCAATCCCCCTCCAGTAACCACAATCACTCTAATTCGCAATACCAAGGCACTCAAGCCTCTGGTAGCTGCACCCAAACCAAAGAAAGCACGAACTATGGTACCCAAGCAAGTAGTTGACCTCATAGCAGAATATCAACCCCACCCGATGGTTATAGGTGTACCAATTGAAGAAGAGCCAGAGGTTACCACCCAAACAACCTCTTTTCTACCTGTGTAATTTGATCCATCCTTAGTCCTAAACATTCAGACATCATCTCCACCTCATACGCACAACTCATCACCACACACTTCATTCACTTTCGAAGACCACTCCATCCACACTCCATCCACCTCAGCGACTATTTCAAATCCAATAAAACCAGGGCAAAACAAATGGTGACACCGAGGCAGAAGTTAACTCGGGTACGGATGGAGTACCTGAGGTTGACCAAACCCCAGTGGGACAGGGAACCTTTCTAGAACTATTAGTTCATGGGGGCTTTTCACTTCTGATACAACGCCCACCTCACCAAAGTTGAACCCTTTATAGCAAGCCAGCTTAATAATGCAGCAGATCGTACCGTCCACTAGTATGGACGTCCCTAAACCTCAGCTACCACAACAGAACTAGACAACGTCTCCACAAGAACACTCAGAGAAATCAATCGCTAGTTGGAAACTCCTCAGAGAAAGACAACCGACCCAGGAGATGCCAAGCGTTGAGAACTTGCAGAGTTGGGGAGGTAGCCAACTATACAGGTTTATCCAACTGACAGCACAACAAGAAAAAGGACTGCTCAGTGACCTCCAACAGAGATTTGAACAACAACAACAACAGGTCATCGTGCTTATTGAGGAGCGCAAACAACTTAAAAGTGAAAAGGATACCCTACAAGAGCAACTGGAACATGTGACAGAAATATTCAAGGACCTATGGCCAACTATCGTTGTCCATGATAGAAAAATACCAAAGGACATATCAGCTTGTTAATGATCGACAAATCTGTTCGAACGAAGATGGCATATACAAGTCTGAGCAGAGCGAACCAGGAACTCAAAGAGGTGCTAGCAGCGAGACCAACATTACCAGGCCCTTCCATAGTATATGCTGAGAAGGCCACAAAGAGACAAAGGCAGGTAAATAGCATGAGGGTAACCTTGGGGATGATATTTAAAGAGGTTTATAGCCTGTTGGAGCATTTACATGAATGCTCTAACTCACTAACGATGGAATCCCATCCAATTTCTGCACAACTTCAGAAAATTTTCAGGGAAATCAAAGAAGCCACTGACCCAGTCGGCATAACATAGCTATGCAACCAGGAAGATGCACTAGAAACCAAAATCTAGGAAATCGAGGAGCACTCAGCAGTCACAAAGAAACTACTCAGAGAGCTCAGGCAATCGAAAAAAACAAAAAGTTGAGACACTAAAATAGATTGCGGCCAAAGCTGAGCCAAAGATACAGGCACTGTTCAGCAAGCTGCCACTTGTTACAACTGAGACAGAGGCTGAAAGAGTCGCCACCCAAACAGAGATATTAATTAAATAATGGAAGAAAGCAATAATTGAGTTCGTAGAAATTAAGTCCTCAGCAATGAGCAGGGTTCTAAAGTTGGGGCTTTTGTTTGGAAAGGGCGAAGCAACAGGAAAAATGAAACCAGTGTGGGAAGCCGAGAGACCATCAAAAGCTACAACAACAGGGAAAGATTGACTCGGGACGAGTCAATGGCGTGTTGTCGGGGCCTGTTGGGGCCTTGTTTTGGGATAGAATATTTTTGCATTGCGGAGAGTTGGAGGACAGGTGGAGAAATGAAATCAAGGTAGAAAAGGAGCTGTCACGGTTGTGGAAATCCAGAAGATAGGTGGTGTGGCATTGACAGAGAACATCACAGATGGAAGATATGGGAGACAAGAAAAATTAGTAGGACTCCTAGGAATAAAAAGGAAGCAGAAACTAGCGGAGCAGAAAAATGAAGGACTAACAGTTTCACTCGAGGAGAAACAAATAGGCAGTCAATCAACATATGAGGAGTTAGTTAGTTAGCCATTCTGGCAAGAGGTTGATAGGAGGAGGAGGGCCTCAGGAGAGCTCTGTGAGAAATTTGTTGTACTGGACTAAAATGTAATATACTCTGCAGAATATATGTATGATGTTCTGTTATTGACAATGAAACCAGGTTGTTTTTTTGTGTAATGTCGTGATTGGATTGATGGTTGTTTATTTATAATGAATATATGGCTAAATTAAATTTTAATTCAGTATTTTGAACATGTGTTGATGAGTGATAGTTTCTTGGTAGAGTTGAGATATGCTTGTTGCTTCCAAGTTTCCATAGCGTTTATCTATGTTGTCTTCTACCTGATCTAGCTTCTAATCTTACTACGGTCATGACACGCCATGGGTGAGATGCCCTCCTCCCTGGAGTAGGGTGAAAATGTCGGTGTTGTGCTAGACTACTACAAAAATCTTGTTAGCCTCACACCTGAACCTGGGTCTTGCCCAGAGACCTCCTTTTTCGCCAACACTAGTCATTATTGTTTATTTTTTGGTCATAATGATATTGTGCTTGAAGGTTTTACAAATGCAGATATGGTTGGAGATATCGACACCAGAAAGTCCACTACATGTTATTTGTACACATTTGCAGATGCAGTTGTATCTTAGGTGTCAAGGCTACAAAGAATAATAGCTCTCTCTACAACAAAAGAAAAATACATAGCTGCAACATAGGCTTGTAAATAAATGTTGTGGATGCAATGATTCCTAGGAGAGATAGGAATAAAGACAGACAAGTATGTGTTTTATTGTGATAGTCAGAGTGCCATTCACTTGGCGAAAAATCCAACATTTCACTCAAAAACCAGGCACATTGACTTAAGGTACCATTGGATCCGACATGTGTTGGATGAAGGGAAGTTATCTTTGGAAAATACCAAGGAGATTCTGACCCCATAGAGAATTTAAAGAATTGTGAGCATAACTGGAAGAAAGAAGGATATCTAGAATATTTGTGGATGCACAACTTCATACATTCACTGGACACCATTCCACAGGCCTGGTATTTGACAAAGGAAAAGAAAGGAGGAATTGGTACCTGGGAAGCATTTGTGGAAATATTCACACAATTTTTTCTTTCAAAGGAGATACAAAACCAGTTACAGATGCCATTCAAGCAATCAAAAGAATATTATTCTTTCCATAGTGTTGGCTTGAGGGGTCCTGACCCAGGTTCAGAGGCTAAGGTTTGCCAACAAACCCCTATACTACTAGCCCTTTCGGCAATGACCCACTTTCGCAGGCGAAGGTTTCACCTGAAGTAGTATGGGAGGGTGTTGGAACCAGGTTTTTGCACCTTGGGAGAGAGTAGGTAATTAAGGCAGATCTGTGTTGAAGCTATCAAGTTCGCACAGAACGAGTCTATTTAGCAGGTTTTTAATAGTATAATCAACAAGCAACCATAACAAAGCTACTATCATTAAGATATCTGATTAATACATTCACATCCACATGCACATCAAAAATTACCATCACAGAATATTATAATCGCAACTAATTCATAGATTGCAAATACATTCGCAACTTAGATAAATAACACAGATGCACTTCAGTAATAAACACAATCAGTCTAGATATCATAAGGATACTTCAAATATATTCCGCATTCATTAGTATCCAAAACCCAATTACAACCCAAAACACAGCCCGCGCACACAAGCAGCGGGGTCCGCACACAGCAGAACTGAGGATCTCCGCGCACACAACCAACAGGGGTCCTTACCCAAAAAAACCCAAAATAGATCTCAACAGTTCGCACGTAGCATCAATCTTACTTACTTCTTACCTACTAGACCCAAATATATATATATATATATATATTTATATCATCGTAGCCTTGGCTTATGCTATGGTATGCAAACCATGGTTTGTAGATCCTAGGTCTACTCTTTGACCCATTACAAAACCTTCGGGGCTCTGACCCGCCCCAAAACCCTTATGAAAGACCAAATATTACAAAATTATATAAAAAAAACAGCTTAGGGAACCCCATTCCAACAAGCCCCCAACACAATCATGTGACTTGTCCTGAGTCAAATCGGCCATGAGGTTTGCAAATTAGCCTGAAGATGCCTGATTTCCTTAACTAGAGGGGGAAACACTCCTTTTCACTGCGTGGTAGCATTATGTGCAATATCCACCAACTTCTGCGAAGTTGGGCCTTCAGTCACAGCAGTGACACTCTCCAAGGTCTAATTCAACTGTTTGACTGCCACATCCATGTATTGAGATATCTTGAGGGCCTCATCAGCCCATGGTTTGAGGTGGTCACTCAAAAAATTCTTCCTGTGTCGAATCTATTCCATGTCATCTCTGAGTGCATGGCTGGTGCATAGTTAGGCCAAGCGTTGAGTGAGGACCAAAGTGGGCATTGTAGCCTTCATCTTCTCGAACTCTTCTTCCTTTTGGTGCTGCTCTTGGGTGATTTCACGCAAGAGAGGGTCATGTTGCACCTTGGCCCACAGCTGCATAGTAGTTTCCAACAATTCCGCACCCTGAGCGATCCAATTTGTAATGGCACTGGTGGCTTCTGTGACCAACGCGGCTCACTAGGCTCGTATCTCAGGCAGAGTTTCTGGCTATAATTTGGCCTGCAATGTAGCTATTTTCTACTCCATCTCAGTCTTGACATTCTGAATCTTGGTTCTAGAAGCCTTCAGGGCTGTTAAGAGTCCTTTAATCTTGGCTTGGGGGGTGGCAGAGGCCGAGATATCTTCAGTCATATCTAAACATAGCTTGCTGATTAGACGTTCCAACTTAATTTGCTCCATGGGGGCAAGAGTGCATGCAGCTTGTGCTTGGGACACCTCAACCTTTTTTTTCAATGATTGTCTGCTCAGTTGTACTAAGCTACTGATGCACCCGACGACTTCTGTGCTATATCTCTTCGAAGAGGGAAGTATGGAGGACCTGGAATGGTTTGTGTGGAAGCTAAGCCAAATCCAATTATACTTCTACATAGGCCTGGACTTGCGCACATAAGGCAGGCAGGATCAATTTGAGTGCTACACCTGGCAGGGAGCAGAGATGGCTTTCAGTTGTGATGATCATGTCACTTCTAGTTGCTGGGGGTGGCCTCATATGAATCATGCTTGTCTGTAGGGTATCAGTCTTGAGCTGTAGCGCGTGGAGCTTAGACTGCAGTGCGGTGACCACGACCTTCTGCTGCTCTTCTAGAGAAAGCCATCTATCTTAGGAGGCGAGGGTGACCGCATCTATGATTTTCTCCAGATCTTCCTTTGTCAAAGTAATGTCAGTCTCCCTACCAGGCCTTGTAGCCCATTGTTTCTTTCACTAGCCCTTGGGGGATCAGTTGTCTGTTTTGTACCACGCGGGGACTCATTACCCTGCACATATCGACCCTCTGTGTCCATGTCCTATTGCGAGTCGAGCTACGATTCCGACTCCACACGCTTCTTGGCATCCTTGCCCCGTCCTTCTTTCTACTTGGTGGTATCAGGCGAGGTGGTATTCGGGGCGGTGCTTGTACCTACAGTGTCAGCTGTACCTGATTTGAGTCCCAATCTCCAGTGTGGTAGCCAAGTGGCAATGAGTCAATCGATTTCCTCGTTGGTGACCATGTAAGTCAGTGATACCCACATTGGATCGTTACGGCCTTGGATCTACACATTGAGCATCATGACCTGGAATGCTGTTATTCTCTTGTACTTTTCATAGATTTTTGGTGACAAGTGTGGCTGGGAGTGGATTGTTGCTCCGAGTTCGCTCTCAAATAGGACCCAAAAGAATTTATTATCCTCAATGCACTGCTAATCCTTTGAATCCCACAAATTCGCGTATCACTCCCCCTCGCAGATGTCTGGCTCGAGCTCAAGGAGGAGTTAGGACCGAGTCTTTAGGGGCTTCCCATGTAACCAATGCGATCAGGAGCAGCAACCAGGAGTAGCATAATGCCCTTCCCTGATCCTGGGCCTCACGCACATTTTCCAGAAATTCGTTGCAAAGGAAATGGGACCAGTTGAAGCAAATCCCTTTTTCGCAGCGGCAAGCCAACTGAATTACATAAGTGGGGTGGTCACAACTTGGCATTTGTGCATCATTTTACATGGCAACAAAATGGTACCCATGCACGCGGTGGGGTCGCTAATGGTGCTGATCATGAACCCCCTGTATTCCTCTCAAGATGGTAGTTGTCGCGCAACTTATCGACGATCTGTCGCTCATACTTGTTACCGACGCGTTCCATGGGATTCGTCCCCTACATGGGGAGATCGGTAATACAGTGAATGAGTGCGGCATCAATGGGAATGCGGTCCCGTATCCATAAGCTTCCATCATGGATCAAGGCTAGTAGTTGTCGCACAACTCAGTCGGTGATATTGTAGTGGCCAAAGTGAGGCATCCGCAAAAAATTTAATAACTCGGAACTAGCCAACCCACTTTCCCACGGCATTGGGAATACCCTCAGCACATCATCCTTCAATACCCTTTCAAGATATAGTTTAGGTGCCAATTCTGGGAAGGCCTCTAGGTCGACAAGGTCATGATTGTCGAATTTTATCGAGTGGAGTTTGCCAAATGATTCTTCAATTATGGAGACATCGCCTAGAATCAGTGGAATTTGAAAATAGGCACGCATTCCATTGAGCTTCTTGGGTGTGCGCACCGAGGGCCCGCGAGGCCAAACATAAGGTGGTAGCCAGGTTATTGGTTCAACAATCCGAGCTTCCTCCTGAGTAGACAGAGGTTGCTTCGTTGGGTTAGGTGAGCATACCTTAGGCACCATTTGTAGGGATTTCACATTCTGAGGGGAGGTACGTGGCTTCACCCTAGCCCATTTCGAAGTCCTCCCCTGCCCTTGCTCCTGAAATTTCCCCTTACCCTTCTTTTTCTCCACCTGCTTCCACTTGCTTGGTGTGGACACAACCTCTTCAACCTTAAGGGTGACTTCCAATACTTCATCAGATGCTTGCTCCATTGAGGCCATGGTCTATGATGATTTAGTGGGATTGGACATAGTCATTCTTGTGCGGAAGATGAACTTAAGGTTGCTACTATCAGAGGGGGTGGCACACCTAGACATGAACAGAGTATAATAGCTATGGAAAATTGTATGACACATGTTTTTCAAAATGCATGGAACCCACTTCTGATCTACCCTCCTGCTTTTATATCTTTGGGTAGTGACCAATGGTTGGGTGAGGCTTATCTAAAACTTACCATCAAGCAAATGGTAAAAAATATTTGGAAATCGCCTCATTAATTGCCTACTACCCGCTCCTTTCAACAGTTAAATTTGCTTTTTACCTAGTTTTACTGTTCCAACGGCTAGTTTTTGTAGTTGTGTATGACCCCTACGTGCTCAGCACACCTTCCTAGGTTTCCAAACCTGCAATCCCTGCGTTCCCAGCACACCTCTCTGGGCTTTCAGATCTGTGATCAACCCTTGTGTGTACAATGGGCCTGCCTGCGTTGCTCCTTCTACCTACGCATATCCCACCCCAAACAGCTACTTTAGTCATATAGTCATTTGATTTGGTATGGTTTGAGCCTACTGCCATTGACATATCCTGGTACCATATCACCGTGCAGTGTAGCTAACCAGACGGCTCCTTAGTTAGTAATTTCCTTTACCATATAGGGACCTAGCCAGTGCTCACAAAACTTCCCTGGGTGCTTTGCAAACTGGCTATTGTATAGCAGGACCAATTCTTCCTCCGAAAATATCTTTTGCCAAATATATCTGTCATGCCATGCTTTTTCCCAAGCCTTCTGAACTTGTTGATGAAATTTTGCAATGAATCAATCTTCTTCCAAGGCGACTAGCTGCACTAAGCATTCTTCCATGATATCGGGCTTCGCCATATTCAAAAACATTGCGATGCGCAGGCTAGGAACAATATAATCCATGGGCATAATGGCCTCCTTTCCATCAACCATCTCAAACAATGTTTTCCCATTCAAATTCTTACATGTGGTTCGATAGGCCCAGAGGACTAATGGGATGCGCACGTCCATGTCACTTCGATCGACATTACAAACCTTGGTTAGTGCTTGTTCCAAGATTTTATTAAAAGCTTCTACTGCTCCATTTTCCTGCGAGTGATAAGGGGTAATTTTTGCGTGGTGGATCCGAAATTCTTCAGTCAAAGCCTGTATTGTTTCATTAACAAAATGCGTACCTCTATCACTCATTAAGATATTTGGATAGCCAAACCTGGTTAGAATATGTTCAAAAATAAAGTGCGCAGTGGTGTCTGTAGTAAAATCCTTCACAGCTTACGCTTTGGCCCATCTGGTTACATTATTAGTTGCAGTGATGATGTAGCGGGCACCTGTCTTCTTACCTGGTGGGTTGATGGGCCCAACAAAGTCAATTGCCCATTTATCAAACACCTGTAGGGCCATCTCTAGTTGTAAGGGCATCTCATCCCTATGCGATGGTCTCCTCGTCCTTTGGCATGTATCACAGACTTTGCAATAGTCGTAAGAGTCACTATGCAGTGTGGGTCACTGCAGCCCAACTCATAAGATTTTCTACGCCATTTCTTTCCCTGCGTAGTGACCTCCTACTACACCTCTATGGGCTTCCACTAGAATGACTTGTCTTTCATGCTCCAGAACGTACCTTCGCATCACCTCATCAGGTCCCAGCTTAAAAAAGTGGTCCGCTATGATGGTAAAGTTTGTTGCATGGGTTACCAACTCTTTCTTTTGTTGTACTGAATATTCTGAAGGTGCCATCCCCGTGGTTAAGAATTGAATGACATCCGCAAAGTGCGCATCTACCACTTTAATAGAAAAGAGTTGTGCATGAGGTAATCCTTTGTCTAAGTTGGTCGGTTCTTGGCCATTCTCTATTCAGGACAAGTGGTCTAGTCCAACATTTAGTTTCCCTGGCTTCACGATGATCTCAAAATTATATTCTTCGAATAGTAATAGCCACCAGCAAATCTCCCCCCCCAACAAAGGCTTATTGACGAGGTACTTCAAAGAGGAGTGATCTATGAACATCTTGAAGTGTCCTCATAGTAGATAATGGCGGTATTTTTGCAGGGCATATACCATGGCCAACCCCTCGCGTTCAGTAGTGGAGTAGTTATGCTCTGCACTAGAGAGTTTTCTACTAGCAAACGCAACCGGGTGGTCAATGTCCCCTTCCTTGGGTAGCGTAAGGACAACTCCCAGAGCGATTCCTAAAGCATCAACATGGACATGAAAAACCTTCGGCTAGTCAGGAAATATGAGGATAGGTGCGGAGTAGCTCAAAGCTCTTATGACACTTATCATCCCAAAAAAATGATACATCCCTCTTCAGTAACTTTTCCATGGGTGTCGTGATTAGTGCGTACCCTTGAATGAACTTCCTGTAGTAGCGCGTGTGCCCAAGAATAGAGCGCAACTGTTTCTCAGTTGTGGGGACTGCTAAGTTGATGATAATCGCTACCTTGGCAGGGTCAACCATCAGTCCCTGCCAACAGACGTTGTGACCTAACAAGATCCCAAATGGTATGCAAAATATGCACTTTTTGATATTTAGGGAAATCTAGTGTTTTCTACAGGCGTCAAAAATCAAGGGCAGGTTTGAAACATGCTTATTTACCAATCCAAATATTGTCCAATCATCAAAGTATACCCCCAAGAACTTGTGAATGAACTCTTTGAATATTACGACCACTACCTGCGAAAAGGGGGTAGGGGCATTCTTGAGCCCAAATGGCATGACGGTGTACTGGAAGGATCCCCATTCAGTGGCGAACGTAGTTTTGCTGTGATCTTCAGGTGTGATCCTGATCTAATGGTAATCCGAAAACCCCTCAGTGAACGAGTATGCTTCCTGCCCTCCCACATTATCAAGGACTTCATCAGAAAATGGTGTAGGGAATGGATTATGTACGCAGGAATCATTTATCTTGTGCCGGTCAACACATATCCTTATTTCTCCTTTAGTATTTTTCTCTTGAACTACCGTAGGGCTTACCCAATCTGACAGTTCTACTGGTTCGATGATACCTGGAGTTAACATCTTATCGATTTCCTTTCTGAATTTTTTCTTATACTTGGGGTTCAAGCGATAAGGTCACTTCTTGACAGGGCACACATCAGGTTTTAAGGTGATGCGCATGACCCCCAGGTCCCCTGTAATACCCTTGAGTTCCGAGAATTTTGTAGCAAACAGGTCTTGATATTCAGTGAGAAGCTCCACAACTTTCCCCACAGTATCTTCATCCTGTTAGGGTCCCGTGATTTGGCCGATTGGTAAGCCAAATGACGATGTAACATCAAACCAAGCTTTGGAGCCCGAGGACCTATCCTTCCTGGACTCAGAGAGGGCTCTCTCTATTATATGTAAAAGATATCGGTGTGTTTGCTTATGTTGTTCTGATATTAGGCTAGTTATGAAGTAAGTTTTTGATTTTTGGTTTTTTAAGTTGCGAGGGATGAAACTGATCAAAGATATAAAAATAGATAACAAGATGTAGATTAACTAGGCTATGGGGTCAAAAGGTCAAGAAAGCTATAAGATGACGATACGAGGCTATTGAAGGGCCGATTTGATTTCAAGGTAGAAAGGATCTTTGGGCAAAATGGAGTAAATGGAAATCAAGTTTGTGAACAACGAAGAGTTTCAAGTGTCATTGGTTTAATAGATAACATAAACATGGTAAAGAAAACCCTTAATCATGCAACATGTAACTATAAACTAATCAACACATCGAAACAAACATTCCAGCCATGCATAGAAGTATAAGACCCTCTAACTTTGGGAAATGGCTATCAGACTTTAGGGAAAACACATAAGATGGACTAACAACTCAAAATACTATGCCGGAACGCCTAAACATAGTCTTTAAGTTATTGGGCATTTTGACAAACAAGCTTTCATAGTTTTTTAGGCAAAGGGCTAGATCAGGACTAGGCCTCCTTGGTTCAAACAAAATGATAATCTTAATCAGTCAAAGAGATAGCTTCATGTATGGAACTATGGACAGTCATAGGTAAGCAGGGCACACCATACATCCTACTCAACATGCTAGAACTATTAATGAAACTAGCAACAATATCCTCAAATTGTTAAAGAGCAGTTAAGAATTCTTTAATGCAACTAAGGAAGAAGAAAACATAAAAGCTATGAAGATTCAGGAAATTTGAGGTGCCTCCATGGGCATATCTCAAATTTATTCGCCACTGATCTATGGCAAGCAAGAAACATGTATCATGAATGAAAACTAGAAGACAACAACAAAGCAAGAAACACTATACCATTCTACCATGTCATGGAATCCATCAACAATCCTTCATCATCCATCCAAGAACATTCATGAGGCAATCCAAAAGCATAGCACAAGTATTTTCTCCAAAGCTCATATGACCAATATATTGCTTCTCTTCTCAAGTTCAGCCTTGTTTACAATGAGAGCTTGTGGAATAAATAGGCTCAAGTGAGGAAAACCTCATGGTTCAACTTCCATCCTCATTGGCCTAATCAAAATATCTAAACTTATTCTTGAGGCTTTGCAAAGCCCAAGGCACAAAATATCCCATAAAATATCTAAAAATTGCTAAAAAAGAGAATTTAATTGACTTTGCAACATTTTCCAAGTGCAAAAATAGCTAAACGCACATTTGGAAAAAGCAGATTTTTGAGGTTCAAAAATTACAAAAATACTTCAAATTTATATCAGAAAAAGGTCCCCTGACTTTCCGGAAACATTTGGTAGCCTTCCCGGTGTCGAAACGAGGCTCATGATGGCCCGTTGGAAAGATATTTGTGTCTACTTTCCGGTGCAACTGAAATCACCTCAATCTGATGTCTGGAGGTGCTCCAAATCTGTACCTGTGTGTAAAAATCCAGAAAATTGCAGACTGCTGATATGCCGGGCAGAATGTGCAAAAAGTGAGCATTTTTCGCCGTTTTGAGGGGGTAAATGACCTTCAAATGCTCTGAAAATCGCTGAGGACCTGATCATGAAATTATTGCATCAACTGGTATCATCCTCCTCCCTTGACAAATCCTCAAAATGAAATGGTGAATTTATGAGTTTTCGACCAAAAACCCAAAAAATGCCAAAAAACAAAAAGTTGTCGAAATGGGCCCAAAATTGGTGTGCATGACCCTCAAGGGTCCCTAGCAACATGCTCCGAAGCTGAGGCCAAAATAGCAAGTGCCGATATGTCTTTCTTCTCTTTCCGTGTCAGGCATTTCCTCTTTTCTTCCTTCAATTTCTCTTGGGTGGCCTTTAGCTTGCGCCGGGAAAACTGATTCAAATTTTGAAAGTGATGTGTCCTCTTCCTTTGCAGCTCCAGATCTCTGTTTTCTCTTTCAAGCTTCATCTCCAAGTGTTTTTTGGCTCTTTCTAACCATGCCTCTTTGTTTTCTTCAATTTCTTGCTCAAGTAGGGCAGTGAGGGGAAAGGCTTGGAGATGGGCTTGTTCTTCTTCCCTTTTCTTTTCCAGGGCTCTTCTAAGCCCTATGGTTCTAGGCCTCTTCCACCTAGGCTGGTCTCCCTCTTCTTCCTCATCAAAATCACTAATGAGTTCTTCTATCCTCACTTGTGCCTTAGCTGCCTCATTCTTGTATTTGATAGCTCGTGCCTCATGAAATGCTGTGTGAACATTCATCTGTTTATTTTGGATCTCCAAGAAATGGTTTAATTTCCTTTCTCGTTGAAGATCATTCTCTAATGCCTCAATTTTCCCCTCTCTATGGATTAGGAGGTTTTCAAGAATGCGGGCTTCATTATCGCTGTCATCACTTTGGATTGGGATGACAGCCAATGCACCTCCATGTTTTTCACTTTCTCCAACCTTGCTTTTCCCTTTGAAGGTCAATCTTGCACTTTTCCTTCTTGGCATGCTAGTGGGTGACCTCTTGGGCGATTTTTTTTTGCTAGGGACAACTTTTGTCACTTTTGGAGTGGCAGCCTTAGGCCCTTTCTTCCTTGCTGTGTTGGGCTTTGTTCTTTTGGGAGGAGGAGACACAACTATTTTTCCTTGACATCTTCTTGAAACTGTTGTTCCTGTCCTCCAATATCAAGCTGCTGCTCTTCCTCTTGTACCTGCTGCTCATCATCTTCTGTTCGCTGCTGACCTTCACCACTGTCCTGCTGTTGTTCCTCATTTTCAGTTTGCTGCTCTTCATCCCTTTCCTCTTGCTCATGACCTTTCTCTTCTTGCTGTCTACTTCCTTCTCCTTCCTCCGGTTGTCCTGACTGTTCTGTGGCCATCTTGAGCCTTCTAGGAGTAGGCCTGCTGGACAAAGGTATAGGACGATGAATAGGCTGAGTGGGAGATATATGGATAGGAGGAACATTAGAGAAGTCTGGATGACTGATGAATACATCCCATGGAACCTCTTTCTTCTCTAACTGGTGTAGGATGATAATTTTAATCAGAGAATGATGGAAAAGGGAAGGTATTTGCAGAGATGGAGTCTTCTTCTGGACTGTGGATGCCATCTTTTCGATGCTCTTGTATAAAAAGTAAGGGAGATTTAGTTGCCTGGCTCTAGTGAAATGCATCAATAGTCGGACATGGTAGGCATAAACTTGAGCAAACCTCCCTTCACAAGTAAAATACTTCATTATGACTTTCATAAGAGGAGCATAGCTATCAAGAAGATAAGAAAAAGGAAAAATAGCAGTGAAAGTATCTCTATGCTCAGGCTTGATGAAAGGCTTGTAATCTTCCAAGTCAAGATGGGTCTGTTTGAACCATTTCTCGCCATGATATGGAATCTTGGTGGCTTTGGACACTGATCTTGGAGAAAACTTGAAATCAAGATCCGCTACCTGGAAATGCTTTTTCTGGAACTTTAGGGCGCATAGGTGTGTCAATGGTGAGAAACTTTTGACCTCCTGTATCTTCTGGCAGAAATCTAGACAACCTACTTCATGGAAGTTGAAGAGGATGGATGGATGAGCATTAACCTCCTCTGTAGAGATTGGCTCGTATCTTTTATGTGAACCACTTCTGCTGTCTTGCCTTGGAGGAATTTTGACCTAAATGTGCTTTTGAAGAAACAAACAACCTCACTGTCTATAAACTGCCTTCTTGGAGCCAAACTGTGTCAATTCACTGTTTAGATAGTGAACAATGTCTTTGGATGACTGCACACTGTTCCCTCACAATATAAAGAACCCCTGCTCCCTTAAAAAGTGGCCTTACACCTTGAATGTATCTCAGCCAGCAGATTTTTCAATAAGAGACCACACAGTGGAAAGGAGACAAACTGTTAGGTGAAATTTCTGTGTAAAGTGTTAAGAAATCACCTTGCTCTTGTGAAGTTTGGAGGTCAACAACACATTTTGGTACCTAGGATCGATAGTGGACTTTCCAATCATTACAAACCTGCCCTTCCTAGTGTGCCAATCACTCAAAAAACTTATGTCTTATGCAATCAACCCTTAGAGTAATCAGAAAGTCAATGTCACAGTCCTGGAACAAAGATAACAGAGTTTAAAAAGCTCCAAAAGTTTTAAGCAGAGGCTGTAGGAGTTTTCTCTTTTCAAAATAATCAAGGCCCCTTATCAATGTAACCCTTGCCTTTGTAGAAAAAACCTTTACTCTATATGAACATCCACTTATCAAATAAGCTCGAAGAACAAAAGACAGTCAAGCAACATACACAGTGAAAACTGTCTTTTCTGTGAGAAGTAGGAGCAACTTTGCCCTGTAGCTTTCAACCTATAAACTGCTCTTTGACAAAACCCTTTTTTCTTATTACACTTCACTATTCTCTATTGGTATGTCACTCCATCAAACAAAATCACACCACATACATAGTCAACCTCCAGTGTAGGCATACAGTCAATCTCATTGTTACGGAACAAGGTGACAGAGTTTTTGAAGAATGCTTTAAAAGTTTAACAAAGCCTATAGGAGTTTATCTTGTCAAATAGTTAAAGCACCTTATCAATGTGAAACCCTTGTCTTTGTAGAAAAAACCTTCACTCCATCTGAACATCAACTTTATCAAAATAAGCTTGAAGAACAAAGACAATCAAGTGGAATACTCAATGAAAAACTGTCTCTTTCTGTGGTTTATAGGAGTGAATTTTCCCTTTGAAGCTCGGAGGTCAGCAACATATTGTTGTGTCTTTGACAGGGGCGTACTTCTCAATTTCAAAATCAGGCCCTTGTCTTGGTATGCAACTCAACCAACGAAGTTTACACCATGAACACAGTCAGCCAGATTATATATACACACAGTCAAAATTTGCTGTCTATAGGACAAGGAAGCGGAGCTTTGACCTGCTTCTGAGGGTCTAAACCAAGGCTTATAAGATTGTTTGAATAATCAAGGCTCTTTTCAACCAAACATTGCCCTTTTAGGTTGAATAAACAAATAGAATTTAGACTGTGATGCTCATTTATTTTACCCACTCAACATTTTGCAGATAACAAGGGGGAGTATATGGAATACCTTCAAAACTCGATGACAAGCCTTATCAAAAGTTGGAGTAATCTTTTCATGTGAACTGGAGGCGCGTTGGAGGGTTTAAACGTGCACGACACTCTGTAGAGGAAGAACGTCGCGCAAAAATCCAACCGGGCGGCCTGTCGGGTCGTGGTCAGGCACCATGTATAGGCGTGTCGCGCACACGTACAGGCGTGTAGCGCGACAGTCTACTGCCTGTGCAAAAATTCTCCTGAGCACGTTGCGCAGACTTACAGGCGCGTCGCGCAGTTATAACTGTGTCAAACTTCTTCAACCGCTCCGAAAACTTCTGTGTTTGATCTTTGATGGCAGCAAGGGGCTCTGCTCAGGCTTGGGGGGATTTTCAAAAATAGAATGTAGCGGCTTTGACCCCTTTTAAATAAAGAGAAAGCAACGGTCTCTTTGATATTTGATTTGGGGAGGGTTCTTTTCAAAAGTTTTGAAAAAAGGGTTTGTTATTTTTAAACAACAATTGAACCTTCATTTTTCCAAAACATAGCTCGATACCCTTGGTTTGAATATGTGTCACAGTGGGAATGAGCAGCTCTTTCATGAACGTGACCCTCTTTTGAGATGAAAAACAATCCCTTTGAAATCCTGAAACTTTGACTGTTTCTTCTTTTAAGGAATAAAAGGGTCCTCTTTTCTGAGAGCTGCGCCAGGGAGAGAAAACTGTTTTGAGCTATTTATGAAGGATCTTGCAGATGTGTTTTTGAGGGCAACCACCCTTTCTGGAAAAAATTAACTGTGGCTTCTATATTTTAGTCCCCTTTCCTGTCTTAGTGGTGATCATTTGCTGTTATTTTGATAAGCTTCTAGTTACCTTTTCCTACTTCTGATGCTTATGGGCATGGACCTGCTCACTGTGGAAACTGAATGAGGTGGCAAGTGAGTTTGAGCTGTTCTCATGATTGTGAGTGCGCAACTTCAGTGGCATTCATTTTAGATTTTGCCAATCTTCTATTGATTAAGAAAGGTACCTTTTTCCAATACTCTTCTCTGCTCAGGAAATATCACCATGATGTCTCTGTCCATAGAATAATAAAAACTTAGGTTTGTTTCAAACCTTCCAACATGCTGATAGTAGGTCAAAGCATCTCTTTCGCTCCTTATGAACTTGTATGCCTGTCTATAATTCTTTTTTCAGAGGAAGAAGATAAACTGTCATCTTATTAACATTTCTGGCACTTTGATATGAAAGAGGACATCCATGGAGGTTATTTCAAACTATGTTTGATCATCCCTTGTTCAAGGAGGCGCTTCCCTTTTACAGTCTTTCATCTGCTCACAGTGTGCTGATATGATACCTCTGAATTTTTATGATGACAGTTTTTTACTTGTTTTGAAAACCTCTTCAAAATCTGAGAGTATACCAAAATCCTTTTATACTTTATAAATCTGTATACTAGCAGCAGTATCTCTTGAAACACCAGGCTCAGATTTTCACTGTCAATTTAGGATAAACCTGTTTGAAAAGGCACTTGTTTATAAATGGAGTTGCTTTTATGTGGAAAATAATGACATGCTTGATTAGCTTTCTATGGTTTTCCAGTTCACTGAAGTATTTTCCTGCTCAAGACTGATTAAAACTATTCATATTAACACCTATGAGGAGAAGTCTTTTTGTACAATGCTGATTAAAAGTCACTGAAAAAAAAAAAAAAAAAAAAAAAAAAAAAAAAAAAAAAAAAAAAAAAAAAAAAAAAAAAAAAAAAAAAAAAAAAAAAAAAAAAAAAAAAAAAAAAAAAAAAAAAAAAAAAAAAAAAAAAAAAAAAAAAAAAAAAAAAAAAAAAAAAAAAAAAAAAAAAAAAAAAAAAAAAAAAAAAAAAACTTTACCTTTGAAGAAGGCACAAGGTCTTGATGAGTAACTCTCTGTCTTGCAGATATATCTCAAGCTCCTATTTACATTGAGAAGCAGTTGTTCTTCTAAATGTAGATTCAAGAAATTTCTTCTGAGATGATGTTATATTTCCTGTCTTTGTAAAATCTATAAAACACTGTAAAAACACCTAATAATCAGCTTGAGACTTTGGTCTATGCAGTGCTGAGACTTAGGGGTGTGTAAGTGGCGCGACTTAGGGCTGTTAACAATTTCATTTGCAGAGTGGGAGGTCTGTCATGATTGGTCTGTATCAGATGGAGGTTTTTTTGGCCTTTTGATGGTTGCCAAGGGTAAAATGCCTTAAAGCGCCACTTCCTAACTTAGGGGAGGCTTTTGACACAGACTTGGATTTTCTTTTTAGAACTGATGGGTAGAGCAGTAGGGATGAAGCTAGATAGGATAGTGATAATGAGTTTTAACTTTGACATGGGCGGACTGAAAAGTAGGAAAGGCGAAAAAAGTTTTATGAGGGTTTTCTAGATGACAAATTGACATATGGAGATCAGCTTCTAGAAAACTCAACTATGGATCTAGTCATCACTAACAAGTGAAACATACTGATGACTAACACATCCATTAGTCCCCAATATTAGCTATCTTAGGTTGTTCCTCAGTTCTTATGTTGAATTCCCGCAGCTTAAGAGGCTTGGTCACATCAATGGTCTACAATGGGGGTCCAGTAACTGCACGTTCACCCTCCGATTCTGGGACAATGATATTTCGCTGGTCGTCGTCATAGTCTTCCATTGATAAATTGTGGTAGTTAACAATATCCTGCATCTGTGTATCCCAAGTTGGTGCCCCATACATTACACAAGGTCATGACTCATAAAATACCATGGAATCGATGTCCTGTAGAGCTTCGTCTAATGCCTTAGTTCCGCCTATCAACTCAAACATCCCCACAAAATCATCCCACATGGTCTCCCATTGGTGGGTGCGCTAATGTAGCTCTACATCTAGATACCATGCAGTGGGAATTGGCCCCAAGGCATGGATAAATAGGTGGACCCATTCATCCATGGTCCTTTCACACCATGCCTCCATCCATGTGGCCACGTGCCTGCACGGATCTCCTTGGCCAAGGAAAGTCTCCATGCACAGGTGAGCTAGAGGTTTGAACCATAGAATCATCATTTCGCGGCATTCCTCCCAATCCTGGAATGTCCCCTTATGAGTTTCCCACAACCACACAGGGGTTGCGGACATGGCTAGGTTAAGCGCCCAAATTCTTCGCTTCCTTGGGACTTTAGCTTCAAATGTTCACAAAAAATACCTAATACTACCAGAACCATCAAAGTAGGGCAGTTATCTTACCTTTGAGGAGATACACTGGAAGCTCTTCATGATCTTAATACTTAGCATCGCAGATATGTTATGTAACTGATTCTGCCAATTTTTGATCTCCCCGTTGGAGTCAGAGAGGCATTCACTGTCTTTCTCACAGCAAAACACACCATCATCTGTATGGTTATCTAATCCTCATCCCAGGCTGTTAGTTTATAAATATGATCCACATTGTCTTCTTCACGTACTGGTTCTGTATACCATTCTCCTTCTGCAAGGTCTAGAGGGACTATCACTCTTGAACCCTCATTCTAAAAAACCATACTCCTTTTCTTCAAGTTGATAATGCCTCCCATGTCTATCGCCCAATCCAGTCCCAGGAGTGCAGTATAAGGGTCCGCATCTTCCACAATCTGAATTACTTCAAAATTTTCACGTACCTTAACTCTTGCAATATCGACCATAATCTTTGTCAGCCTCCCCAACGTTATGATATTTTGTTGGTTAGCCATGAAAAGCTGTATAGTATACCATTTAAGCTTAGGTTCTCCCATCATCTTCCATGTTTTCTTGGGCAGGACGTTCGCATTTGATCCCAGATCCAGGATGACCTGATCCATTTCATAGTTGTCGATCTGCGCTGTTAGACACATTTCCCACCTAGTGTGCTTCTTGTGCTTGTACATTTTGTGAACATCTCTAACTTCTGTGGGAAGGTCAGTTCTTTCCGTGTAGCTGTCTATCAGTGCTTGAAGATTTTCTACTACCTTCTGGTTGCGTAGCAGATTCATACATGCCTGTAGGAATGGTTTAACTTTCTCATCTACTCTTAGGTTTATTGGAGCCTTGAAGGTAGATGCCTCATCCTTGGTAAAGTCTTTACGAGCTTCGATGATGGTTTCTTTCTCCTTATGTAGGTCCAAACTTTCATGTTTGATAGCAGCTTTCTGGATAAGGGGTTTAGCCGTGGCTTTCTCCTCAACTCCTCCAGTAGCCATGCTACTACGCATTATGACATTAATACTTGGTTCCTAATTGCACGGTTCCACCTTATCCCTCCACACATTTCGCGTTGGTGTCTGTTGTTTTTCTTGCATTTTCTATATCAAGACTGAACAGTCTTCAATCACATGTTCCAATTGTTGACAATATCGACAAGATTGTCACCCAGGGTTTAGGAAGTCCCTTGCGAAGTGTCCTACTTCTCCATAGTTATAACAGATCAATTTCCCTCTTCCCCGACCCGTGATTCTGCCTCTTCCCCCTGCTCTGCCTTTGGCTAAAGAGCCTCCTCCTCCTGAAGGAGAGAGTGGTGAAGAAGGGTTAGCCTGTACTCTATACAGTTTTCCTCGATTGATCATTAAGTCGTATGTTCGACAGTTATGTTTGTTGTGTCCCACAGATGAGAAGAATCGACACCATTATTTCTTTAACTTTGGAACATAAGCACTAAGACGGGGGCAGTGATTGGTATCATATAGTCCAGCTACGCGACAGTCATCGCACCATAATGTCGGGCTGCTTGGTCCCACAACTTCTTTAAGGCGTAATGGGCTGGGTCCGCCAGCCTGCCTATAGTCCGTCAGCAGAGGGCATTGATCCTTGGTGTGGCCAGACACCTTGCATCTTATGCACCATATTTATGGGCTAGCTTCATTTCCTCGTTCTTTCCGTAGATTTTGGATTTCGAGGTGCATTGCTTCCATCTGTCCCTGCATTTGATGTACACCAAACTAGTCATCATCTCTTGGTGCAACTTCTAGCTTCATAGCAATCTCCAAGGATTTCTCTTACGTCTCAATCGCTTGTTGGACCATAGGTCCATGTAGGTGAGGTAGTAGCATGGTGATGAACCATTCCTTGTGTTGTCTATCGTCATACTGAAATTCCCCAACTCTGATAATCTTTTTTAACCGCTGATCAACCTCCCATACATGCTCAGTGGGTCCCTGTTTAAAATCTTTCAAGTCAGTCACTAGCTGAGAGTAGGACTTAGGCTTCTGAAATTGTTGTTTTAAAGCATTCTTAATCTCTTGAATAGATGGATCCACATGTTGGCCTACATACCCCATATACCAGTCCAGGGCCCTTCCTTCAAAGGTGATGGATAGTTGCACCCTCTTTACAACATCACTATCCACATTCTGCACAGTCCATATTGATTTTGCTACAAACAAAAATCGGTCCATATCTTCTTCTCCTACACCCTTGAAGGTGGGTAGCTTCATGTGTGTGGCCATATCTTCTTTTGGTGGTGGTGGAGGTGTGGGGGAGCTCTTGCCCTTATGCTGACTCGAAGGTGGTGTAGCTAGAGGACTATTTCCTGCGTGCGCAGCCGACTCTCTTAATGGACTATAGATGGATCTATCCCCTTCTCGGTTGGTTCGGTAGTACTTACCACTTTGTGTTGTACTCTCGCTTTGATCAGAGGTCATTCATTTGGTGTGGTTTCATAGAACCCCTTTTTCGCACAATAATATTTTAATTAGCAATGGAAATGTTCGCAAGAACTTACCCTGGAATACTTTGAAGAACCTCCGCTCCACCTCAGAGTAGGATATGAACTGATCAACTACGAATTCCGTTACAAACCCTCCTAGCATGTTGTCCACCAAATGATCTACCGTACGGGTGATTGTGTTGTCAACCTTCTCCAATTGTGGATTCAATTCCGGAGTCCACTGCATAATCTGATCGTCTTTCCAACACATCTGGAATTATACCAACCTCGCTAACCACTCATGGAGCTCGTGTGCAAAAGTCACAAAGAAAATTTCATAGAATTTGGTGAAAATATATTTTTTCTTCCACTTCTAAGTTGTCATCTTCGTGCTGCGATTCTCCTTTATAGAAAATTCCTGAATCTGTCTTTCAAACTAGTCTTCAAGTTCGAGTTTCTCAGGTCTCCAACAACCTTGTGGCATTACCTGATCTCTCTCTCAAAATTCTCCCAGTCCCAGCAACAGAACCATTTGTTGGATTGAGGGGTCTTGAACCATGTTCGGAGGTTAAGGTTTGCCAACAAACCACTCTACTACTGGCCCTTTCGACAATGACCCACTTTTGCAGGCCAAGGTCTCAAACAATGTTACTGATGAAATAGGTAACCGCAATGTTACCTATTTTTTTTTGGTAGCATAGAAAGCACCCGATTTTGAGAAGTGGTGATGCAGAATCACCATTTTTTTTTTTTGGTGCACATTTTTTACACTCTAATATTTTTATTTATGAAGTATGAATATTTGTTTTAAAATGTTAGTGATTTTCATGCTAATTTTGAAATATATTGATGCAACATCAACTTTCTTTTTAGAGCAGTGATTTTCATGCTAATTTCGAAACGTATTGATGCTGCATCAACCCTTTTTTTTTAGAGTGGTGATTTTCATGTTGGTAATAAAACACAAAACTTAGATAAAAAAAAATATATAAAAACAATAAAAAAACCAAGAAAAATGTAAAAAAAAACAAAAATAGCTCGTAAAAATAAAAAATTTAAACAAAAATAAATAAATAAAACAAAATTATTTGAAAATTATATCAAAGAAAATGACAAAATTTGAAAAAAAAAACACATAATTTAAAGAAAAAAAAAAAAAAAACATTTTTAAAACAATTAAAATTGAAAAAAAAAATTATAACAAAATAAATAATAAAATTAAAAAAAAAAAACAAAACAAAACAAATTTTATTTTAAATAAAAAAAATTAAATTAAAAAAAATTTAATTTTTGGAAATAAAATAAAAAATAAAAAAATAAAAATCAATTAAAAAAAAAAAATTTAAAAAAAACACAACGCGGTGGTGGTGGTGGGGGTGGCGGGCGGCCGTAAGGCTGGCTGGGCCGCCCTCGTGGTAGACCGTGCCTACTAGGCGCTGGGGGCCGGCCGGCCGGCGCCACAGGGGTGGCCCAGCCGGCCCCACAAACACCACCACGTTGTGTTTTTTTTTTTTTTTTTTACTATTATTTTTTTTTAAATTGATTTTTTTTTTTTTTAATTTCAAAAAATTAAAATTTTTTATTTAAAATAAAATTTGTTTTGTTTTTGTTTTTATTTTTTTTTAAATTTTATTATTTTTTTTGTTTTTTTGTTTTTGTTTTTTTTTAATTTTCTTTTTCAATTTTAATTGTTTTTTTTGTTACTTTTAAAATTTGTATTTTTTCTTTTCTTTTTGTTTATAATTTTTATTAAATTTTTCTATTTTTTTTATTTAATTGATTTAAAAAAAAAAATCATAATTTTTCTTTATTATTAAGTTTTACGTTTAGTTTTTTTAATATAATTTTATAAAATTTAATAAATTTTGTATTTTTTTTTAAATTTATTTGGATTTAATATTGTTTTTTAAATGTTTTACTTTATTATTATTATTATTATTATTTTTGTTGTTAATTACATAAAATTTTTATATTTTTTTATTTCAATTAAAATTGTGTATTTAAAATTAGATTTTTTAATTTTTATTTATTTATTTATTTAATATATATATATATATATATATATATATATATATATATATATATATATATATATATATATATTTCAATTTTCCATTTTTAATTGATTTTTAAAGTTTTCAAAGTTTTTCTTTTAACAATGGTTTTTTTTTTCTTTTATATTTAAAATTTATTTTTTTCTTTTAAAATTTATTTGTTTATTCATTTATTTATTAAAATTTAATAATTTTGTTTTTAAATTTTGTTTGTTATTTTAATATTAACTTTTTTTTTTTTTTAATTTAATAAAATCTGATATATATACATATTTTAATTTAAGTTCGTATATATATATATTATTTTTTATAATTTAAATTTAATTTATTTTTTATAGTTTATTTGTTTTTCTAATATATATTGTTTTAAATTTAATATTTTCGTTGTATTTTATTTTTTATTTTTTATTTTTAATTAATTTTTCATTTTTTTACTTTTAATTTAAATAATGTTTTTTTAATTTTATTTTTAAATTTATTAAAATTTAATATATTTCCTTAAATTTAATTTTTTGTTTTAAAATTTTATTTTTTTAAAATTTAATAAGCATTTTCTTTTTCTTTTTTAAATTTAATTTCTATATTTTATTTTTTATAATATCCTTCTTTTTTTAACTTGTTTTTTTTTTTTTTTAATTTAATATTTTGTTTTTGTTTTTATTTTTATTTTTTAATTTCTATATTTTTTAAATTTTAATCTTAAATTTTTTTTTTTTTAATTTTAAAATTTTTTTTTCCTTAAATTTTAGGTTTTTTTTTAATGTTTGAATTAAATTTTTTTTTTTTTTTTTATCTTCATATATTTTTAAATTTTAAGCTTTTAATTGTTTTTATTTTTTAAATTTATTTTTTTCTTAAACTTTAGGTTTTTTTTGAATGTTTCAATTTTAAAAATTAAAAAATGTTATTTCTATTTTTAAAAATGCCAAAAGTATGACACAATTTTTTTTTTTGTTATTCCAGCATCAACTTGTTTTGTTTTGAGGGTGTTTTTTCAATCTTTTTTTCAAGAAAATATTTTGGTTTTTACCATAACTTTATAAAATGTTGAAATTTGACCTTAAAAAAAAACGAAGTGCGTTCTGGAATACACACTTTTTGTTTTTTGGGTGTTTTTTCATGTTTTTTGAGTCTTTTTGGGCTAGAGTTCCTATTTTGAGGTCAAGTTACCTATTTGATCGGTAACAGTGTTCTCACCTGAAGTAGTATGGGAGGGTGCTGGAACCAAGTTTCTGTACCCTAGGAGAGAGTAAGTAATTAAGGCATATCTGCATTGAAGCTATCAAGTTCACACAAAATGAGTCTATTTAGCAGGTTTTTAACATTATAATCAGCAATTAACCATAAAAAAGCTACTATCATTAACATATCTGATCAATACATTCGCATCCACGTGCGCATCAACAATTACCATCATAGAACATTATAACCATAGCCAATTCATAAATTGTAGATACATTCGCAGCTTAGATAAATAACACATATACACTTCAGTAATAAACAAGATCAATCAGGATATCATAAAGATACTTCAAATATAGTTCGCATTCATCAGTATCCAAAACCAAATTACAACCTGTTAGCCACCTATAAAATTTGGCATAGCAAACAGGTGGCTAAGAATGTTTCTAAGTCTTCAAGAGAGACATTTTCCTTGAAAATCTATCATTCTTGAAGCCTTAAAGTGTCTTATGTCCTCTTAAAAAAATCTTCACTGTTGTTTCCATTTGAAAAGCCTCACTGTTTGTGAAAGAAAATGCTCTAAAAAAGGCTTCCATTTGCCCTATTTCATTCCCACAAAATCTCATTTTTCACCCTTTTTCCCCTCGCAAAATTCCTCCAAAATTCCTTCATCAACCCTCCATCTCATCAAAATTCCCTTTTTAAACCTTATAGCTCGCATTATTTGGTTTTAAAACCCCTTTTTCTCCCTACCGGAATCCCCCATTTGGCCTTAGAAACACTGATTTTGGCCTAAAAACACCCTTTTTACATTATAACAGGCTTAAACCCCCAAGGGCTTATTCTCCTTAAACCCCTTCTCCATGGAACCTGAAGCTATGTATCAGGCACTAAAGAACCAAAAACCCCGAGCAAAAACACTTTTCCCTTTGTTTTTATCATTCCCGATGGTGATGAGTTGAGTTAACAAGAATCATTAATCTCCACAGATCGACGGCCTTCAAGCATTCTTCCATTCATCTGTTTCACCCGCTTCCCCAACATTAAGATCTTTTGAACGGATCTGGACCGTTGAATCCCCAAGAACCAATGGTCCAGATCACGTCATGCTCCACCCATCAGTCTATGCCCCCTCCCTTTTGAAACACTGTCGCTCCAGTTTTAGATCGTGATCATCCATTCATGAAGATCCTACGGCCAGAGATAAACTCGATGACCCGATATGCCTCCGCCCGAAAAAAAATCACAGCCGTCCATACTTGAGATCCGACGACCCAAAAAACCCGATGGTTTCATCCCCGCCACGCATCTTATCCCACATCGTGCCTTCATTCCCACTGTCAAATCTCTCCACCCTTCATCCAACAGCTGAGAAGCTTATCGCATTTTTTTTCCATCCGAACGTTAATGTTCCGAAATCGCACGATAAAAGTGGTTTTAGAGGGGACGCTTGTCAACCAAAGTATGGTATCACATTTTTTTTGGCCAATTTTCAAAACCGCTCCGAAGCCACACAAAAACCATTCTGGTTTTCCGCTTACCACCATTCTTCGCAATGGGTCCTTTTCATCTTTTGATCCTAGCCTCTCATCATTTTAATCCAACAACTTGTGTTGTATCCTGATCTCCATTCATTTGTGTCCATCATTCTCCAATGATTTCGTTGGGCAATCACCATCGTTCATCATCCCGATCGAATGACCCTAACATAATATCACCTCCGCTCATTTTCCACACCATCTGACCCTATCAAGCGATCCTCACCGTCGATTTCTCCAATCTAATGGTCCATGTTTGATCTCACCCCCACTCTTTCACCATTCATCTAACCTTCTAAACAAATTCATCGGAGGATATCTGCCGTAGATCACCATTGTTTAATGAAATCCGACGGCCATGATATAACTTCACACCATCCCCTTTTTCATTCATCCATCATCCAAAAATCCCCATCACGCAAAATCAACCGTTGATTACCATGGTCTGACCTAATCTGATGGTCCAGAACCCTCCTCGCAGCAGAACTCCATCAGACCAGTTTTACGCCATTCTGCTATGCTTTTTACCCATTTCTTCACTACATCCACTATTTTTCATCGCCTCACCACCATTCCCTCGACCCTCTAGAGCAATTCCCCCCACTCCCTTCGGATTTCATAACTTGTTTATTTTGTTTTGTAGGGTTATAGATGGTAAAATCACCTCTTCTACATAGTCACGGTCATGGTCATGTATAGTGCAGAGAGGCTTTTTCAGAGCCAAAGATCGCAGAAGAGGACACCAAAGGGGGTTTTAAACATGTTTTTCATTAAAAATCAGCTTAGCAAACTCTGTTTCAAACCCTCCAGCACCATCAAAACCTGTATATCCACAGACAAGACAAAAGAGAAGCGGCAAAGAGTATCCGTGACAGATTAAGGGATTAAAATCCTATTATTTAAGATTAATGCTATAATCTAGTGTTTAAAGGATAGAGACACAGTTCAAAGACCATAAAATGATCAAGGAGGCCTAATGAGGCCCAAAACACAGAAAACAAGCCATATCAGTGTTTCCGCATCAACAAAACGTTCTTTCCCAAGAAAGGACAAGTTCCCATAGTATTTTCTATTCTCCATCAAGCTCCTGAGAAGACTATCACCTTGACAGAAGTCCTAAAACTGTCAGTGCATTAGTTACAAAACATGGAAGACCTGAATGTCAGATTTTCATCTTTTCTTTCCACAAAATATAAACAGAAGTACAAGCAGCCAGAAAATTACCTTCAAGAACATACCTTTGGAAGTTATTATCACCCTGTCAAAGACTCCTAATTCATCCAAAGGGTACTGAAAGTCAATATACGGATATTAAAACAGAATGGGTCTCAAACACTCTTCTTCCTCTGTTTTAATGATTTATTTAAAGTTCTATCTACCACTACTGTCACTCTTTCAGCTATAAGAACTCATGAAAAATACATTGTAAATGTTGGTTGATCATTGTAAAAACACTGACTGTAAGTTGTTTCATAGAGCTAGAGTTCTGTGAATAGTAGTTGAAATTAGGCTGGGAGATGTTTTCTGGCTGTTATAAAGTCATTGGACAAAGGATGTATGTGACTTGTTTTTCTCTTCTAATATGACAAGCATGTTCATTGAATCCTGATCTGAACCAGTGGTGATGTGTTCTATCTTTTTTATTGTTTCCTTCTGTTATACATTATGTTTCATTTTCTCCGATAAGAATCAGTAATCTTAGCTTAGGATATACTGCTGTAAGTAACCTAATGCTTCTTGCTCTTCTTATCTTTTATGTTTTCTACTAATTATCTAAGAACAAATTCAATATAATTTAACCAATATAGAAGTTGGTTTATCCATGCTTACTGATGTATGAATTTAGATTTTGTTTCCTAGATGTTCTTGTTTGGTTTTAGCTGAAAGAATTGGGAAACTAGGAGATTTAGAGTTAGCCCTATTTCACTAGGTTCCTTTTCTAACAGTCAGCCTTTCCAAGATCCCTTTGAGCTGAATATCAAAAGCATAGAAGGTTAAAAGTCTTTCTCTGATCTTAGAATTCATTGTGTGTCAATACATAAAGGTTTTCCTTGTCATTCTATTCATTTCCTTATTGTTTCATCCCATACTATCATCTCAAGAGATCCTCTGATATAGATGACTAGCCCATTTGAAAGCCTTGGATATGTCAATTGCAAGTAAACCCTTTTATGACCCCATTGCCCAATGGACTTGTGTTCTCTCTGAATTATATTCCCATTGCCAAAATCCTTTTCTACTCCCTCCTTTACCTTACATTGAACCCTTCTTTCATGTTTCCCAATAAAAAAAACAAAAACAAAACAACAACCCTTATGCCCTATAACTAGCCTAATACCTTAAAATTGAACTTCAAAGATATATTATTCTTTGCCTTTATAGAGAGATCCCTCTCTAGATCCAGGAGGGTTAGATCCTGAGATCCCAAAGTGGTTTGATGTTGTCTTGTCTTTTGGTCTTGCCAATCAGGCCATAACATAGGAACCACAACACAACCCAAAACACAGCCCACGCACGCAGCCAGTGGGGTCCGCACACAGCTGGACTGAGGATCTCTACACACACAGCCAGCAAGAGTCCTTACCCAAAACAACCCAAAATAGATCTCAACAATTTTCATGTAGCATCAATCTTACTTACTTCTTACCTACTAGACCCAACTATCTATCTATTTATATCATCGCAGCCTTGGCTTATCCTACGGTCTACAAATCGTGTTTTGCGGATCCTAGGTATATCCTTTGACCCATTACAAAACCTTGGGGGCTTTGACTCGCCCCAAAACCCCTACACAAGACCAATATTACAAAAATATATAAAAAACGCAGCTTAGGGAACCTTGTTCCAACACAAAGCTTCATGAAGATGAATAAATACCATTATTAGAACATAAAATCAAAGAATCAGTTGCATGTAAACGGATAGATCGTGAGATGGATGATGATGATTTGGAGAATCTATGACATATAAACTTTGAAGAGAAATAAGGGGATTGAGAAATACATGAAGAACATAGGAACCACAACATAATGGCGACTCCACTGGGGATTTTCTCAGTGGTCTCAATCTTATACATCCTTAGGACCTCAGAAGACCCATAATCTCCTTAGATTGGTAGTTAATCACTGTGGTGGATAGTAAATCTCCTTCAAAACATTTTAAACCTTCCACTTGGCGACTCCACAGTTCCTAAATTACCAAAAGAATCCACTGGTGATCAGTAGGCCTGCTGATTAACTTTGTTTTCACAAGACTCCATTGGGAGACTAGTTTCATTACAACATCATCCATATTAGAGAAAACACATAGGATTAAGCTTCTCTGTTTAAGACTAACATACTGGCTTCAAGAACAATCCATAATAGATCTTATCCTAATCCAAACCCCACTAAAATAGTTGACAACCCAGAGAGCATTCTTAGGAAGTCTCCCACCCCTAGAAATCCAACTATTATCAGACCCATTCATAGAGCTAACTCAGCACCTGAACACTCTGCAACTCTATCAGATCCCCGACTGGGCTTAGACTTACCAAGGGATTTACCAAGAACTAATTCCTTTAATAGTATAGATCAGACAGACTTTGAGCCTTCAAGTTCATCACCACAGTGCAGTCAACATATTGGTGATAGAGAAACCCCTCCATATACACCTCCTGATATACATTTCATTCATAACTTGGGTCTCTCTCACCCTAGATCTGCTCAATAGTTTGTTGCTGGTCCAAGCATTTATGTCATTCACATACCTTCTATCCAATCCCCTCCCTTCCCTCCACAAAATACTATCATGGCAGCATGGTATGCTCCCCTAGTGTTACCACAGCCTTTGGCTCCTCTACCTAATGACTATCAGTCTAAAATCCCACATTTCACTAGAAAAGAATCCACCACAGCTCAACACCATATAGATAGGATGGAAGATGGTTTTGACTATATGGAAATTGAAGATGAAACCATTAAGATGAGAATCTTTACTCAAAGTTTAGGAGGAGAAGTTAAAAAGTGGTTTAAAAGCCTAACTCCCAATAGCATCAATGACCTTCCCTCTTTGCATAAAACTTTCATAAACAAATTGGAAATCAAAAGCAATCCTCTACACATATTGGCAGAGTATAAAAATATTAAAAGAAACCAGGGGGAGAGTGTTCATGATTATTCCACCAGGTATAACAGTGTCTACAATGCTCTTCCTCCCCACATGATACCTCCTCAAGGTATGGCCTTAGTGAATATCCTGAAGGATTTGATGCTGACATGGCCTATCAACTTAGGGAGAGAGATTATACAACTCTAGAGGATATGCAAAAAGGAGCAGTGGGTGTAGAAGCAAACTTGATTGAAAAAAGAGCTAGGATGAGGGCCGAAAAGAAGGTAACCTATAGGGATGACACCTCAACCTCCACATCTGATCCCAAATATGATAATCTAGCCAAAAACATAGAGAGGATAGAAAGAATGATGGAGAAAATGGTTTTCCAAGTCAATAATCAGAATAGAAACCAAAATCAGAACCAGAACCAAAACTTTAGGAGAAACACCCCTCCAAATAGGCAAAGGGACTCTGATCAACAAGTCATACCTCCATTCCAAGAAAATTTCCTTGATGAGGATGAGGGGATAATAGAAGAATCAGAAGGAACAACCATAAACATGGTGGAAGTGGATAACCAAGAGCACACCTATTCCACAGAATACAACCAGACCTCATACACACCTTAGAATGAGGAAGGGTTAGAATCTGAAGACTATAAGTTAGGATTCAAGAATTCCATCATGCAGGTGCAAGAACAATATGAGCTCAGGAGAAAAAAGAACATAGATACTCCCAAACCAAAAGCCTCTGAAATCACCATTAAGAAAAGACCTGAAAAGACTCCTAAAGGGACTGCTGAAAGCAACCAAACAAAAGATGATAGTTCTGGCAAAAAAAAAGACAAAGACATCCAAACCATTGATAAATCAAGTCAAGAAAATAGAAGCACTAGCATTGCAACTACTCTTCCTGAAAAAACAACTTTAACCAATGTACATACTGAAAATCAGCAAGCTGATTTTGCCAATAAAATAGTGAACAACAAGATAGAATTGAACCTTTCAAAGAGCCAGTCTCCTTTCAATATAGAGAGTGAGATTTCCAAAATTAAAATTTATGTTCCTCTCACTGAGTTGGCCACTCAAGATGTATATAAAATTCAAAATTTGAAAGCTTTAAGCTTAGGGTAAAACCATGACTCTGTCAACTTAAATGATGATCAACCAGCTCTTTTGTTTGGCCCAGAAATTGAAGGAAAATTTTAGGAAGGAGTAGTGCCTCCTTTCTATGTCAGTCTCAATATCCATGACAAAATCTTACATAATGCCATGCATGATTCAAGGGCTTCACACAATCTCATGCCCAAGGTGATCATGGAAAAGTTAGGCCTAGAGACAAACAGACCTTATAAGGATTTATATTCTTTTGACTTGGAAAAGTGAGGTGTTTGGGACTGATTAAAGATCTATGTGTGAATTTGACCCAAATCCCAGCCAAGTGCATGGTAATGGATGTTGTAGTGGCTGATGTGCCTCCTAAATATGGCATGTTATTGTCAAGATCATGGGGTGCCAAGCTACAAGGCACAATGCAAATGGACATGACATATGCTACAATCCTTGTTTTCATCCAGCTTAGAAGACTATATAGGTTGGCACATATGAAATTTATGGTTAGTAGCCCAGAGAAACTAGAGAATTCTCCTCTTTACTCTGTTCATACAGATCTAGAGTCTTTTATCCTCTATAATGATGAGTTTACTGATGAAGAAGAGTTAGTGAAAAAAATTCAAACTGTAGGGTAGAGCCTACAAATCTTAACATAATGCCAGCTCTAGATGAGAGGAAAACAAGGGAGAAAAATTTGAATGGTGTGTTTAATTAAAAAATAGAGTGAACAAAGCTAAGACTGCAAACAACAGATTACTCATCACTCTGAAATTCATGAAAATCGTAAAGAAAAAAACATAACACAACACAATGGTGAACACAACTTTAGGGGTGAAACTGATAAAAAATCTGCAAACCATCCTTTATGGAACATGAACTTTGATGGGTCTTGTACTAAAATAATGTAGGAGCTGGGGTATGGTTGCACAATACCGAAAATGATTATGCTAAGAGTCATGCCTTCAAACTAGACTTTAAGTGCACAAACAACATTGCAGAGTATAAAGCTCTACTCTTAGGACTGCATCTATTGAAAAAAATAGGTGCTAAGAGGGTAATTGTTCATGGAGACTCAGAATTAGTTATCAAACAAATAAATGGAGAGTACACAGCAAAGCATCCTAGATTAAGGGCATACAGAAATGATGCCATGGATCTCTTGAAGACATTTGTAGAGTATGAGCTTGTGTTTGTCCCTAGAAGTCTAAACATAATTGCAAATGGATTGGCCTGTGCTTCCAGTTCATATCGGAGACCACTTAGTGATAAAAAGATCAATTTTCAAACCAAATATAGACCAGCAGTGCCAGATAATGAAAAATTTTGGCAGGTCTTTGAGGGTGACAAATAGATAGAAGATTTCTTGCTTTGCAGGAATGAGTTTGAATTACCTGATTCAGACTCTAAATCCATTGAAAAATGTCTGGATAAAGAGCCCCCTGATGAAGAAAAACCATCCCATACTGCAAAAATAAACATGCTGACCAAAGAATTTAAAAACCAAACTGAAGAGCACAAAAACGCAGAAAAAGAAGACATAGAGGTGTTGTAGTCCAAAGACAAAAACATACCCAGAGGACTAGTACCCTTTGAGGACCTTTTTGATTTTAATGATGTGGAAAAGAAGCCCACTATAGAACACGCTGAATCTGATGCTAAATAATGCAATATAGGTAGCAAAGATAAGCCTAAAATGATTAAATTATCTAAAACTTTGCCAGCACATATCAAACATAAATACATTGATTTATTTAAAGAGTTTGTTGATGTGTTTTCTTGGAGTTATGAGGATTTGAAAGCCTATGACACAGAGATCATCTAGCATAAGATCCCATTGAAAGAAAACCAGAAACCTTTTAGGCAAAAACTGCGCAGAATTAACCCTGTACAACTGCCTCTAGTAGAAAAGGAAATTAAGAAAATGTACGAGGCAGGAATCATAGTCCCTGTGAGGTTTTCAGATTGGGTATCTAACCTTGTGGCTGTAAGGAAAAAGACAAGAGAAATTAGGTTGTGCATTGATTTTAGAAAATTAAACAGAGCCTCCTTAAATGACAGTTACCCCTTACCCAAAATAGAACACATCCTACAAAGGGTAGTTGGTTCAAAAAGGATTTCTCTATTAGATGGATTTTTAGGGTATAACCAGGTCTTAGTATTCCCAGAACATCAACTTAAAACAACTTTCACCACTCCTTGGGGCACTTTCACGTATGTGAAAATGCCTTTTGGATTGATGAATGCTAGGGCCACCTTTCAAAGAGTAATGGACATTGCATTTTCAGAAGAAATAGGTCACTTCATTGTAATCTATCTTGATGACATCACAATCTACTCCAAAATTGATGAAGAGCACCTTAGACATCTGACAAAAGTATTTGAGAAGTGCAGAAGGTTTGGGATATCTTTAAACCCCAAAAAGACAGTGTTTGGCCTCCAAGAAGGTAAGCTTCTTGGTCATATTATATCTGAAAAGGGGATTAAAATAGACCCAAAAAGAGTTGAGGGAATATTGTAGATTAGTCACCCAAGAAACATAAAAGAATTTCAGTCCTTTATTGGGAAGATTAACTTCTTGAGGAGGTTTATTCCCAACTTAGCAGAGCTCCTTAGAAACATGACTAACATGCTGAAAAAGAAGTAGGAGTTAAATGGACGCTAGAAGCCAAAAATTCCTTTGAACTGGTAAAACATGCACTCACCCGAGCACCAGTTCTAATCAGCCCATATTTCACAAAAGATCTCCTTATTTTCTCCTTTGCATCAAAATATACTGTGGCTGTTGTCCTATTGCAGAAAAATCCAGAGGGACAAGAACAACCAATAGCATTTTTTAGCAAGGCACTAAGGGATGCTCCCTTGAAATATAACATCATGGAAAAACAGGCCTATGCCTTGGTAAAGGCCTTAAAGGATTTTAGGGTGTAAATCTTACATTCCCATATTATTGCCTTTGTGCCTAACATAGTGGTGAAGTACATTTTGTCACAAGATCCAGATGGAAAAAGAGGCAAGTGGATTGCTGTAATACTAGAGTATGATTTGGAAATAAAACCCACTAAACTGATCAAAGGTCAAGGCTTAGCTCAATTAATGGTTGAATCTAACTTACAAGCCCTTGAAATTAACATGGTAGATTCCTTGGATGAACATGAAGGATTACCAGCTCCCATTGTTGAAGAACAGTTCCAAAATTCTCCTTGGTATGCTGATATCTTATATGTGCTTGAAAATCTCAATGCTCCTCCTAATTTATCTAAGACAAAGGCAAGGTTCTTAAAGTTAAGAGCTAGAAATTATTGCATTTTGAATGAATGTTTATATTGGAAAAGTGTCAATGGTTTATTGCTTAATTTTTTTCATGAAGTTGATGCAGAGAGAATCAAGCATGAGTTCCATGAAGGAGAGTGTGGAGGCCATCTCTACTGGAAAACCACCGCCAACAAGATCCTTAGAGTTGGCTATTACTGGCCCACCCTATTCCAAGATGTCCATAAAATTATAGTTACCTGCCATAAGTGCCAAATATTTGAGGGCAAAAGAAAACTTCTACCTTTACCATTACAACCAATTAGTGTTAAAGCTCATTTTCAATAGTGGGGCCTTGAATTCATAGGGGAAATCCATCTTGCTTCATCTGCCCAACGCAAATTGATACTTACAGCCACAGACTATTTCACAAAATGGATAGAGGCCATCCCTTCTAGGAATGCCACAGATTCTGTCATCATAAAATTCCTTGAAGACCACATCCTATCTAGATTTGGCTACCCTAAGAAGATTATCATTGATAATGCTACTGCCTTTGGTTCCAAAAAAATGATTGATTTTTGTCACAGGTATCAGATTGCACTTGGTCATTCTACTGCTTATTACCCTCAAGGTAATGGGCTAATAGAATCATCAAATAAAATTTTGGTGAACATCATCAAGACGCTACTGGAAGATAATAAAAAATCATGGCATAACAAGTTAGTGCATGCTTTATGGGAAGAAAGATTGACAACTAAGAAATCCATTGAAATGTCCCCATATCAGCTTGTTTATGGGACAGAGGCAGTGTTCCCTACCAGTTTGGGAGTACCAGTGATAAAATTAGTCGAAGAAATACAGTCAGAAGAAGACAACATGGTAAGCAGGATCAATCAAACCATACATCTCCAGCAAACAAGAGAAGAAGTCTACAACAGAGCTCAGAAAGTGCAAGAGAACATAAAAAAGTTATTTTACAAAATAAAAAGGGCTTGTGACTTCAAAATTGGAGACAAGGTACTTAAGTGGGACTCTAGGAGAGAGGACAAGGGTAAGCATGGAAAATTTGATAGTTTATGGCAATGCCCTTATGTCATTCAATCCACTATTGGTCCAAATGCATTTTTTTTGCAAGAATTAGATGGTACAGATCTGTTTGGGGGTCCTGTCATTGGCAGGATGCTCAAGCATTATTACTGCTGATGTTCAGATTAAAGCTTTCATTTCCATTGTAAATACCATTGCTTTGTTTTGTTTTAAAAGAAAAAGAAAAAATATACAAAAAAGAGAGAAAAGAAAGGTTCAGACAAGCTCAAAACTTGAACCTATGAAGTTTAAAAAAAAGGCTCAAATCAGATCAAAACCCGAGCCAGAGAAAGTGAAAATCTGGTCCTAACATGCTCAAAACTTGGACCAGCAAAGAAAAGAAGAAAAGACAGCTCTAGCAAGCTCAAAATAAGAGCTGAAATGAAGAAGAAAAGTGACTCTAACAAGCTCAAAACCTGAGTCACAAGAAAAGGGAAGGATGCTTCAAAGTTTCATAATTTCAAAGCCTTCACATTTTTTTTAAATTTTCTGGAAAGTTTCAGTTCATGGGCAGTTATCTCTGTTCCATGGACCCATAGAAATTTCGACAGTCTAACCCTGGTTTGGCTGTATTTCAATTTCTGTATTAGAATGTAGAGAAAGAAATCTGCTAAACAGTTTAATCCTAGTAGATATTAGTTTAGGTAGAGAAGCTATGAGTCCAACTGTTTAATCTGGTCTCATGGAGGAATAAGGGTATAATTAGATTAGTTTTTCTGCTTTTAATAAAAAAATGATGAAGAAGGCCTGCAAGTCTAAATGCAACTTGAAGAAAAAATGTTAGGATAGTAGGATGGGTAGGTAGTTTATTTGGGGAATTATTGTTGCTGATATGATGCCTTCACTTGTGTAGCAGCTGATAAAAAAGAAAAGAAAAAAAAATCAAGGATCAGGCATCTGGCCTACTACCAAAGATCATTTCTAAAGTTCTTGACACCTTCAAGAAGATGCCATCCCCATGTGGAGCCACTGTTAGCCACCTATAAAATTTGGCATAACAAACAGGTGGCTAAAAATGTTTCTAAGTCTTCAAGAGAGACATTTTCCTTGAAAATCTATCATTCTTGAAGCCTTAAAGTTTCTTATGTCCTCTTAAAAAAATCTTCATTGCTGTTTCCATTTGAAAAGCCTCACTATTTGTGAAAGAAAATGCTCTAAAAAAGGCTTCCATTTGCCCTATTTCATTCCCACAAAATATAATTTGTCACCCTTTTTCCCCTCAATAAATTCCTCCAAAATCCCTTCATCAACCGTCCATTGCATCAAAATTCCCTTTTTAAACCTTATATCTCCCTTTATTTGGTTTAAAAACCCCTTTTTCTACCTACTGGAACCCCCCATTTGGCCTTAAAAACACTGATTTTGGCCTAAAAACACCCTTTTTACATTATAACAGGCTTAAGCCCTCGAGGGCTTATTCTCCTTAAACCCCTCCTCCATGGAACCTGAAGCTCTGTATCAGGCACTAAAGAACCAAAAACCCCTTGCAAAAACACTTTTCCCTTTGTTTTTATCATTCCCGACGGTGATGAGTTGAGTTAACAAGAACCGCTGATCTCCACAGATCGACGGCCTTCGGGCATTCTTCCATTCATCTGTTTCACCCGCTTCCCCGATGTTAAGATATTTTGAACGGATCTGGACCATTGAATCCACAAGAACCAACGGTCCAGATCACGTCGTGCTTCGCCCATCAGTCTATGCCCCCTTCCCTTTGAAACACTACCGCTCCAGTTTTAGATCGTGACCGTCCGTTCATGAAGATCCTATAGCCAGAGATAAACCCGACGACCTGATATGCCTCCGCCCAACAACAAATCACAGCCATCCATACCTCGAATCCGACGGCCCACAAAAATCTCGATGGTTTCATCCTCGCCGCGCATCTTACCCCACATCGTGCTTTCATTCCCACCATCAGATCTCTTTGCCCTTCATCCAATGGCCGAGAAGCTTATCACGTTTCTTTTCCATCTGAACGTTGATGTTCCGAAATCGCGTGATAAAAGTGGTTTTAGAGGGGACGCGTGTCAACCAATATATGGTATCGCGTTATTTTTGGCCAATTTTCAAAATCGCTCCGAAGCTGCGCGAAAACCATTCTGGTTTTCCGCTTACCACCATTCTTCGCAACGGGTGCTTTTCATATTTTGATCATGGTTGCTCATCATTTTAATCCGACAACTTGTGTTGTATCCCGATCTCCATTCATTTTCCTCTATCGTTCTCCAATGATTTCTTCGGGAAATCACCACCGTTCATCATCCCGATCGAATGGCCCTAACATAATATTGCCTCTGCTCATTTTCCACACCATCTAACCCCGTCAAGCAATCATCACCGTCAATTTCTCCAATCTAATAGTCCATGTTTGATCTCACCCCCATTCTTTCACTATTCATCTAACCTTCTAAACAAATTCATCAGAGGATATCTGCTGTAGATCATTGTTGTTTAATCAAGTCTGATGGCCATGATATAACTTCACCCCATCCGCTTTTTCATTCATCCATCATCCAAAAAGCCCCGTCGCGCAATATCAACCATTTATTACCATGGTCTGATCTAATCTGACGGTCCAGAACCCTCCTCGCATCAGAACTCCATCAAACCAGTTTTACACCATTCCGCTATGTTTTTTACCCATTTCTTGATTGTTTCCACTGTTTTTCATCGCCCCGCCACCATTCCCTCGACCCTCCAAAGCAATTCCCCCCACTCCCTCTAGATTTCAAGACATGTTTATTTTGTTTTACAGGGTTACAGGTGGTAAAATCACCTCTTCTACACAATCACTGTCATGGTAATATATAGTGCAGAGAGGCTTTTTCAGAGGCAAAGATCGTATAAGAGGACACCAAACGGGGTTTTAAACATGTTTTTCATTAAAAATCAGCTTCAAAAACTTTGTTTCAAACCCTCCAGTGCCATCAAAACCTGTATATCCACAGACAAGGCAGAAGAGAAGCGGCAAAGAGTATCAGTGATAGATTAAGGGATTAAAAGCCTATTATTGAAGATTAATGCTATAATCCAGTGTTTAAAGGACATAGACACAGTTCAAAGACCATAAGATGATCAAGGAGGCCTAATGAGGCCCAAAACACATAAAAAAAGCCATATCAGTGTTTCCACATCAACAAAATGTTCTTTCCCAAGAAAGGATAAGTTCCCACAGTATTTTCTATTCTCCGTCAAGCTCCTAAGAAGACTATCACCATGACAGAAGTCCTGAAAATTTCATTGCATTAGTTACAAAGCATGGAAGACCTGAATGTTAGATTTTCATCTTTTCTTGCCACAGAAGATAAACATAAGTACAAGCAACTAGAAAAGTGCCTTCAAGAACATACCTTTTGAAGTTATTATCAGCATGTCGAAGACCCCTAATTCATCCAAAGGGTGCTGAAAGTCAATACAGGGATATTAAAACAGAATGGGCCTCAAACACTCTTCTTCCTCTGTTTTAATTATTCATTTAAAGTTATATCTACCACCACTGTCACTTTTTCAGCTATAAGAACTCATGAAAAATACATTGTAAAAACACTGATTGTAAGTTGTTTAATTGAGCTAGATTTATGTGAGTAGTAGTTGAAATTAGGCTGGGAGATGTTTTCTGGCTGATATAAATTCATTGGAAAAAGGATTTATGTGACTTGTTTTTCTCTTCTAATATGAAAAGCATGTTCATTGGATCTTGATTTGAATCAGTGGTGATGTGTTCTATCTTTGTTATTGTTTCCTTCTGTTATACATTATGTTTCATTTTCTCTAATGAGAATCAGTAATCTTAGCTTAGGATATACTACTGTAAGTACCCTAATGCTTCCTACTCTTCTTATCTTTTATGTTTTCTGCTAATTGTGTATCTAAGAACAAATTCAATATAATTTAACCAGTATAGAAGTTGGTTTATCCATGCTTACTGATGTATGAATTTAGAGTTTGTTTCCTAGATGTTCTTGTTTGGTTTCATCTGAAAGAATTGGGAAAATAGGAGATTTAGAGTTAGCCATATCTCACTAGGTTCCTTTTCTAACAGTCAGCCTTTCCAAGATCCCTTTGAGCTGAATGTCAAAAGCATAGAAGGTTAAAAGTCTTTCTCTGATCTTAGACTTCACTCTATGTCAATACTTAAAGGTTTTCCTTGTCATTCTATTCATTTCCTTATTGTTTCATCCCATACTATCATCTCAAGAGATCCTCTGATATAGATGACTAGCCCATTTGAAAGCCTTGGATATTTGAATTGCAAGTAAACCCTTTTATGACCCCATTGCTCAATGGACTTGTGTTCTCTTTGAATTATCTTCCCATTACCAAAATCCTTTGCTACTCACTCCTTTACCTTACATTGAACCCTTATTTCATGTTTCCCAACCAAAAAAAAAAAAACAAAACAACAACCCTTGTGCCCTATAACTAGCCTAATACCTTAAAATTGAACTTCAAAGATATATTATTCTTTGCCTTTATAGAGAGATCGCTCTTTGGATCTAGGAGGGCTAGATCCTGAGATCCCAAAGTGGTTTGATGTTGTCTCGTCTTTTGGTCTTGCCAATCAGGCCATAACACAGGAACCACAACACAACCCAAAACACAGCCCGTGCACGCAGCCAATGGGGTTTTCACACTGCAGGACTAAGGATCTTTACGCACACAGCCAGCAAGAGTCCTTACCCAAAACAACCCAAAATAGACCTCAACAATTTTCACGTAGCATCAATCTTACTTACTTCTTACCTACTAGACCCAACTATCTATCTATTTATATCATCGCAGCCTTGGCTTATACTATGGTCTGCAAATCATGTTTTGCGGATCCTAGGTCTACCCTTTCACCCATTACAAAACCTTGGGGGCTTTGACCCGCCCCAAAACCCCTACACAAGACCAAATATTACAAAAATATATAAAAAACGCAGCTTAGGGAACCTTGTTCCAACACAGAGCTTCATGAAGATGAAGAAATACCATTATCAGAACAGAAAATCAAAGAATCAGTTGCATGTAAACGGATAGATCGCGGGATGGACGATGATGATTTGGAGAATCTATGACATCTAGACTTTGAAGAGAAATAAGGGGAGTGAGAAATACATGAAGAACCAACTACAGAGGGATTACACCCGTAACGCTTGAAGAAAAATAATTTGAATATTGGAAGCATGGAGAAACCCAAGATTGCATCTATCGGAGATTATTGGGATGCAGAAACAACAAAGGAAATATTTGACCTGTTACATGAATACGAAGATTTGTTGCCATCTTCAGTAGAAGAGCTAAAAGGGATTAAAGGGGATATGGGAGAAATGTGCATATTATTAAAAGTAGATGCAAGAGCGGTAAAACATAGGCCTTATCGCCTGAACCCGGGAGTAAAAGAAAAGGTACTTAAAGCATAGATAGATAAAATGTTGAAGGAAGGCTTGATTTTTCCGGTTGAGGAAGCAGAATGGGTCATCCCCATTGTAATACAAAGTAAAAAGGAAAAATCTGATATTAGAGTGTGTGTAGACTACATGAGTCTCAACAACACATGCATTCATGATCTGTTTCCTACTACATTTAGCGATGAGGTTCTCAACAATGTGGTAGGAAATGAATCTTATTCATTCACAGATGGCTTCTCAGGATATCATCAGGTGAGAATAGCAGAAGAATAAAAAAATAATACCACTTTCACAATCGAGTGGGGATCATTTGCATATCATGTCATGCCTTTTGTACTAAAGAATGCACCAACTGTGTTTTCACGGATAGTGATAGTTAGGGACTATATCCATAAGTTCCTAGAGGTATACATGGATTATTGGATAGTCTAGAGTTTACTGAAGAACCATGAAACTCTACTCAGAATAACGTTTGATAGATGAAGACAACTCCAAATTTCTCTCAACCTTAAGAAATGCATCTTTGTAGTACCTTTTGGGATTCTTCTGGGAAATGTCATTTGTAAGCAAGGTGTATGTGTGGACCTAGCGAAGGTAGAGGTCATTGTTAATATAGAGGCACCAAAAACTGTAAAAAAATTGAGGTCAATAGTTGGACATATAGGGTACTACATGAGGTTCATCCGCAACTAGGCAAGGATTACAACACCCTTGGAAAAGTTGTTGCGAAAGTCAGAGCAGTTTATGTGGAACGACGAATGTACTAACGCCCTAGACACATTGAAAGAAAAACTAGCAAGTGCACCCATTTTCGTCCATCCTAACTGGGACAAACAGTTCCATTTCCACATTGATGACTCAAGTATTGCATTAGGAGAAGTGTTAGCTCATCTAGGAGAAACTTCCATAGAGCATCCAATGTACTTTGCAAGTAGAAAGTTGTCCACTACTGAAAGAAATTACACAAAAACAGAACGAGAAGCTCTTGCGATGGTATACTCTCTTCAGAAATTTAGTCACTACCTATTGGGAGGTACATTCAAGTTATTCACGGATCACTTAGCATTGATATATCTGGTAAACAAACTAGTGCTTGAAGGAAGAATCTGTATATGGCTCGTACTATTCTACGAGTTCACTTTTTAAGTAATAGTAAAACCAGGAAGGTTAAATGTGGGTCCTGACCCATTATCAAGATTGGAGAATAGGGAAAACGAGGGATCCCTTGATGACCAGCTGCCGAATGATGATCTCTTCAGAGTGGAAGCCATCCCATATTATCTATAGCAAATAGTAGTGCATTTGGCCACATGTAAATGCCCAACAGAATACACGGCAACCCAAAAAAGACATCTGGTAGTGAACGTGTCTGAATATCAACTAATAGCAAGACAATTATATAAAATGGGATTGGATCATGTCTTGCGAAGATGTGCATTGGACCATGAAAAAGAAGATATCCTGTGGGAGTGTGACAACGGAGTTGCGGGAGGCCACGTTGGCACAAAACCCACCGCAAGGAAAATACTACATGCATGGTTTTTGTGGCCCACAGATCATAAAGATAGTAAGGAATATGTGAAAAAATGTGATGTCTGCCAAAGAACAGGATGTCTGTTGCATTGTGATGAGTTACCACTTCAACCTGTAAGAGCAATGCAAGTGTTTGAAAAATGGGTCGTCAACTTCATAGTGCCAATTGCACCAACGAAACTACATTCACAAGAAAGGTATATAATAACCGCAATGATTATCTCACAAGATGGGTAGAGGAAACACCAGTAAGAGACTGCACAATGGACACAACAACCAAATTTATTTTTGAGAACATCATTAGAAGATTTGGCTGTCTCAAGAGCCTAATAAGTGGTCAAGGTACTCAATTCATTAATACAAAAATTAAATCTATGCTAGATAACTGTATGGTACAACATCACAAAAGAAGCCTATACCACCCTCAAGCCAATGGAATTGTTGAGGCATTCAAGAAGATCTTAGAAAAAAGACTAACCAAGATATGCTATGGAAACCTGATGACTGGGATGAAAGTATACTAGCCACATTGTGGGCATACAGGACAACCATAAATATATTGCACAATCAAACTCCATTCCAACTGGTATACGGAAAAGAGGAAATAGTACCAACGAAATTTATCATACCAAGTCGCTTAATTGCTTCAACAGCGAAAATGGCAGACAAAGACTCAATCAGTGAACGCCTCCATGAACTATAAGAGCTCGAAGAAGATATATTTCTGGTGGATTTCCATCGGACAGTACAAAAAGAAATACAGAAAGCCTGGCATGACCGTCATATCAAGCACAAGACATTCACTATCAGAGGAAAAGTCCTGCTATACGACAAAAAATTCCAGAATTTCCCGGGGAAACTCAGAATGCACTTGATGGGACCATATCATGTCATAGAAATTAAAGACTCAAGCATGATTTGACTGGTGCAACTAGATGGAAAAATAATACAAGGATGGGTGAATGATGCATGCCTGAAACCCTTTCATGAGTAACCTCCACTAATTATTTTTTCTTTCAAATAACTCTTGCAACTGAGAAGAGTCAGTAGGGTAGAGTAGAATAGATAGAGTCAATAACTCTCTCGCACTTGAGATGAGACATAGAATTACCATAATTTAAGTTTTCTCGGCCCATTAGAATAGGAATCCCAATAAAAAGACTGCACAATGGCGCAGAAGATCAATCAGACCTGTTGCGATGCAGAGACCTCATCGCAACTAATTGTGGTCGAGTGGGGGGAGGTGGGGGCGGGTGGGTAGAGTCTACAATGTTAGATAGCCAAGCATGCCAAATATCATTCACTCATAGTGACCCATCATACCATTGTTAATCCGTAGGATCACCCGAATTTAAAAAAATAACTGTCGTAATTAGTAACCCCCATACCGTAACAAATTTTCCATATTAAGCCAAAATTATTACCCATCACATCTACCCAAATACCAAAGCCACAATCAGGAGTGTTAGAATACACCTCACCACGGTAACTAATCACATGATTATAACTGCGGGAAAGAAAAAAATAATTAATTAGTTATGGGGTCATATCAACCTCATTCATGCCAGTAACATTACTTAACCCACATGAAAGAAGAAAGCACCAGAATGCCAGAAAATTCCGAGTTAGCAGAAACAGAAACAAATACAACAAAAAGCAAGATTTTAGTAGAGAAAGTTCAATGAAGAAGACCAGCAGCAAGAATTGACAACAATATACTAGTAATAGTAAATCAGGTATACAACAAGAGAGCGAAGATGACAAAGATAGTGACATCAGTCGTCGAGCCCGAGCTCGATGCAAGTATTCAAAGGATAGAATCGTTGATTGTCCAGTAAGATAACGCTTTATTAATAGATACAAACTTCATAGACTCATTTCAATTCCCAACCATGAAGAGGCAAGTGTATATGGAGAACTATGCAATGGAGGGAGGAAGTGAAGTGGCAAGGATGAATCCAGAATTCAGAGGTATTCAAAGTTTGACTATACTGAACCTCAAGAGCCTTCTGGTATTTGGAACGACGGGAGTGTCAATGTAGTGTACAAAGTTCTTGATGAGCTGAGTTCATAACAGATCATTATGGCTTGGGAGGGAGATCCAAATCCATGCAGAGGAAATCAATAGACTTGCAGGATTATCAGCGGAGGGGAACGATGTCTTAATGACATTCCAAAATGTGTCCAAGAGAGCGAAAAAGTCAGGAGATTATGATTACTACAAGAAGTATGAGACTAGAAGGGGAGGGAAGGGAATGAAGATTGACCTCATCAACAACCTAGCGGTGAAATTTTCCTGCTATCTGATATCTGGGAAAACAATGAGGCATTACACTAAAGGATAATGCACCCTAGACACCATCTTAGTCGCGGAACACTCCATCCAGGGATCACAGTTAAACTGGTGCACGTTCCTGTTGAACGAACTGTTTGAGGCCTGTGAGGATAACTATAGGTGGGCCACGGGATTCATCTATGGCTATCTCATCATGGAATTTGCAATGTAGAAATGGACTCCCCTAGGGATTAGGTAGCTCGCAGAAATCACTCACGACCAACCAATGGCATTAAGATTTATGCCCTAGACTAGAGTATCAGGAGATCCCAGTACCAGGGAGGTAAATGAGGAGGATTTCTCATTCTGGTACAAATAGATGGTTGATGTGGTGGCAAGCCATCAAAGGGTTCCAAGGGTAGTATTGGATAGATACTCTTCGCAGATATGGTTTGGGGTAACCTACAACAAGACGTATATCCGACCTAGTTGCATGGATGAAACCACTTTCTGAATGCAGCCACTGAAGTTCCAAGTAGAAGAAGAAGCATTCCACACTGAATTTTGTTCGCGGCCAGGAGCTACGATGGAAGTCAGAAGTGGAATCCCCCACTACTCATTCGAGGCGATGCTACCAAAGGCAGTCCTAGGGGAATCACCAGAAGAAGCAACAAGGAGGATTTCCCAACTGCAACTATGATCCCTACTAGACCAACTCGACATGAAGGTGAAGGGCTTCAACCTAGTAATAGAAACTCTCACAAGCACATATACTATATTTCCTACTTTTTCTCAGTTCAAAACTTTGAATTATGCATCCCCCTCATCAACCACCCTCATCATTACTGCTCTAGCATCCACCATGTTCAATCCCCCTCAGGTAACCACAGTCACTCCAAACTGCAAGACCAAGGCACTCAAGCCTCCGGTAGTTGCACCCAAACCAAAGAAAGCACAGACTATGGTACCCAATCAAGTAGTTGATCTCAGTAGAGAATATCAACCCCACCCTATGGTTGCAAGTGTGCCAATTCAAGAAGAGCCAGAGGTTACCACCCAAACATCCTCTTTTCTACTTGTGTTTGATCCGTCCTTAGTCCTAAACATTCATACATCATATCCACCTCATACGCACAACTCATCACCACACACTTCATTCACTTCCAAAGACCACTCCATCCACACTCCATCCACCTCAGTGACTATCGTAGATTTAATAAAACTAGCGCACAAAAAAAATGGTGACATCCAGGCATAAGTTAACTCGGGTACAGTTGGAGTACCCAAGGTTGACCAAACCCCTATGGGACAGTGCACCTTTCTAGAACTATTAGTTTAGGGGGGGGCTTTCACTTCTAATACACTGCCCACTTCACCAGAGTTGAACCCTTTCCAGCAAGCCAACCTAATATTGAGGCAGATGATACCATTCACTAGTATGAACGTCCTTGAACCTTAGCTACTGCAACAGAACCAGACATCATCTCCACAAAAATACTTAGAGAAATCAATTGCCAGTGGGAAACCCCTTAGAGAAAGACAACCGACCGAGGAGATGTCGATCTTTGAGAACTTGCAGAGTTGGGGAGCTAGCCAACTATAAAGGTTTATCCAACTGACATCACAAAAAATAGAAGGACTACACAATGACCTCCAACAAAGATTTGAACAATAAAAAAATTAGCTCATCATGCTTACTGAGGAGTGCAATCAGCTTAAAAGTGAAAAGGATACCCTACAGGAGTAGCTGGAATAGCTGACATAAATATTCAAGGACCTATGGCCGACTATCGTTGCCTAGGATAGAGAAACACCAAAGGAAATATCAACTTGTTCAATGATCGACAGATCCATCCGAGTGAAGATGGTGTATACAAGTCTTAGCAGAGCAAACCAGGAACTCAAAGAGGCGCTAGCATCGAGACCAACATTACCAGACCCTTCCATGGTATATGCTTAGAAGGCCACAAAGAGACAAAGGAAGGTAAACGACATGATGGAAAACCTAGGGATGATAGTTAAAGAGGCTTATAGCCTATTGGAGCATTTACATGAATGCTCCAACTCACTAACAATGGAAGCCCATCCAATTTCAAAACAGTTTCATAAACTTTTCCGGGAAAACAAAGAAGCCACCGACCTAGTCAGCATAACACAACTGTACAACCAGGCAGATGCACTAGAAACCAAAATCCTAGAAATCAAGGAGCACTCAGTCACCACAAATAAACTACTTAGATGGTTCAGGCAACTGGAAAAATAAAAAGCTCAGACACTACAACAGATGGCAATCGAAGCCGAGCCAAAGATATAGGCAGTGTTCAGCAAGCTGCTGCTTGTGGCGACTGAAATAGAGGCCGAAAGAGTCACCACCCAAACAGAGCAATTAATTGAAGAATGGAAACATGAAATAAGTGAGTTTGTAGAGCTCAAGTCCTCAGCAATGAGAAAGGTTCCAAGGTTGGGGCCTTTGTTTAGAAAGGGTGAAGCAACAAGAAAAAAGAAACCAGCCTTGGAAGCCGACATACCACCGGAAGCCGCAACAACAGGGAAATATTGACTCGGGATGAGTCAATAGTGTGTTGTCGGGGCCTGTTGGGGCCTTTGTTTTGGGATAGAATAGTTTTGCGTTGCAGAGATATGGATGGCAGGTGGTGGAATGCAATCAAGGTAGACTGGGAGTTGTCATGGTTGTGGAAAGCCAGAAGATAGGTGGTGCGAAATTGATAGAGAACAGTGCAGATGGAAGATATGGGAGATAAGAAAAATGAGTAGGACTCCTAGGAATAAAGAGGAAGCGGAAATAAGCAGAGCGAAAAAAGGAAGGACTGACAGTTGCACTTGAGGAGAAACAAATAGGCAGTCAATCAGCAGAGGAGGAGTTAGTTAGTTAGTCAGTCTGGCAAGAGCCCGATAGGAGGAGAAGAGCCTTAGGAGAGCTCAGTGAGAATTCTGTTGTAGTGGACTAAAATGTGATAGACTCTACGGAATATATGTATGGTGTTATCTTATTGACAGTGAAATCAGGTTGTTACTATGTGTAATGTCGCGATTGGATTCATTGTTGTTTACTTATGATGAATATATGGCTAAATTAAATTTTAATTCAGCATTCTGAACATGTGTTGACGAGTGATAGTTTCTTCATAGAGTTGAGATATGCTTGTTGCTTCCAAGTTTCCATAGCTTTTATCTATGTTTGCAATTTAAGAAAGCTTGTTGGCCTCACACTTGAACCTGGGTCTTGCCCAGAGACCTCCTTTTTCGCCAACACTAGTCATTATTGTTTATTTTTTGGTCATAATGATATTTTTCTTGAAGGTTTACAGATGCAAATATGGATGGAGATATTGACACTAGAAAGTCCACTAGTTGTTATTTGTATACATTTGCAGGTTCAGTTGTATCTTGGGTGTTAAGGCTACAAAGAATAGTAGCTCTCTCTACAACAAAAGCAGATTACATAGCTGCAACAAAGGCTTGTAAAGAAATTTTTTGGATGCAATGATTACTAGGAGAGATAGGAATAAATCAGGACAAGTATGTGTTGTATTGTGATAGTCAGAGTGCCATTCACTTGGCGAAAAATCCAGCGTTTCACTCAAAAATGAGGCACATTGACTTAAGGTATCATTAGATCTAACATGTTTCGTATGAAGGGAAGTTATCTTTGGAAAAGATGCATACATATAAGAACCTTGTTGATATGCTCATGAAGATTCTAGCATGAGGTAGGCATGAGTTATGTAGAGGCATGGTAGGCATCAGTGTGACTTGATTCAAGATTCTTCATTCGGCTTCAAGTGGGATAATGTAGATATGAAGTTGTATTCAGATGCTGACCACCGACCTCACCAACCTCTCCAACTCTCTGACAGACGATGGCATAGAACCTAACCTTGCCACCCACGTAGTCCCAGTTGACCAACGTCGTCATCACCCTTTGAATTTTTTGGCTCCACGGTAGAACCTTATATTTCACATGCATATTCTAGATCTTCCTCCTTGATCTATAAATTTGTATTTCCCATCTCTGCCTAAGCATGTCATGCCAAGCAAGGCAATGCTTCCTGTAATAGAAATCTGTGATTAATATCTCCAGTTTATGTGTGTTTATTTTAGTTTCTCCTCTGTCTCTGTTTTTTATTTTGATTCTGGGTTATGTTGTGCTTCTCTGATATCTAACATTGGTTTTTTTTTTTAGCTCCATTATGTGTAGAACGAAAAGCTGAGGAAGTTGCAATCATTCTTCATGCAAATCGAGTGCGAGAAGAGCCTAAGATTAGTGCAAGAAAGAAGAGCCTAAGATCATTGTAACAATATTATTAGAGTTGATCCAAATTGAAGTTTTTTGATGATGTAATAAAAAATTTAAGGTGGTTTTAATTATAATAATGAAGTAGTTATGGAGTTGAGTGGGCTAGCAGAGGTAGCCCAAATTGCGTGAACTTTGTTTTCAAGTTGTGCATGTTTGTATTTTCTTCTTTCTATTCCTTTCTCAATTCTACCTTTCATTTCTCATTAATTTTTTGAATTTACAATAATATAATTCACACTTATAACTTTGCAAATAAGCAAGTGTAGTTTTTAATTCAATTTTGGTATCAGAGCAATATTTCAAGTGTATATGAAAACCATGGAAAAAACATTGAAGCGATAAATACTTTAAGAGCTTGAAGAGATTAACTATCAGATTCAAGAAGAGAATTCCAAATTGAGAACATTATTGTGATTCTTAGAAGACAAGAAGAGCTACAATATAGCATGTTGCTTCTTGGAATATTTCTTATGGGAACCATACAAGAGATGCAACTTCATTTGCAAGCCATAGAAGATACTTTGGTAAATTTTCAGAGTGTTGAAGGATTGAAGGGGAAAGGAGAGTCTTCCATGTCAATGAAACAATCTTATACCATAGATTCACAATCTATTAGTGAGGTATATAGTGTAAGTGAGTCATCATTTTCTTATGGTATAGGTTTTAAGATGCTAACCAAAATTAGTTATGATAGAAAGGGTCTTTGATTCAATGGCCAAGGTATCATTAATATCACAGAGGTTATGAGAAGACCTCGCTATGCAAGTTTGAAATATGGAAAAGGAGAAGTTGAAGAATGTTGCAAGGTCACTAGAGAAAGAGATGCTTCAAGGGAAGAGCTAGAAACAATACATAAATCCTTTGTCCTAAGAGATGGCACATCACTCCATGAGCATGATAAAGAATGCAAGCCATCTTCAAAGAGCGATGAACATTCCAAAGCGAGAGTGATGATAGTTTACCCTCACCAAACTTGCACTAAGAATACAAATGAAAGGTATGAAAGCATGATTACTCCAATTTTTCTTTGATTATAAGAAAAATGATCGTGGGATACATAAGTTATGGTATGTGTATTCATGTAATTTTGTGGGTTGCATAACCATTGTGTAGCCAAGTGTTGGAAGTGAAAGTCCTTGTTCAGGAAGTTGATGTCTATGAGGAAGGTGGAGATAAGAAATAAATACCACCCTCGAAGTTGAGATATGGATAATGAAAGAAGAACTTGATATCAAAGAGTTATTGCACTCATTGTAGTATGAGTGGTAACTAGTTTGAGAAATTCTAGAAACTCCATCCACAACTTCATCCAAAGAAGAGAAAGAAACTTGTGCAAACACCTATAAAGAAGGAGGTAGGAGATGAAAAAGTGGAGTGTAACATATAACTCCCCTTAGGCCTACCCAAGTAACTAGCCAAATAGGGTAAACATGAGATGAGAGGTCATTCAGATAGATTCAACCTCCTCGGTGACCTTAAGGAAGTGAAATCGAAGCGGAAATGACAACATAAACGTTTAACACTTGCTACATGACCCCCATAGGTTATCCCAATCATCCACTTGACCTGTCCCTGGGTTCTATTAAGATTTCATAGATAAAACCCCCTGGACGCATGCACATGCATACATTGATGCATCTTGGAGGCTTTGGATGCACACATGAGCCTACATGCTAGCATCCATGACTAAATTGCCCAGAACTGTGCTTGCATCCATAAGATTTAAGGCATTGTTTAAGCCCAGAATCCCAAACACTACACAAAACTCCCTGTAACTTTAAAGAATAATTAAATACACAATGAACACACTAATAAATGAAAACTTGACTCCAGGACTAAGCTTGACCATCCCCAACTGGGATTGACATTTTTTCAAACACTTGGAATGAATGTAATCTACAAGTATATGATACAAGATAGAGCATAAATGACTGAAAGCACTTATGAAAAATTACAAGAAGGATCACCACCTTCTTCCTCAACCAGATATGGCATGAATTAGGTCTTTCATCCATCATTTTAATAAATACTAGTATATACATGAAATACCATGTCATGAACCTATCATTTAAACATGTTTATAACTAGCATAAAAACATGTAAATAAAAGTGAGAATAAAACCATTAAAATGAGCCTCCTAAGGAAAATGTACAATCAAAATTCACTTTATGAGAACCAATCACATTTTAGGGGATGACATCATCTCTAATGATTGAGGTGGCATTGCTTGAGTTGAAGGTACTTACTTGTCACATTCTCAATGGTGGATAAAACTCATAGTCAACCATGGTAGTGCTCTAAGTACTTTTAAAGTCATAAAGTAAAGTACTCATAATAGATATCATTTCACTTTTTGAATAAAATATTATTATTGTCATTTCATATTTTTTGAAAGAAACAATGCATATCCCTACACAATCTTCATATCTTTACACATTTTTCAATCAGTATTATATTTGAATATTTTCATATATTTATTTTTAAATTATATATTCATCTCATTTGATTTAATATTACAATTTAAAATTAATTATAAGTTAATATCTATACATGTGTATTATACATATGAAATTAGAATAAATAAAAATGTAACCTTGTAATTTTAGGATAAATCAAATCTATAAATAATATTATTGTAATATTAATAGCATTACAAAAATATTAAAATTAAAAAAAAAATGCATTTTAGCTTTGTATAAGGAAAAAGGGTATATTAGTTTTGTATTTTGAAAAAAGTATATTAGGTTCAACATAGTTTGGGGAAAAAAACTCTAAATTTTATTTCCTTTAATTTTAACGATTCATTTCATTATAGTTATATTAATATTAAATATTATTATATATAATATTATGAAAAATAATCAAAATGTTATAGAATATATATTATATTCTTTTTTATATTATATATTATTTCTTCGTATGTTATAAATCAAATCAAAACATTTCAATATGTAATATAAAATATACATAAAATAATATGTTACATATATTATATTATATTATTTTTATATAGTATATTAATTACATGTTATTATATAATTTAAATAATATAATTTTTAATTAATAGTATATTATATATAATTAAGAATTTATGAATTTATATTTAAATTTTATTTTAAGTACAAAGGATAAATGCATTAGTTGTTCAATGATAATGATTTTTTCTTTAAAAACTCATTCTTATTTATAGTCACATAAATACTATTTTTTTACTAATTTTATTTTGGTACAACTTTTGAATTGAACTTAACCATGGTTGCATGGATTTTGGTGCAAAAAGTGAATTGCAAATTCATAAATATTATTTTATTGGTTTAGCTTTTATTTTATTATTTTTTTAGGAGACCCATTTTAGACCTCAAAATTTCCCTAATGCATAACCCAACAAAACCATGCCACCGACAACAGAATAACCAAATACCAACATGCATGAGTCATCAATGTCCAAAACAACTAGGAAACCATACATGAAATATGTTACCCACAAGTATTCTCGATGAAGCTGCTAGATCTTGTTTTTACCTGCTTGATCTTTTCTTTCATTTCCTTTCTTATCCTTCCTTTGCTTTCTTACTCCTCCTCGGCACAATGTTGAATTGCTTCAAGAAAACTCTAAGTATCTAAGAGTGTGTGTGAGAGAGAGAGAATAATGGAAGAGCTCCAAAAACTAAACTAACCAAAGCTTACACTAACAAAAGGTACCCATTGATCCTCATAAGCCTTTTTATTAATGAGGCCTCTATTTTCTTCATTTTACATTATTTTCCTTCATTTTTATCCTCACATGCAGCCTATGACCTTTTACCTTCATTTTCACTTATTTTCCTTTATTTTCATAAATAAATGTGCCAAAAATATTTTTTTGTACTTTAATGTCTTTTCCTTTTCCTTTGCCATTTTCCTTAGCCATAACTGCATATCTAGCGTGCCCACTAGGATATTTTCCCAACATTCGGCGTGGAATAAGTGTCCCTTGAACCATGGTCTTATTTTTTCCTTTATTAACTTTTTATTACATGAAATTTTTCCAAGGTCTGTTACAGAACCCTCCCCCTTCAGGAACGCCATCCTAAGTATTTAACCACACCCACGCCTCAGCAAAACCACTAAAAACAAACATACTACTCATGCAGATTTATAACTTAGCTTTATGCAATATTTATAATAAATGACCTGCTCAAAAGAAAAACCATGATAACATGACCATATAACATCTATATCGCTTATTGGAGCTTTTTAAATTATATTGGCATTATTTACATCCATATACATAACTACATATACCAAAACATCATCAAAACATATGCCAAATATATAACAAACACCAAAACAAAATTGCTATGCCTCAACTGGCAAACAATGAAGGATACATGGCCCGCATTTGATCCACCATATCCCATGTAGCTTCATCGGGCCCAAAGTTCTTCCACTACACTTTAACTTGATTGATGGATCTGTTCCTGAGCATGAGCTACTTCTGTTGCAATATGTACAAAGGTTCTAGTTGGAATTTTCCTTCTTGATCCACCTGCAATACAGACCAATCGATAACATGATCAACATCTTGTATATACCTTTTAAGCAATGAAACATAAAAAACATCATAAATTTTCACTGATGGAGGAAGTGCAAGTCGATAGGCCACTGGTCCAATCCTCTCAAGGATCTCAAAAGGTCCACAATATCGTGGTGCTAACTTGGAACATGATCCGATCCTCATGGTGCTCTTCTTGGGCTTAATGCATAAATAAACATGCTCCCCAACCTGAAACTCCTTAAATACCATATGATGGTCCGTATAAATATTATGCATGTCCTATGTTTCTTTTAGATTCTTTTTTCTAACCTGTGTTTCTTGTTCCATGTATTCCAACATCTCTAGTCCAATCAACACCCTATTAAATGGATCATTCCAACTGATGGGAGTATTACAAATCTTCCCATATAGTGCCTCGAAGGGACTCATAACTAATGACTCCTGATACCCATTTTTATATGCAAACTAAACCAATGGTAGGTACTCTTCTCATTTCCATTATTGATGCATCACATACAAACTCAACATGTCCTCCAAGATCTTATATACCCTCTCAAACTGTCCATATTTTTGTGGATGATATGTTGTGCTGAATGAAAAATATGTTCCCAAACCTGCAAATAATTCCTCCCAAAACTTGTAATGAAATTTTCATCCTTGTTTGACACGATATTCTTTGGAACACAAGAAATATGACTATGTATCTGATGAACACCTATGTTACATCGCTAACTGAATAGGTAGTCTTCACTGGAATGAAGTGTGAAACCTTGGTCAACCTGTCCACAACCACCATGATAGAATCAAGTTGTCTCACCATCCTCAGAAAACCTGTGATAAATTCCACGGAAATTACCTCCCATTTCCATTCTAGAATCACAATAGTTTGTAGTGGACCACTTGGATGACTACACTCTGCCTTTACCTATTGACAGTCCAAAAACCTAGCCATGAACTTTGCTACATCCTTCCTTTGATTCAAAAAATAATAGTTCCTCTTCACTGCAATCAATGTCTTTTGATAGCCTGGGTGACATAAATATGGCTTCACATGAAAATCCATCAGTCACCCTCTTGAGCTCACTACTGTCTAACACATATATCATGTCTCTAAACCTAACCATTCCATCTGTTGTAAGACAATAGTCCACATCCTATACACCTGCACCCATACCTGTACCTATACCTATGCTCTGCTGCAATATGTGCCTAAAATCCATATATATGATATCCTGATAACATACCTACAAGATCCTATCCTGTAAATGTGTCCCATAGGATTTCATAGTTGTGATTTACCTGTATCCACATGCTAAGAGCATCTGCAAACCTGTTCTCTTTACCTTTGATGTACTTGATCGCAAAGTCAAACTCGCTGATCGTAGCCAACCATATGGCCCACCTAGAATTTAGATTCAGTTGGTCAAACAAGTACCTCAACCCACTGTGATCTCTCATTGGCGAAAAAATTATGCCAAGAAGATAGTGCCTCCACATCTTCAATGCATGGATAATCGTTGCTAGCTCAAGATCATGCGTCAGATAGTTTTTCTCATGTTCATTTAGTTTTTTTGACTCATAACATACTACATGTCCCTCCTCTATAAGGACTCCACGAAGCCCTCTCCTGCAAGCATCTATAAACACTATAAACTCTTTTTCCAGATCTATGATATTTAACACTAGAGCATGTGTTAACAACTACTTAAGCTGCTCAAAACTAGCCTCACACTCTTCTGTCCATTCAAACTTCTTACCTTTCCTCTACAATGATGTAACCAGGTAAGAAATTTGTGAGAAGTTCCTAATGAACCTCATGTAATAACCTGCCAATCCCATGAAATATCTCACCTTATATACATTTCTCGGAGCTTCCCATTCCATGATGGCTCTTACATTTTCTGGATCTACTGTGATGCATTCCTTGGAGATAACATGTCCCAAGTAATGTACCTCGGTCTGGAAGAAACTACAATTGTTGAACTTAACTTACAACTGATGCTCTCTCAAAAATCTCAAAACTGATGCCAAATGTTCTTCATGCTCATCTTCATTCTTGGAATATAAAAAGATGTCATCGATGAACACAATCACAAACTTGTCTAGACAAGGATGCAACACACTATTCATTAAACACATAAATGTACTTGGAGAATTAGTCAAATCAAATCAAACTACATCAAACTTTTAATTCCCATACATGGTCTTGAATGCAGTCGTGTAAATTTCATCTTCTTTGATGCATACCTGATGATATCCCAATATCAAGTCGATATTAATAACACTGCTACTTCCTTCAGCTGATCAAACAAATCCTCGATCCTCGGTAATGGGTACCTTTTCTTGATGATCACTTTCTTCAATTGTCTGTAGTCAATGCATAGTCTAAGAGTGCCATACTTCTTCTTCACGACAAGACTGGTGTGCGCCATGGAAATACACTTGGCCTAATGTATCCATTATCAAACATCTCTTTTAGCTGTAAATTTAACTCTACCAATTCAGTTGTGCTCATCTTGTAAGGTTCCTTTGATGTTGGTACTACCCTTGGTATGAGCTCAATATAAAAATCTACTTCCCTGTGAGGTGGAAACTCTGAAATATCTGCTGGAAAAACATCCTGAAACTGCTATATAACTGGATACCTATTTAACACATATGAATTCTCAAATTCCTTACCTTTGTTAGTAGAGATATGGACCACAAATAACACACACCCTTTCCTGTGAGTGTGCTTGGCTTTCATAGTTGTCACCATCGTAACTGACATGGCTTTCTTCTTTCCCTATAAGACTTTTGGTTCCCCATTTCCATCCAAGCATTCAATGGTTTCCTCATAGAAATCCACCATGGTCCTATGAATATATAACCAATCCATACACAATATCATAGTGTATGATCCCAATGGAAATATGTTGAAGTGCACTGTTGTAGGCATACCATTTAACTCAAGTGCAGAAGCCCTTACCCAATGGTGAACTATTTTCTTCATACATGTAGCCAACTGAAATAACCAATATTATGCATGCATTTATTTTCTCAAACCACACTTATCCACCGTGTCATGATTAATATAACTATAGTTATATCCCGGGTCAATCAAAATAGAAACAACTTGATCACAAATCTTACCATCCATCACAATGATAGAAGCTTGATGATATGCCTACATGTTGTCCACAACTGCATAAATCCAAGGAATGGTATTCCCACTGTCCCCAACTGTATGTGCCTCTTTGTACTATAAATATGGGGTCTACTGTCCTTATACTCGAAACAATCCCTATTACGATGATCCTTTCCACATATCCAACACTGTAATGGTGCTCTACCATAACCTATAGTCTGCTACTCTCCAGGTCCTTTCCCAGTTGCATTGAACTTCTTGTAAGGAACTACATTTTATTTCTCACCTACATCTTGCAGTATTTCCCAGTTTGGTGGCCATATTCTCTTAGATTTCTCATTAACTTTCAAAACATACTTAGCCTCAACTTTGTGTTTTGTCTACTCATAAAAATGCTTCACATTTTGCATGTCATCCTCCAATGATTTAGGCTCATCGAACTCAATCCGGTCTCTATATGTTGTTGCAAATCCATTGATGAAACTCTATATATTAGCCTTTTCCTCCTTGAGGTAAGTCACATATCTCAACAACTCTAAAAAATTGCTACTATACTCATCATATGTCATGGAACTCATATGCAAGTCATAAAACCCCTTATCTCTAACATCATAGTGTCTCTATGATAGATACTTCTTCCGAAATAACATCTCGAACTCACTCATTTTCATCTCCTCCTCATAAATACCCTTGAAATTCTTCACATCTTCCCACCAAATGTTTTCTTTACCTTTCTAGATGAATGTGGCTACCATGACTTTCACGTTTTCTGAATAGTCATGCAACCTGAAGAATTTACTCACACCAAGAACCAAGCCCCTGGATCCTGTGTTTTCTTCATCTCTCTGTCAAATGTAGGTGGCTTGCTTTCTTAAACTCATATGGAAAATACCCCCTGTCTCTCCTCTTGTAAGTATGATAGAGATGATGATCATGATGCCTATCAGAACCAGAACTAGAATAATACCTATGTATAACACCTCTCCTATCTAGAGTGTCTAAGAATTTTCCATCTCTAATCATATCATATCTACTAGACCTGTAACCACTAGGAGAAATACTGCCATATGCATCATTAGTTCCATCCTCTTATCCATAATTGATCTGGAGTGGCCCCTGACGCTTTAAATATGACAAAATCTGAAGGATTTCCACATTTACTTCTACTTGTCTTTCTTGTGCCCATATGATTTTGTCATTTTCCACCTTACAAATTCTTATCTCTTCGTTCAAAATTCTTAATGTATCTGCTAAATCAGATGAATTCCCAATTCCATGCTTCTCATTGGGTTCATAAGGCGAATCCTTGTATTCTACTGTCATGCTAGCCATCTTTGATTTCTTTTTGTATGAAATCTCATTTCATCTTAAACCAAATCACAATAAACCAATGTACCTTAGTGTAATTCGGGGAGGATACACCCTACAAGATAATCCAATCACTATAATACATGTATATAAATAATAACCAAGTAGCCAACCAATCGACGTAAACATGAGATGAGAGGTCATTAAGATAAATTCAACCACCTCGGTGACCTTAAGGAAGTGAAATTAAAGTGAACACCATAACAAATACCTTCAACACTTGCTACGGGACCCCTAAAGGCTATCCTAGTCATCCACCTAACCTGTCCCCTAGGTCCCACAGAGATTTCATAGAGAAAAACCCCTAGACACACACATAGGCCTACATCCATGCATCTGGGAGGCTTTAGATGCATGCATGAGCTTGCATGCCAGCGTCTAGGACTAAATTTCCTAGATCTATGCCTGTGTCCGCATGATTTAAGGAAATTTTTAAGCCCAGAATCCCAGAAATTTACCATAACGCTTTGTAAATTTCATGAATCATTAAATACACAATGACAACACTAATAAACTAAAACTTGAATCTAACACTAAGCCTAACCATCCCCAACCGGGATTGAAATTCTATCAAACACTTTTCATGAGTGTAATCTACGGGTCTAGGATACAAGACAGAGCATAAATTAATGAAAGCACTTATGAAACATTATAATAAGGATCACGACCTTCCTCTTCAACCAGATATGGCATCAATTAGGTATTTCATCCATAATTTTAACAAATATAAGTAAATACATGAAATAATCATGACATGAACTTGTCATTTAAACATTCTTATAACTAGCATAAAAACATGTAAATAATAGTGAGATTAAAACCATTATATCCACATAATAATAGGTACAAAAGAAAGAGAATTCAACTTCCATTAAACATAGGCAAATAGCGACCAAGTTCGAGACTTCCACGTTCCATCCAACCATAAACATGCTTGAGCCATATCTATCTTTAGCTAGTCACCCCGCGCCATATTCCAAGCATGAACATTGGATATCATGGATAAGCTCATCCAAAACACAACCAAGGGAATCCAATAGTTAAACTACCTCCACCCTCACCATACCTTAATCACACAAAACCGTTGGTTGGATCACAAAACCAAGCAGAACATGGAAATACCATCTGGAATCCATCAGTATCCTTGAGTAATTTTTCCATCTCCCTGTCTCTCGCACTTTACCGAAATCTAATCCTAAATCACTAGGACCTAAACTGAGACCCCTCCCTTAGGCTTTACCATGTAACCCACCAAAACCGGTTAATGGATTCCTAGGCCTTTCAGAATGAACCTCAAGACCACCTCTGCCCAGGTTTCGAATCCATCCGGAAAATCCATAATTCAAAACCGAGATCATAATCCCAACACACAATGGCATCCAAAAAAAGCAAGGCAAGGTTGAAAACCATTGCCATAACTAGAAAAAACCATGCCACCGACAAAAAATAACCAAATACCAACATGCATAAGCCATGCATGTCCAAACCATATAGGAAATCATACATGCAATATGTTACCTCCAAGTATTCCTACTAACACGGCTAGATCCTACATTTCCCTTCTGGATATTTTCTTTCCTTTCCTTTTTTATCATTCCTTTTCTTTCTTCCTCCTCCTTGGCACAATGTTGAATTTCTCCAATAAAAATCTAAGTATCCAAGAGTGAGAGAGAGAGAGATAATAATGAGAGTGCTGAAAAAACTGAACTGAAAAAATATTACACTGACAAAAGGTACCCATTGATCCTCATAAGCCTTTTTATTAATGAGGCCGCTATTTTCTTCATTTTCCATTATTTTCCTTCATTTTAATCCTCGGATGCAGACTATGACCTTTTACCTTCCTTTTCTCCTATTTTCCTTTATTTTCATAAATGTGTGTGCCAAACGTACTTTTTTTCTCTTTAACGTTTCCTTTTCCTTAGCCATAACCGCATATCCAATGGTACCCACTACGATATTTTGCCCAACATTTAGCTTGGAATAAGTGTCCCTTGAATCGTGGTATTATTTTTTCCTTTATTAAATTTTTATTACATGAAATTTTGTCAGGGTCTGTTACATGGAGCATGCAATAAAAATCCAAGATGTAGTTCATGAAGAATTTCAACTAAGAAAGGATAATCCATTAGCCCGTTGGGTAATAAATGGGTAGTGTATATGCATAAATTGTTTTCTTTCATTGTTGTAAACTTCATATGTTGTATATGGGACCCTTAAAAGGAAATCTCTGCAAGTGATAAATAGTTATAACATCACTTATATGCAACATAGCGTTTTTATGGTTTTGAGAGTGTACAAATCAAAGAGACAAGTCGAAAAATGTATGCAGATATTCATGGACCAAAATTAAACTTTATTGGTAGGTTTGATTCAAGATGACCTTTAAAACTAAGAAAAATTGATGATCTCAAAGTATGATTTAAATGAACTCATGTCAAAGATCTTATTGAGAGCTTTCTAGTGACACTTGAACAGATTCAAATGGATGTCATATGAAGTTATGACCTGTAGAATTTGTAGCCAAACAAAAAACAAAATATGTCCAAGTGGGACACATGGCATCATTGGGGACTAACGCGTCTGTACGAACATTGATGTGGATATTTATATAGAAGTACATATGCTAATGTGGCAATACGAATGGTTATGACATGGAAATATTGATGCTCACGTGGCATGCTAATTGCATTGTACTGATGTTGATGTGGCATGCTGACTCGAATGTACAGGTGCTGATGTGACACGACAGGTGGACCAATCAAAGTGTGACATGTGGAAAGACATGTTGATGAGGCTAATAGGTGGAAACACTAGAATAAGATGTGTGGCATGACGAGGCTAAAGATGTGGTAATATGAATGAACATATGAATTTGCCATTGCGTGAACTAGTTATAGGTTGCCACAAAACCACCTTAATTTGTTCAACAACATCTTATAGACCTAGGAAGAATCAAGTTAGTGGATCAAACACCAGATTTGTTCAACACAAGTATGATGGATTATCATTAGTCCAATGACCACATGTTATAACCAGAGTAGATAAAATATTTATTTAAAATTTAAAATTTATCCATTGTTTAAAAATAGTAGTCAATGGGGGTCAACCCTATGACCTCAGTGCCATTGGTCCAACAAATCAAACAATACTCCAATGTATTTCTTGGTATTGCAAGTTTGGAAATATATTTTTTAGCTGTAAATATTCCATAGCACAAAACATATCAATAGACAAAGGTTTTACCTTATGACCTCCAATTACATAACCAACAATTTCACCATTGCACTAGTGAGTGCACAACTTGGAAAACATGTTCCCAATTTATGTTTTTAGGAAGATACCAAATACTTGTGCCCAAAAATGGGAAGGTAGGCGATGAAACCTATGACCTACACTTTTTGAACTATATTCTTATAATGTTGCACCAAGGAGGCAGAATATTGAAACATTGTTGTAGGGGCATGTTTTTATGTATATTTTGAAGCCCAAATCCTGATCAATGGGAAGGTCAAGATCGAACCCAAGACACGTTGTTTAAAAAATCTTTGCACATATTTACTAGTGCACCAGAGGACTATATGTTGGCACAATAATAATTTGAATTTTTTCTATGCTAAGTGTATGTTTTTCATAGCTGGGAAATGTGGCTGTTTGAGCCATTCTTTTGTGAAAACCAAGTGTGGAAGAGGATCATAGGAATGCAATCATCATCATAAGGGTGGAAAAAACAAATTTTATCTATTAGAATTGTATTTTGATAGAGTGCACAATTTGGGTTGGTTTCATTTTGAGAAACAAGATTTGTCAAATGAAAAAATAAGGTAGTTGTGAGCATTCTTCATGCAGATATAGTGGAAGAATATCTTGAGATCAATGTAGAAATATTAAAAGGGTTCGTAAACACAATTTTAATGCAAATTGAAATTCCATGATGATTTAATAAAAAATTTAATATTCTTCGCATTATAACAATGGAGATGTTACATAGTTGAGCGGGCACATAGATATAACGTAACTTAGGTGAACTTTGTTATTATGTGGTGCATCTTTTTCTTTTCTTCCTGCTATGTATTTCTCAATTATACCTTTCATTGCTGATTATGTTTTTGGATTTAAAATAAGTGAATTCACACTTATAAGTTTGAAAATTAGCTAGTGGAATATGAATATATATATATATATATATATATATATATGACTTGGTTTTAGCCTAGTCTTGCCTTGCCATCTCCTGGATAGCCATGGTGTGATGGGATTCATTCTTGGTTGAGCTTTGGATTGTCGGAAGGTTTTGGAACTAGGTGAGGTGGTCTTAGGAAAATCCCAAGGGTTGGGGGTGGAGATGGTTTTCTCCAGGAATCCCTCAATAGGTGGAGATCCCATTGTTCCTATCTCTCTCTATGGGAGACATGAAAAATCCACAAGGTATGGTGGAGGAATTCCGAGGCATCCAAGCTTAGTTTGGTTTTGTAATCTTGGGACCAATTTAGGTGAGATCACGATAGCTTGAGGGTGGAGGTGTTTTAACCTATGGAGTCATTGTTTGGTTATGTCTTGGTTTATCCCATGATATCCTACATTTATGCTTGGAATATGGCATGGTAGTGATTGGTTGAAAGAAAGATTTGGTTCAACCCAATCTATGGTCGGGTGGTATGTGGAAGTCCCTGATTTCGTTGGTTGTTGAATATTTTAACACAAGTTATTTTACTCATTATGATTTATGAGCACATGTATTTGTTATTAAGTGATCTTATGACAGAATTTTTATGGTCACTATTTTTGTTATACGTTAGTTATATACCTAATTATATGATGTTCCCTAGATATGGCTCTTGTTCATGATTTAATAAGTATTTGAATGGTTGATGAATTGATGGGCTAACAATTGTTGTTGCAACTAGCTTGAGAGGAAATTGAGCCTTATTGGAAATTATGAGATGAAGTTTAGAAGTTTATGATCATATATGCATTCATGACCTATAAATCATATGTTTACCATATGTTTTGACAAAATGTATATCATGTACTACGCCTATTCTAGTCAAGATATTTACGTTTTGAATGGTTAGCCTTGTTATCATGTTATTTATGATTTGGAAAGTTAAAGGTAGTTATGTGTAGCGGTATGGAGGCTTGCAAGAAAAAGTGTCATAGATCTCGTGACTGCATGCACTGAACTGATGAATTTGGGTCATAATCAATGGTATCCAAGCCTATGTGTGTGGTTATAGACTCCTAACTGCATGCATGCAGCATTATGGGTGTGGTTGGGGATTTTTTCTTGTGAAAAAGAGTTTCAACTAAGGGATTGATCACCTAGGAGAGTTTGCAGGCTCTTAAGTGGTTTGTAGTCTCGGATGGATGACTCTAAGTTGTCAGTTTGTAGGCCTCACTTCCATCACTGGAACTTGGAGGTCGGGTCATGTCATAGTAGCACTGAACTCATGTTTACCCTAGACAAATTTTAAAAGTGGGTAAATGTGGGAAGGGCAGTTACATTCAAGGCCCATATTTGATTTGAAAAATTTACCCAAAATATTTTTTTCTTAGAAGAGAGAGTACTGACTTTACTGATCCAAGTGGCTCTAGAAATGTTTAGTGATCAAAGAAGGGACATGAAAGGCTAAAAAAACAAGCTTATTGGATTGAAATGAAACTAGGATCAGATCAAATATCTTGTCACAAGATTTCCAATGGTGCAAAAGAGACCTCAACTGATTTCGTATGTGAAAGTCGTGGCTAGTCAAAGTTTTGGTCAAACTAGGCCATTGGTAGCCACTAATGAGGCAAAAATTTGGCACTTATTGGTGATAGATTCCGACAACTGAAATGAACAAATTTATTTCCTCTTTAATTTTCCCAGTAAACCTAAAATTCCGGTCGGAAATTTTTAACTTATATGTATTATATAAACATAAATTACAAAAATATTAAAATCCTTTCGCGGGCCACCAACCCTGCCAACCGAAACCAACCTTGCCATAACCAACCTCCATAACCATAGTATATAATACACAACCTCCCTAACCAACCTCCATAACCATAGTATATAATACAAAAGGTCGGCAGAGCATGAACCCACTGAAGCGAACAAAGTTCCTTCTCAAGCTAAATACTCCAGAAGACTTGGAACACAAAGATATCCATGAGGATACAAATATTATTATATAAAATGTATGATGAATGAGATGCCTGAATGTTAGAAATGAGGCATGCTTATATACCTAGGCAAGTGTCTCTTCACGAAATTTCATGTCTCATCAGACATGCCCTATCAACCTAATTACTAATTAACTAATTAATCATTATTTACATTATTTTATTCTTTACACCCGCGCTGTCTAGTGGCCGATTTGCCCCACACAGTGGCCTCATAAAAAAGCGCTAATTTTAACACAAAAACACAGTTTATTAAAAAAACTAGTTCATAATTGGGGAATTTCGAGTTTGAACCCAGCCCGCCCCCCAAAACCTCATTATTTCAAGTGCCATCAACCAATGAGCCAAAGACTCTTTTTGAAGATTCCAACTAGATTCTTATATAAAAACCATAGGTGCTCAGTAAATCGGGGGACAAAGTAATGAGTGCAGAACCCAATGTAGGGAGGGTAATGCCTGGCACAGATTTTGAGGAGAATATTCTATGATGCAGGGGAGGTATATTTAGATTCCCTTGGAGGTTGATTTTTGACAAAGGAAGACATATAAAAATTCTATAATATTTTTTCTCAATTTTCCCAAAGGAATCTGATGGTGTAATAAGTTTCCTCATCTAAGTAGGTATTTAGTCAACTTGCAGAGAGGAATCTAAAAGATTCCTTTTGGGCCAAATTTTCAGAGTGACAGATCCATGCCAAGTTTATACTCAAATGAACCAAAATTTCATAGGGGACATGATGGTGTGATCCATTTCCTCATATGGCCAATAGATCTTTAGTCAAATGACAAGGAAGAATATTTTGGGAATCATGAAGAATCTAAAATATTCTTTAAGGGCCAAATTTTCATAGTTTTAGAACCAAGCCAAGTTTATACTCATTTTACTCAGTTTTTCGAAAGGAGTGCAATGGCGAAGTTAGTTTTTTTTTCTTTTCAGAGTGACATATCCATGCCAAGTTTATACTCAAATGAACCAAAATTTCATAGGGGACATGATGGTGTGATCCATTTCCTCATATGGCCAATAGATCTTCAGTCAAATGATAGGGAAGAATCTTTTGGGAATCATGAATAATCTAAAAGATTCTTTAAGGGCCAAGTTTTCATAGTTTTAGAACCAAGCCAAGTTTATACTCATTTTACTCAGTTTTCTGAAAGGAGTGCAATGGTGAAGTTAGTTTTTTTTTTTTAATCTTAGCAACAAAATTGTAGTCAAACAGTAAGAAATAATCTTTGGGGTGTTAGCCTTCACATTATCACAAGGCTAAAAGGAGATCGATGGAGGTAACCTCAAACCAAGCTTTTAGTTTGGTAGCTAGCCCTACCAAACCAGAGAGGGCTCTCTCTATGAAACTCACAACCAAGGATTTTACTGGTACAAGAATGGGTTTTAGGCTACATAGTTAAGTTTATGTAGGGTTTGAATATTTTAGGGTTTTTTGCTAGATTAGGAGTGAAAATCGAGGAAATAGATCAAAACTCAAAGGTTTAATTTTCAAGAGATATAGAGGAGTAGGGTAGGCATGCTTTTGTGATATCTTAAAATTTGGTTGATGTAGTGTATGATTTAATGAGAAATAAGATCAAAATGAGAATGTATACCACGAATTAATTTCTCAAGAAGACATAATACATAAACATGAGATTCCTAATAACACAGAGCTTAATCAAAAGAATTATGTTTAAAACCTCTTAGGAAAATCATTTAAGAGAAAATATATGGTAAGGAGACTAATTTATCTTTCATATAAATATTTAACAGAAGTAAAAAATAATCACAAACTACCACCACAAGAATCCCTGAATAATAGCTGCAACTTTCCTTTTATTTCCTATAAAAATGATGAAGTAAACTCTACAAGACTTCCTCTCTCTAATGTCCAACCTTTATATTGACTGAAAGCCACATACAAATAAACCAAAACAACTTCCACTCTCTCAGGGGTCGAATCCCTCACTCTACGAACAACTTACTTGATTTTCTCAACAAAACCCTAATGACTAGGGAGGTTGAAACAATTCCTCCTTATATACTTTGACTGACCTGCTCCTCATCAATGAGGTCCAAAATTACATCAAAATGACTCTAGCAAGACCGTTTACCTTATATTACATTATTTCAACTTGAAACTAGAGGAATTAGATCATAAAAACTAAGATTGACTGAAGAAAACTCAAAAAATTTACTAATAGGAAAAAGTGCAGCGCCGCCTGCAAAAGCGCAATGCCATCAGACAAAAGTGCAAAACCAATATTTGAGGGGAGTTTTGAGGGCCTTCCACTACTCCAAATCTAACTCTGAAGGCACCAATGGAAATATGAGGATGTATAGTTGTCGTTAGACACCTCAAGAAAAAAAATAGGCACTCCAAGAAAGATTTAAACTCATTGTCCCAAATTTACTCCCAAAATCGCAACGCCTAGTCGAAAAAGGTGGCAGAAAGTGAGTTTTTGACATGTTTTTGGGAATTTTCTCCCAATATGTTTGGTGACAAGACACAAAAAATACATAGATTTCATGTATGGGGTACTATATATCCACCAATGTATACTTTCTGGCATTTATAGGTCTGAGGAAAAAGCGCAGCGCCAAGGCATTGCACATTTGGCTGAACTATGTTTCCTGTGTAAGCCAAAAACACCAAAAATTCAAAATTTTCTACAAAAATACGGCTCAAAGGTAGGTCTATATATCACTACCCATAATTTTTTTTATAAATTTTAGAGAGATTTTTTTACTTTGGTATGTTATGAATAAAAAATTCCTCCAGTTTTCAAAAATACTTTCCCATTTTGTCATAATCCAAGTTTTCAGTTGGGCACTAAAAATTGGAAAAGCACATCGCAAGAGGAAACTTGGGTCTTTGATGGAAAGAAATCATTTCTCGAAGGGTAGAAATCAAATTTTATAGTGGATTGATATCTTTTGAAGTTGGAATGAGAAAATGAGATGCTCATTTGGTCTTTTAATAGCTTGGAAATCAATTTTCTCTTTAGTGGTGTAGTGGCCCCACCATGTCCTTTCACATTTTGATTTGAATTTATAGTGAACTACAACCTTAGAAACTTTTTGGATTTATTACATCATGAATAATATAACCACACACTTTAGAAACCTTTATTGAACATTTTTCACTATTACTACTCCTTCAAATGATGACCTAGATGATGACATGGCTTATTCACATGAAATATTTGATAACTTGACCATAATGATGACACCTAATGGAGTATGAAACTGATGATTTGGACCTTGAAACATGACTGACCATGAGATGAAGACTAAGATAGTGATGAAGACATTTCACTGATGACTCATCACAATGAGTCATGACATGACTAATATGACAATTTTTACCACGAAATGAAAGGAGTAGTAATCATACCTAGACAGACTAAACAGTGACCAATTTTTTATTTGAAAACCTATTTGAAACCATAAAAATTTGCATTAGGGCCCTATCAAAAACCTTGTAAGAGTACCTTTTATCACTGGTGACTGGCGGGACTGAAAGACACTAAAATTTGATCCAACTAAGGATGACAACTCCTTAGGAGGTGTCAATAACATTGTAGACTAAGTAGCCTTATCCATTGGGCATGGAGTTAAAAACCAAGCACCAAACTCAATATTTAAAACTAACTAAAAAACTAAACTGACATGACTAAAAAAATCTTACAACTAACGGAACTTATTGATGGTAGCAAACCATCAAGATCTTAGGGCCTTCACCTCGAGCTTCAAATCCTGATGATAACCACCCACCTGGTGAAGACATATATATAATCATGTGAAATGATCCCTACAGTGTAACCAATCTAGAAAATGGCTACTTACTTGAATCACGCTCACACTTTCCTTGAGCAAGCAGAGAAAAAAAAATATAGGCCACTCCAAGTGTCCAATGAACATGTGTACATGATCCATAAATACAATAAAAATCATATCCCCATATGACTGCAACATATTGAAAAAAGGGTCTTTACTAATCTAGAACATTACCATATCTTGAAATTCAGCATAAATACAATAACACTCTTCATTTTCTGAATTTGGAGGAAAATCATCATGTGCAAGAGGCTCTAAAACAAAATCGTCAATTCACTACTTTCCTGCAACTCATGATGGTAAAATTGAAGTCCAACATCCTCAAAATATGAAGCTATATGTATGCATGTTTCTTCATGTAAATCTAGATTGAGAGTTTCTAGAGCAAAAAATTCATCAAATATTTGGAGAAGACTACATTAAATGTACTCTTCCACAACTAGCACAAAAAGATGCAATTCTATATCAGATACCCTTTTAATCCCATCATCTTGGGTTGCATTCTCATTCTGTTGCTGCTCATTACTTTCAAACTCAATGGATGAATTATGAATCTCATGGATCTTAATGCAAACAAACTCAGAATTAAGATCTTTATCAAGGAAAAAAGGGCAGCTGAAATGACCATTATCATATGTAGCTTGTGCATCAAGGTTGCTTAACTCTACTATTTCTCCCTAATGATGACAAGATTGTTGCGAATTGAAATCAACTGCAAAATATGGAAGATGACTGTCATCATTGAGATCCTGTAGGTTTCAGTTTCTTCCAAGAGAGAGGAAAATTGCTCTTCTTGGTAATAGAAAGTCATTCAAAGCCTCCAGGATCTCTTCATCCATGAACTCATTGTCACCATAAGAATTCTCTAGATTTTGAATGACAACCTCAAAATTTTCACATCAATCCTCAACCAATGACAAAGAAGGATGAGATTCTCTATATTTTTCAAAGAATGCTGAATGAAAATATTTAAGAGAATAAATAATAGCAAATGGAAGACCTTCATACCAAGATCACACTTTTCCTTGTAAGGTTTCCATGAACATCTTCATCATACAATCTTCAGGAAATTGAACACTCAACTTTTGTGCATGTATGTTAAATTTAATGAGATATAGAGCAGCATCATATCCTTTCTCATCTCTAAACTTTGGCACATAATTATGCCAATCTACGCAAGGCATGAAGTTCGAAAAACATGTAATGTGATATCGTTTTAAAGGAGCATACTTTCTGGATTGAGAACTCATTTCTATTTATGGATCTTGCTGCCGGTGGATTCTTTGGATGAGGTTGAAGTTGTGAGGTGAATGATTTAGGCTTCATATGTGTCTGAGCGTTGTCCACCACCATCAATTATATCTAAACTTTGATGATATTTCTCAGGGAATATGAATCCTTTTTTCCATGGAAAAAATGCCGAAAATGTTAGCCTCCACAATATCCCAAGGTTGAAAGGAGATCGTGGAGGTAACCTCAAACCAAGATTTTAGTTTGGTAGCTATCCCTACCAAAATAGAGAGGGCTCTCTCTACGAAACTCATAGCCAAGGATTTTACTGGTACAAGAATGGATTTTAGGCTAGATACTTCAACTCATGTAGAGTTTGAACATTTTAGGGCTTTTTTCTAGATTAGGAGTGAAAATCAAGGAACTAGGTCAAAAATCAAAGGTTTCAGTTGCAAGAGATGTAGAGGAGTAGGGTAGGCATGCTTTTGTGATAGCTTAAAATTTGGGCGATGTAGTGTAGGGTTGAATGAGAAAGAAGATAAAAATTAGTATGTATACCATGAATTCATTTCTCAAGAAGACAAAATACACAAACATGAGATTCCTAATAAAACATAGCATAATCAAAATAATTATGTTTAAAACCTCTTAGGAAAATCATTTAAGAGCAAATATATGGTAAGGAAACTAATTTATCTTCCATATAAATATTTAACAGAAGGAAAACATAATAAAAAACTCACACCACAAGAATTCCCAAATAATAGCTGCAACTATCCTTTGATTTCCTATAAAAATGATGAAGTACAAGCTACAAGACTTCCACTCTCTAATGTCCAACCTTTATATTGACCGAAAACCACATACATATAGACCAAAACAACTTCCCCTCTCTTAGGGGTTGAATCCCTTAGTGTAGGAAGAGCTTATATGAGTTTCTCAACAAAACCCTAATGACTAGGGAGGTTAAAACAAATCCTCCTTATAGACTTTGACTGAGTTGATCCTCATCAATAAGGTCCAAAATTACATCAAAATAAATCTAACAAGACCATTTACCTTCTATTACATAAAGTAAACTTGAAGCTATAGGAATTACATCATAAAAACTAATATTTATTGAAGAAAACTCGAAAATTAAACTAACAGGCAAAAGCACAACACCACCTGCAAATGTGCAGCGCCATCGGACAAAATCACAACACCAATATTTGAGGGGAGTTTTGAGGGCCTTCCAATGCTCCAAATCCATCTTTGAAGGTACCAATGGAAAGCTGAGGATGTCCAGTTGTCATTAGACACCTCAAGAAAAAAAAATGGACACTCAAAGAAAAAGAAAAACTCATTCTCCCAAATTTACTCCCAAAACCGTAGTGCTTAGTCCAAAAAGGTGGCAAAAAGTGAGTTTTTGACCTATTTTTGGGTATTTTCTCCCAATTTGTTTGCTAAAAAGGCACAAAAAATACATAGCTCTCATGTATAGGGTACTAGCTATCCATGAAGGTAGAATTTTTGGCATTTGGAGGTCTGAGGAAAAAGCAAAGCGCTAAGGCACTACACTTTTGGCTAAACTGTGTTTCCTGTGTAAGCCAAAAACACCAAAAATTCCAACTTTTCTACAAAGATATTGCTCAAATTTAGGTCAATATATCTGTACCCATAATGCTTTTTACACAACTAAGAGATTTTTTTTTCTATAGTATGCTATGAATAAAAACCTCCTCCATTTTTCAAAAATACTTTCCGATTTGGTCAGAATCCAAGTGTTATGTAGAATTATGATCTACAAATAAATCAAATTCCCTAAGTGTGGTGCTAGTCACTTAGAACAACATATTAAAGACTTTTCTATCACTTTCTCTAAGAGTAAATAGACACACAGAAAGATAGAAGAACCTACTTGTGATCCAAGCACTTCCTATTCTCCTTCTGTCGCTTTTGTTGTAGCTTCCAATCCAACTCAGATCATTGGATTGATTCCTGCAAGTATAAATAGAGAACAACAAAGAGATTATAATATACATATGCCTGTTTACCTTAATCAGTTAAATCGATTGAACATGAAACATATATATCATTCAAGGATCCATTGCATGAGAAATAGAAATATAACAGATACATATATGGGAAAATGAACAAAAATATTTATTAAAGAGTAGAAGGGGGAGGTTAGAACCAATGATTGATTTGATGTCACCAGCTCTAGCTTCATCCTAGCCTCATCACAATCAAGATCTCACCAACAACATATCAGTTATTTCATTCTCTGAGTTGAGAATCCAACAACATTTCTCTACCAAAATTCTTCCTTTTAGCACTAAGATCTATGCTCAATTTATAAGGAAACTGAAGGTAGTTTCTCAATCAATGAATTTCTAAGAATATGTAAGACATGTTTCCAAGTTAATAGGTGTTGGATGGACACTTTGATTCAAAGTTTGACACATATGGACTCTTCTAGAAGGCATTGGCCATGTGGATATTCCAGAATAATGAGAATTTTTCTCACATTTGACCAACACACTCTTAAATGTCGGGAAGTGCATTACAGTGCACCCTTGATTGGAGGGAGATACATATGCAACACAGTTATTCCCTTGAGAGGCAACGTTGGTGAGCTCATAAGTGATATTACATATACTGCAAAACTTGGATATCTTGCAATAGAAGTCATGAATGATTTTTTCTTGTCTTAGGGCATGTAGCAATTGAAATGATAGGGGATGATAGACCGTATTTCATCGGTATTGGGGATGATGTCTAGTTTTACCAAGTCATGGGGGATGATGCCCAAATTGATCTATAACAACTGACCCCTAAAGCATGAATTCAAAATAATAACAATATTTTTTGAATGAGATTCTTTACGATGTGATGGGTTGGAATTGAAGTAGAGTGGTCACTTGAATCAATCTTACAATACATTACATCATGATATATCCTCTTGATCACAAATTGCTGAGGGAGGCATTCACATGATTAGCACACAAAAAATCTAATAACATGTACATCGGGCATAACGTTGTCTACATTGGAATGTTTCCCAATACAAATATGCCTACAGATATAGGCCCATGTTTGGATGACGATCTATATGTAAGGTCATCATATAAATTATGTGTAAAACAATCTTGAAATCATAGCTCGGATGGCTGAAACTACATCCGGGGTCTTCTTATCTTGTTCACTTGATTGTTTGAGTGCAAGTCTAGCCATGAGAATATATGATTTGTAGTCAAACATGGTAGTACATTGTTTGATTACCAGCCAATGATGTGAGTTGTCAACAAACACGACATAACCACCATTTATGTTAATGGATCTCAAGGTATTGCAATACATTTTATAAGGCGTGAACATATTATTTGATGTTGAACGCTAAAAAAAATATTTCGGTCAAAGGTTCAAAAGAGAGGATCTTGTCGATGCTGTAACAAGACTCATGGTACTGGAAGATGATGTTTCTAAGTAAACTTCCTGCATGATGATTTGACGTCGATAGGAAGCCACTTTATTGCAAAACATGAGTTACTGATTTCAGAGACAAAAGGTGACGTGATATAGCAATGTTCAGGGATTACTGTCATGAGAATAAAGGTTTATGAGTATTGCAGAAGGATGAGTATTCACTGGATGAATTCTCTTGAACATATCGATGACACTGAGATGAGTTGGCAGCATTGACCCCAAACTGAAGTGAAGGTATGATGAACGATATGTATGAATGAACCATTAAGAATATTACCCAACCCAAATAGTCATAATGATGGAGTGAAGTGTCATGTTCAAGAGAGACCTACTACCATAAGAGTTATGTTCACTTTCCCAAATTTTCCCCGGTCATTTGTCGACCAATACCTCTTTATTTTTTAACAAGCTTGAGGAGGATAACATATGCTTGATCTATAATTCAACCCTTTGGGTGAATAATGTATTGCTATTTAATAATTTAATGAGTCTAGCAATGAATGAAACTCGATTCTTGCCATGATCGACAAGTCTGTCACTATTTTATGTTTCAACGAGCCTAACGATAGTGACATCCTGGTCCTTTTTCATATTTAGAGAGTTTGAAAAAGAGAACAAAATAAAACTCCATGACTCCTTTTTCGTAAAGTTGTCGCTTAGATCCAAAAATTGTAAAACAATATCTGAGAGAACCTCTTAGCCATGTTCGACTAAGGCTTTCTTTTTTCGTAAATAATCTATCTCAGTCCAAAAAAGGGTTAAACTTATACTGAGTACATGTAAATTCATTTACTTTTACGAGCTCGAAAAGTCAAGTGCTCGGCAATATTTTCACATTATCGGAGTTTGAAAAGAGCTAAAATAACACTCCATGGGTTCCTTTTTCACCATTATCGAAGCTCAAAAAAGAGATAAAAGTGCGCTTCAAGTCCTTTTTTGTTTTTATCAAACTCAAAAAATAAGTATAAAAGTATGCTTTGTGGTCAAATCATTCTCGAAATAAGTGTGCACGAATAATTTGCTATATCAGCTGTAAACCTGTTCAGAAAAACATCAAATGGATTGAAAATACCTATTTCATGATAAAAAATGAATAAAACCATAGTCACAACAATAAATATGATTTTCAAATAATAAAATGACTACTTAAAAGAGTTTTACCATTTGAAATATACCATTTTCATTTTGGAGTTTTGAACCAGTTTTTGGCCCCGAACTTCGGCAGTTGATTGGGTGCAATTGGTAAGAATGTTTTGAATGCCCCCTGCAAGAGCACATGTCGAATGCCCCCTCCAAGAGTAGACACCCCCAAAGCTTCATTTCATTCACCTAAGTAGACTACTAGTTACTAATAGCTGGATGGAATGAAGGTTCATTTATGTGATCAAATGGAAGACTCATCTTAATTAGGAGAGGATTTGTTTCATTTTTTTACGAGCTTGATACAGGAAAATAACTATGTTCATGGCATGTTTCATTTTTAACGAGGTTGGCACAGTAAAAGAACTATCCTCATGGAACCTTGTTTCATTTTTTAATGAGCTTGACACAAGAAAAGGAACTATGCTCATGAATTTGTTTCATTTTTTAATGAGGTTGACACAGGAAAAGAACCATCCTTATGGTGCAGTCAAACTAGTGAGCCTGCACTGGAGAAGACGTAGTCTAACAAAATCATCATTTAAGGAGTTTGATGAACACCACAAATGATAAGTTATACCATGCATTAACGGGTCTTCCCTAGGGTTTCCATTGAACTTAGGAATATCCAAGGGTAATTTATGTGGTATCACCGGCCACCAAGGAGAATAAGTCATGGAACTAGCTTGATATTGCACTAAATATGTGAATAAAGGATCAAGCCATTCAGTACTCATAAGGGAGGAACCAGATAGGATTCCAGATGATGACATAGGTGAAGTCCAATGACAATACATTGAACATAAAGCAACAATAGATGTTGTCACAGTTGAAATAGATGGTTCAGTCTAGGACGTTGTCTTAGCCATGGTCAAATGACCCAATGTATACCCTATTAGATGTATGGGGACTCGAAGTAAAATAGGATCAACAAAAGTAGAGTAAGGTGATTAAGGAAAATATTCATACACATAAAGCTCCTTCCCAAAATGATTTAGAGTTAAGGGTGTTTCGTCTTGTGGTATTTGTTCAATCGAAATTAAACTAGGTGGAAGGATTCCACCGTCAGGCCCAAAGTATATTTTAGGAGGTCGACTGTGTGATATGGGAGACTCAATGGCTACAATAGATTATGGGGCGACCGATGCAAGAACAACTTTCATTCATTCTACTTTTGGATTCAGATGTTCTAGAAAAAAGGTGACATGATCCAGATCAACTTCCAGTTGAACAACGTCTGGTTCGGGATGTATGGTCTCACTGATTGGATGAATTGTGACCACGGGTAGCTGTGAGGACTCCATATCGAAAACAATAGATGAAACAAGATATGTAGAAACAACTTTTGTCGACTCTGTTATATGTGAAGATGATGCTTCACCAGAGGTACTGATAGTACTAGTTTAGGTAGAGTGATGTCGCCTTCACTGACCATAAGTAGCTTGTAGTGGTAAAGGTGGTTTCAATGCTATTGTACATGAATGACAGAGAAAGGGATGATCTTCTTCCATGATGACTGATTTTTTTTATGACCAAAAACAAGTAAAAAAAAAAAAGGTAATCTTAGGCAAAAGGTTTACTAAGAAATTGTGAACTACAGAATACCTCCTAGCGAACCAAGAAGTACGGTTAGGCAATCTCCTCGAATGCTATGTTCAGTGTATCAAACTTTACAAGGTGTCCGACTCAGTTCACTATGGATGGATAGCAACCTAAATTTTTCCTCTCAAATATACCCAAAGGTACATGGAGGTCCAAGTCCGTATTAGCACTGTCTAATGCGAAACCACACAGTGAGAGCACCTCCTTATAATTTTCGTACTATAACACCACTCGATATACTCACTCAGAATGTATTGTAGACAATTAATGATAACTACTATGCTTAACGACACCAGAACACATCTCTAGCCTAGACCTTCTAAATGTTATCGTTATGGTTCCAGTGCTTTTTTAGGTAAATTGATGTAAATTTTAAGTTGATCTTGCTTAATAAATTTTCCTTTCAAGGTTCACCACGATGATGTGATAGAAATTCCTAAAAATGAAAAACTAAAATGATAAGAGAACTTTTCAATTTTAGCTTTTTCAGTGAAAATCCTAGCTACTAAGGAAAAGAGCAATCAGTTTTGAGAGAAAACAACAAAGAGCACAAACTGAAATGAAACTTTCCTAACTTATTCCTATGCAAAACACAAAATTCACTATATGCATATGTAGGTTTTTATTTTCAGTCCCCTTAATGTGAATTCAAAAAGGAAACTATATGCATCAAATCAATAAAAAACAAATGTTTTCTTCTTTGAGAAACAAGGAATTTAACAAAAATTATTCTTTTAGGAAAAATGAAGAATGGAACTACAATTTTTCCTACAGGAAACAAAGAATTTAACAACAATTTCCTTTACGAAAACAAATGGATCTAATGTAGAAATAAAATAATTTTAATTTTATTTGTCAATGATAAAGAAAAACACTTAAAGAGACATTGAACAAACTTACTTTTCAAAGGAGGAAGAATCAGACAAATTCACTGGTCTCTAGGAGGTATCAGAGAATTGAAAACACAACAAAAAAATGGCTGAGAATGATGGCAATGACAAATTCAAATGGAATTTGGCTGGATAAGGGGGAAAAAAAGTCTCTAAAGGGAGACAATCCGTTGTAATGCATCCCTGAGTGGGAGACAGTGCACTACAGTGCACTGTCTCTTGACCAACAGTGCGTTGGGCGCAACAAAGATTGAAAATTCAAGCTATAGAACACAATTCTAATGCAATTCTTTGATTCAAAAGTCTAATAATTGAAAGTAAGCTACTAGGTGGATAAGCAGAGGAAAAAACACGATGAATGATATGAAACTCTCCAGTGCAGTCGCCAATTTTTTATGTAGAATTATGATCTACGGATAAATCAAATTCCCTAAGTGTGGTGCTAGTCACTTAGAAGAACAGATTAAAGACTTTGATATCACTTTCACCAAGAGTAAATAGACACACAGAAAGATAGAAGAACCTACTTGTGATCCAAGTACTTCCTATTCTCCTTCTGTCGCTTTTGTTGCAACTTCCAATCCAGCTCATATCGCTGTATTGATTCCTCCAAGTATAAACCAAGAACAAAAAATAGATTTCAATATACAGATGCCTATTTACCTTAATCATTTAAATCTATTGAACATGAAAAATATATATCATTCAAGAATCCATTACATGAGAAATAGAAACATAAACAGATGCATATATGGGAAAATGAACAACAATATTTATTAAAGAGTAGAAGGGGGAGGTTACAACCAATGATCGACTTGATGTCACTAGCTCAAACTTCATCCCATCCTCATCACAATCAACATCTCACCAGCAGCATATCACTTCTTTCACTCTCTCAATTGAGAATCCAACAACATTTCTTTACCAAAATTCTTCCTTCTAACACTAATGATACGTGCTTTGTTTATAGGGAAACTAAAGGTAGTTTCTCAATCAATGACTTTCTAAGAATAGGCAAGACATTTTTCCAAGCTCAGAGGTGTTAGATGGACACTTGGATTCGAATTTTGACACATATGGACTCTTCTAAAAGGCACTGGCCATGTGGAGATTCCGGAACAATGAGAATTTCGCTCCCATTTGACCAACACACTCTTGAATGTTAGGAAGTGCATTGCGGTGCATGCTTGAATGGATGGAGTTGCATATGCAACTCAGTTAGTCCCTTGAGAGGCAGTGTTGGTGAGATCATAAGTGATATAACATATACTTCAAACCTTGGAAATCTTGAAATATAATTCATGAATGATTTGTTATTATCTTAAGGCATGTAGCAACTGAAATGATAGGGGATGATAGACCCTATTTCATTGGCCCTGGGGATGATGTCTACTTTGACCAAGTCATGGGGGATGATGCTGAAATTGACCTATAACACCAAGTTTTAAGTTGGTCGCTAAAAAATGGAAAAGAACAACGCAGGAGGAAACTTGGGTCTTTGATGGAAAGAAATCACTTCTCTGAGGGTAGAACTGAAATTTTTTGGTGGAGTGATATCCTGTGAAGTTGGAATGAGAAAATGAGATGCTCTTTTGGTATTTTAATAGCATGGAAATCAATTTTCTTTTTAGTGGTGTAGTGGCCCCACCATGTCCTTTCAAACTTTTATTTGAATTGATAGTGAACTACAACCTTAGAACTTTTTTGGATTTATTACATCATGATGAAGATAAAAACCACTTTAGAAACCTTTATTGAACATTTTTCACTATTCCTACTCCAATTGATGACCTAGATGATTACATGGCTTATTTACATGACATATTTGATAACTTGACCATAATAATGACACCTAATGGAGTATGAAAATGATGATTTGGACTTTGAAACATGACTTAACATGAGATTAAGACTGAGATAGTTATCAATACATTTATCTGATGACTCATCATAATGAGTCATGACATGACAAATATGACAATTTTTACCATGAAATGAAAGGAGTAGTAATCATACCTAGACAGACTAATGAGTGACCAAAATTTTATTTGAAAACCTATTTGAAACCATAAAATGTAGTAGTACCTTATCAAAAACCTTGTTAGAGAAAATTTGATCACTAGTGACCGATAAGATTGACAAACACTAACATTGGCTCCAGCTGGGGATGACAACTCCTTAGGAGGTGTCAAGAACACTGTAGATGAAGTAACCTTATCCATTGGCAATGGAGTGTAAAACCAAAGACCAAACTCAATACTAAAAACTAACAGACAAACTAAACTGACATGACTAAAACAACTGACTATTAACGAAACTAATTGATGGCAGTAGACCATCGAGATCATAGGGCCTTCACCACGGGCTTCAAACCTTGATGATAACCACCCATTTGCTAAAGAAATATATATAATCATGTGAAATTATCCCTCTAGTGTAACCAATATAGAAAATGGCTACTTACTTGAATCACACTCACACTTTCCTTGAGCAGGTAGAGAAAACAACAGATAGACCACTCCAAGTGTCCAATGAACATGTGTACATGATCCATAAATACAAAAAAGCTCATCTTCCCATATGTCTGCAACATATTGGAAAAAGGGTCTTTAATAATATGGAACATCACCATGTCTTGAAATTCAACATAAATATAAGTACACTCTTCATTTTCTGAATCTGGAGGAAAATCATCATGTGCAAGAGGCTCTAAAACAACCTCTTCTATTTTACTACTTTCGTGAAACTCATGATGGTAAAATTGAAGTCCAGCATCCTCAAAATATGAAGCTACAAGTATGAGTGTTTCTTCATGTAAATCTGCATTGAGAGTTTCTAGAGCAACAAATTCATCAAATATTTGGATAATACTACCTTCAATGCACTCTTCCACAACTGGCACAACAAGATGAAATTCTATATTACATACGCTTTTAATCCCATTGTCTTGGGTTGCATTCTCATGATATTGTTGCTCATTAATTTCAAACTCAATGGATGAATGATGAATCTCAGGGACCTTAATGCAAAGCAACTCAGAATTAGGATCTTTATCAAGGAAAAGAGGGCAATAGAAATGAACATTATCATATGTATCTTGTGCATCAAGGTTGAGAAACTCTACTAGTTCTCCTTCATGATCACAAGATTGTTGCGAATTGTAATCATTTGTAAAACATGGAAGATGAATGTCATCATTGAGATCCTACTGGGTTTAATTTTCTTCCAAGAGAGAGGACACTTGTTCTTCTTAGTGATGGAAAGGATTATCATGAAAAGCCTCCAATATCTCTTCGTCTGTGAACTCATTATCACCATAAGAATTCTCTATATTTTGAAAGAAAGCCTCAAAATTTTCACAAGAATCCTCAACCAATGAAAAAGAAGGATGATTTTCTCTATATTTTTCAAAGAATGTTGAATGAAAATATTTAAGAGAATAAATAATAGCATATGGAAGACCGTCATGCCAAGATCACACTTTTCCTTTCTAAAGTTGCCATGAAAATCTTCATCATACAATATTCAAGAAATTGAATAGTCAACTTTTGTTCATGCATGTGAAATTTAATGAGATGTAGAGCATGTAGAGCAGCATCATCTCCTTTATTGTATTTGAACTTTGGCAGATAAGTCTACCAATCTACAAAAGGCATGCGGTTCATAAAACCGGGAATGTGATCTCATTTTAAAGGAGCATACCTTCTGGATTGAGAACTCATTTTGATTTCTGGATCCTACTGCTAGTGGAGTCTTTGGATTAGTTTAGAGTCACTAGGTGAATGATTCAACCTTCATATACATCCGACCATTGTCCACCATCAGAAATCAGATCTAAACTTTGATGATATTTCCCAAGGAATATGAATCCTTTCTTCCCCAGGAACGACACCAGAAATGTTAGCCTCCACAATATCCCAAGGCTGAAAGGAGATCGTCGAAGGTAACCTCAAACCAAGTTTTTAGTTTGGCAGCTAGCCATACCAAACTAAAGAGGGATCTCTCTATGAAACTCACAACCAAGGATTTGAATGGTACAAGAATGGATTTTATGCTAGATAGTTCAACTCATGTAGTGTTTTAAGATTTTTATTTATTTATTTATTTTTTTCTATATTAGGAGTGAAAATCAAGGAACTATTTCAAAAATAAAAGGTTTCTATTGCAATAGATATAGAGGAGTAGGGTAGGCATGCTTTTTTGATAGCTTAAAATTTGGTCAATGTAGTGTATGGTTGAATGAGCAAGAAGATCAAAATGAGCATGTATACCATGAATTCATTTCTCAAGAAAACAAAATACACAAACATGAGATTCCTAATAAAAGAAAGCTTAATGAAAATAATTATGTTTAAAACCTCTTAGGCAAAGAATGGTAAGGAAACTAATTTATATTTCATATAAATATTTAATAGAAGGAAAACATAATCACAAATTCACACCACAATAATTCCTGAATAATAACTCATGCAACTATCCTTTGATTTCCTGTAAAAATGATGAAGTACAAGCTACAAGACTTCCACTCTCTAATGTTCAACCTTTAGATTGATTTAAAACCACATACATATAGAACAAAAAAACTTCCTCTCTCAAACGTGTCTAATTTATTAATGTAGGAACAATTTACATGAATTTCTCAACAGAACCCTAATGACTAGGGAGGTTAAAACAAATCTCCTTATAGACTTTGATTGACCTGATCCTCATTAATGAGGTCCAAAATTACATAAAAATGACTCTAACAAGACCATTTAACTTCTATTACATCAAGTGAACTTGAAACTAGAGGAATTAAATCATAAAAACTAAGATTGACTGAAGAAAATGCAAAAATTGGACTAACAGGAAAAAGTGCAGCACCATTAGAGAAAAGCGCAATGCCAATCTTTGGGGGGAGTTTTGAGGGCCTTCCACTACTCCAAATATATCTCTCAAGGTACAAATGGAAAGCTGAGGATGTGTAGTTTTCATTAGACACCTCAAGCAAGAAACATGGACACTCCAAGACAGATAAAAACTCATTCTCCCAACGTTACTCCCAAATCCGCAGTGCCTAGTCCAAAAAGGTGGCAGAAAGTGGCTTTTTGACCTGTTTTTGGGCATTTTATCCCAATATGTTTGTTGACAAGGCACAAAAACTACATAGCTGTCATGTATAGGGTAATAGCTATACACTAAGGTAGAATTTTTGGAATTTGGAGGTGGCTGAACTATGTTTCCCGTGTAAGCCAAAAATACCAAAAATTTGAAATTTTCTACAAAAATAATGCTCAAAGGTAGGTAAATATATCACTACCCATAATTTTTTTGGAAAGAAGAATAGAGGTTTTCGTTCTTTGGTATGTTATGAATAAAAATCTCCTCCATGTTTCAAAACTACTTTCCCATTTGGTCACAATCCAAGTTTGAAGTTGGTCGCTAAAAATTGGAAAAGCGTAGTGTAGGAGGAAACTTGGGACTTTGATGGAAATAAATCACTTCGCTGAGGGTCGAAATAAAATTTTATGGTGGAATGATATCTATTGAAGTTGGAATGAACAAATGAGATTCTCTTTTTGTCTTTCAATAGCTTGGAAATCGATTTTCTCTTTAGTGGTGTAGTGGCCCCACCATGTCCTTTCACATTTTCTTTGAATTGATAGTGAACTACAGCCTTAGAACCTTTTCAGATTTATTACATTGTGATGAAGATAAAAAAACACTTTAGAAACCTTTATTGAACATTTTCACTCTTACTAATCCTTTAAATGATGACCTAGATGATGACATGACTTATTTACATGACATCTTCGATAACTTGACCATAATGATGACACCTAATTGAATATGAAATTGATGATTTGGACCTTGAAGCATGAATGACCATGAGATGAATACTGATATAGTGATCAATAAATTTCACTAATGACTCATCACAATGAGTGATGACATGAATAATATGACAATTTTGACCATGGAATGAAAGGAGTAGTAATCATACCTAGATAGACTAACACGTGACCAAATTTTTATTTGAAAACCTATTTGAAACCATAAAAAATTGCAGTAGGACCCTATAAAAAGCCTTGTAAGAGAAATTTTGACCAGTGGTGACTATTTGGACTGATAGACACTAACAGGGGGAATCTTTGAGATTCCCGAGGGTCCATATTTTCACTGAGTCAGAACTGGGTCATGTTTATAGTCATTTGATACGATTTCATGTGAGGAATTCAATGGTGTAGTCCATTCCTTCAATAGAGGTATGCATTTTCAGGCCATTCTCAGAAGTGGAGGTATAAGGTTCCTTTTGTACATGCATGTACTTTGATTTTTTCTGAATATTAATGAAAAATGACCTCCCCACTTTGAATAGATCTCGAAGATGTATCCCACACTAGGTGAAATCCATTATGATCTCATTGTCCCTTTGTTCTCATGATTGCCTTTCATTTCCATTTATGTTATGTGTATTTCACTTTATGGTTAAATGCTCTTTTATATGTGGTTCTGAATGCATCAATAAAGTAAAAAAAATCAGATCAAATTTGGTATCAGAGCAGGTCTTTTGTTGATGTGAATTGCAAGTGTGTGATTACCAAGGGAAAAATCCAAAGAGGTGAAGGAAAACTTAATTCCTTTGATCCAGAAGCTGGGCATGTATCACTAAGAAGGAAAATGAAAGATGAAGATGCTTAGATGGAGGAAGACAAAAATTATCGCAAGGCCTTCTACATGATGGCAGAAAAAGTGGACAAATCGTTTGCATAATATGAGAAGAAAATGAAGCAAGAGAAGAGAGAACTCGATGATCATGCCTTAGTAAATCATGAGGGAGGAGGAAAATATGCTCATGAAACTCCCTCTCCATATTCTAGTGAAAGTTCCTTTTCTTCCTCTTCTCTTCATTCTAGAGGTAGAAGAACTTGTAAAAATCCTTTTTTCAAGTCGGATGTCAAGTTTGATATTCCTCTATTAAATGGATAATATAATGCAGAAAATCTAGATAACTAGATATGATAGGTTAAAGTATATTTCCGCATCTAATGAATGAAAGAGGAAGAGGCCATGATCAAGCTATAAGCATCCCTTTGATTGAGTGGCATTGCTCTCATCTAGTGGGAAGGAAAGCTACAGAAAGGTGGTAATAATAGTCGTAAACATATTTAATCTTGGTTTGAGTTCATTTCCACTATAAGGGGAAACTTTTACTCATTGGGTTATAGACAGAAGGCCATGATGGAATGGAAACATTTGTAACAAAGTACAGGTCAAAATTTTCATAATTTTGCAGAGTACTTTAGGAAACAAGCATTAGCATTGTCAGTTCCACTGGAGATTCCTAAGACATTGATGAAATATATTCTCTTTCCATAGTTACTTATGTCATTCATTGTTATTATTTGAACCTAAAACTCTTGATGAAGCTAGTGTGAAACTTGTACATCTTGCAAATCGGGGGGCACGTGAGAAAGAAGACAGCCCAAAGAGGACAAAAACATTTAAAAGAATAGAAAAAAATCCGTCTTGTACTCATTGTGAGAAAGAATGGCATGATGAGGAGCATTGTTGGAAATTGCATCCAGAATTGAGGCCTAAGAGGAACGACAAAAAAGAGAAGCATATGACCATTGCAACTATGCAATAAGACCAAGAATCTGAATCAAAAGATGATGAGAAGGTTAGAACTGCAGAATTTGTAGGTGTTGGACCAATTGACTTGGGATTAGACTCAGGTGATGAGATGAATATTGAATCTCTTGGGATTGCAGAAGCCGGACCTATTGAATTGGGGTCTAATTCAGGCAATGAGACAAATATTTCAGCAGATGTTGTACAAAAAATGAGGAGGGTGTCAATCGTCACATGACTTTAAAAACTCGAAGAGATCAACCAAATCATTCAGGAGGAAAATTAGGAACTAAGGAGGATCCTAAAAAAATAAAAGGAGGAGAAACAAAGCTTGCAACATCAGTTACAAGCTAAGGAATATGCCTTGGAAAAATTACAACATAATAAGCTTCATTTAAAAAATCATTCTTCAATTTCACGTTCTTTTTATGATGATTTTTTCACTACTTTTGAGAAAAATACCACAGGAATTTGATCAAAATTGCTAAAGAAACTGGGGTATCAAGGTGAGGGCCTCAACATGTTGTGTTGTGAAACAACCCCCTATTTATTTGAACATTGATTAAAGTTGTGAATAATAAATGGGGACCCTTTAAAAAAATAGAGTTTAGGAAACATTAATTTGATTTACTTTAAAAACTTTAGGAATAAAAGGCATGAACATTTTTCTCTTTGATTTCATTGCACTTAGCACAAATAAAAAAACTCACAAGTTAACAAAGTTGGAACACATATATAACTTTCGAAATTGTGATAGCGCTAAGACCTTTTTGAGTTATATGTAAATTCCCATTGAAAAATTGAAAAAAACCCTTATACCTATGAATCGCATCGCGCCTCCCTAAAATATAAGAAAATAGAGATATCATTCAAGAAGAAAATGTGATGAGGTCGGACCCAATAAAAAAATAAACGGACATTGAAACATATCCACAAAATTCGATAAAGCGCAAAGCTTTGAGTTTTAGCACTTATCGCATCCCGCAACATCAAACCAAATGAAAGTTTGGCCTACCATGATAAAGTGTGATATGTGAGTTGTGCAGATCGCATCTCGCATACAATCGTGGTCAAATATACATAAAATGGATGCTTGTAAAATATGCGATCTTCGATATAAATTTTTTTACCAAAGAACTTGAAATTATACTTAATCAAGTGGTTTGTTAAAAATATCTAACGATTTAAATCCTCTGATTGGACATATATTGTAAAATACATAAAATATTTGATAATCACTTAAAGAGATTTTAACAACATTCAATGGTTATGGGGCTAAACAATATTGATATATTTCTAAAGCATGTTTCAAATAAAAGCGTTTGGTTTTTTATTTATGATGATTAAACTTTGTTTCTATATTCCTCTTCACTCTTCATCTCAACTCTGAATTTCCTTGTTTGCTTGTATTCAAGAAATTTCTCGAGAAAGAGATATCAGCAGAAATGACAAAGAAAGGAAAATGAGTTGCCCAATCATCCATCTCTGAAGTTACAGAAATTCCTCCACTCTTTTCAGATACTACGTGAAATAAGGACAGTAGAACTTCTTCATCGGAAGCAATGTATAATTTGTTTGAAGGAGAGAATCCAAGGGAATTAAAGAAAGTTGCAATAGTAGATGCAACTGACTCATCAGAACCATCCTATTTTGAATTTGCATGTTCATGTCTACATAAGATAACTGCAAGGCCAAATATCTTACCATATACTGAAATGGTAAGATGGGTCATCGACAACCTCAATGTTGCAGACAAGACATTCAAGAATTCCAGATAAGAAGACATGGGTTCGTTCACCCCAGAAGATTTGCTTGCAATGTATGATTTTCCAATGCAACAGAAGGCTTCTGATAAAGCTTTACTGGAAAATTTTGCAAAGAAAAATTAAGAACCAATGAAGGTGGTGAAAGAATGGAAGGTTTATCAAGGAAAATTAAAGAGAGATGAACTTGGTATGAACCCAATAGCACAATTTCTATCACCTCATTGTTTTGTAGCAGCAATGATGTGTAGATTGTTTTCTAAACTTGATATCACTAAATTTTCCATTGAATGGGTTCCCTTAATTGACGATGTCATCAATTCTACTATTATGAATTGGGCCAACATCTTATCCAATAATTTGGCCACAACAATTATGGAATATAGAAAAAAATAGGGTCGTTTCTACTAGAACAATCCCTCTTTTTTACATGAGTGCATATATTATGGATGCCATCTGTTTCTGCTCAAATTTTCTTGTTATGGGTTGGAAATGGACCAGACAAGACCCTACCCCTATTCATATTTATCATAATGCCCTGTGGAAGTCTGAATTTCGTTCCCATTTCTATAATATTTGTCATGGAGTCATGTTGCCCATTCATCAAAATTTTTTTAATGAGAAAGCTCCTAGAAATTCTAAAGAGGCCAATGCATATATTATCTCTATGGCCAGATGGCTCGAAAAAGAGAATTTTACTTATGTCAGATTTTTCGGGAGTCTTGCTCCTCCTCATGTTTTTCCCTACTATGTCCCAGATAAACTCTTGGATAGAGAAATTACATATCAAACACTTGTAAATGGTATAACCAAGAAAATCAAATATTCAAAGAAAGCCATTTGGCCCACATTTCCATTACAGTGTGGAAATTTATCTCTTTTTTATATAGGTCATACAAAAAATGAAATTCCAAACATTACCTGTTTGAATTTGGCTTTTATGCCAGGGAGACAATACGATCCTAACAATGTGGTCCAAAATTTTACCATTGCTCTTAAAGTTAGACCTTTCATGCATGAAAAGGATGATTTTGATGGTTTATTTGAAGGAATAGAGAAATTTTCAAGTGTATTAAATATGGCATCCAATACACTCAATGTAGCATGTTATCACTCGAATTGAACCTCAGGCTAAAGAAGGCAATTCCAAGGTAACTACAAACCATGCTTAGCCAGGTAGCTAGCCCTACTAGGAAAGGAGAGGACTCTATTCGTAAGGATCATAGCCAAGATGACTGGTTAATGAAGATATTAGGCTAGGTATAGTAGCTTAGGGTTTTTATTTTGATTGTATAAGGTTGTGCTAGATCAGAAGGAGAAAAACAGTAAGGGAAAGGGAAATTAGGTCAAAATATACAAGGTGTTCTATGGGGCAAGGTAGGCATAGTGATTTAGCACTTTAGGATTTCAATGGGTGGGATGATCAAGACAGATGAGGAGCTAGAAAGAGCATGGTGCAATCATGGGTTCTTTCTAAACTAAAGAAATTTAATAGACTGTGAATGTCTACCCAAAATAGAGCATATGAGAATGGATTTTGCTTATCTAACTTTCATACATTCACTTAGAAGTTATGAAATGATGAATACAGTGAACAATACATCTCAACACATGAAAAAAAAATGAGAAACTTAACTAAAAACCATACCATAGGGATCCCATAAAAATAGCTGCAAATCTGATTAATATTCCTTCTAAGAACTAATACAAAGTGTGTCTCTTCAAAGGTCAAGTATCCAATTGAGTCCAACCCTTACTAATGAGAAATAAGAAGAAGATATAGACTTCAAAACAACTCACCCTACCCTCAGGGAGTTGAATCCATGAGATGAGGATCAGTTTCCACCAAATGGTGAACAAGAATCTGAAGACTAGGAAGACCCAACAAGTTGCCTCTAAAAGAGATGAAACCGATTCATTTTGACCTCCAGAGGACTCAAGCTAATGAATATGCCTATAGTAAACTAATAATCATCATAATTAAATTCATATTTATCAATTACATCAGTAAAAATCCCAATTAGTGAGATACAACTCAAAAATTCCGTGAAAAATAGAGAAAACTCCAAACAGGCAGAATTTGTCCTATGCGCAGTGCCAAGGAGGAAAAACTAGGTCTTCTTGCAGGTCATTTGTGACTGACTTCAAAGTGTCAAAATTGAACTCATGATAGCTCATTAGAAAGATTTTCTTGTCAAATTTCGATATCTTCTTGTAGTTTCTGATTTGGAACTATTTTGACCCCTCAAAAGTGCATTATCCCAAGACAGCTTCTATGCGCAGTTCCAACCTGAAAAAGAGGCAAAAACATGATGTTTTGGGTGTTTTTGGCCCCTTTGCCTTACCCGTTTTGATCCAAATGCTTAGAAAACGTATAGGGGGCATGTAATAATCATTATAAACCCACTAATGTCTTCCTTTTGTCCAATTGATGCCCCAAAAGAGTGCACAACACCAAGGCGTTGTCCATAGAGCTAGTTTTTCTGTGTTTTTCAAAATTTTCCCAAAAAACTCAATTTTTTCCAAAAAATTTTAAATTGCTCAAAATTTGTGGGATAGGCCCACAATGAAATGTAAAGTTGAGATAAGGAGGAATCTACAAGTATCTTGAGTTTTTCACCTCCCTTCTTACCCTTCCAGATCTCCTTCAGTTTATCCTTCATTTGTTTGACCTTGATATTGCAAATTTTGTTCTGGGTCTGATAGTGATGAGCCATGTGCCTGAGCATATGATTGTCTTTGTTGGCCTTCATTAGAAGCTTCTCCAAGTGAATGTTGACTCTCTGAAGCCAAACTTCTCTATTATCTTCAATCTCCTTTGTCAACTGTTGGTCAAAACTCAGACTTTGGGCTTCTTGCTTTTCTTTCTCCAATGCTATTTTGAGGCCTCTTTTCCTTGGCATTTTCCTGATGTTTTCAGCCTCCCTTGTGTGGCCTTCTATGTTGTGAAATATCATATTCCTCAAAATCATCATCACTGTGTTCTTCCTCCCTGTAATCTTTGTCCTCTCTCCCCATGCTTGTTTCTTTGGCACTTTGGGAACCCTAAGGAAAAGGGAACAAAGGGAGAGTGAATAAGGGAGTGAAGGGAATGGGAGCCGGGAAGGAAATGATGAAATGGGGGCTTTAGGGGATAGGCATAGGGATTTAGGGATAATTTTAGTGTTTTCTAGAAGTATGGGGTGATGTGGTAGGGTCTATGGACAATGAATTTGGACAAGGAGTATTTTAGGAAGTTTGTGAGGGGGATGGGGATTTTGGGAGAGGCAAAGAAAAAATAGGGTTTCCTTGCCATTTTAGCCAACATGAAACTCATGCATAAGCATAAAATGGAGAAATATGGAGTTACAAGGCCTCAATTACTTGTTTTGGAAATGAAGAGGAAACCTTGAGATGTATAAAGGAGTTTGGGAGAGTCTCGGCCCTGTGCGCAACACCACGCCCAGGTGTGCAACACCCTCTTTCTACGCACAGTGCCGTGTAAATTTTCACTAGTAGAAATTCTCTCAATAGTTTATTAGCTGTTTTTTTCCAAAATAAGTGACCTTCACAATCTCCCTTATGAAAGTCATCCATTAGTTTCTTAGCTTCATCTTCAACCAAACAATTTAAAAGAACACCTCCTGGATCTTTCCAATAAACGATACTACCTAGAATGCAGAATTTAGTAGATTTTTATTTCAAAGACCTAACCTTACTTTTTGACATTCTAGGAAGAGGATATAAGTGCTGAAGAACATACACTATATCTAAATACCATGGTGAAGTGAGAAAAATTTCTGATACTTGTATTAGAGCACCATCTTCTTCATCATCTGACATTGCTGCAATAAGGTTTATGTTTAGAGCATGTAAGTTTGATTCAGCCATGAGCTTGGCTAACCCCTATCCCTTGATCAGCTTGGTGGGCTTAATCTCTAGATCATACTCTAGCATCCCTGCTATCCATTTACCTCTTCTTCCTTCCGAATCATCTGCATGAGAACTTCTTTAACAGTTGCATTTGGAACATAAGCTATAGTATGTGAATGTAGAATATAAACCTAGAAATCCTTCAAGGCTTTGATTAAGGCCAAAGCTTGCTTCTCAATAACATTATAGCGAAGAGAAACCTCTCTAATGGCTTGACTGAAAAAAGCAATGGGTTGCTCAACTTGATCCTTCTTTTGCATAAAAAAATGCAACCAAGGTGTACTCAGATGAAAATGAAAATATTATAAAGTCACTAGTATAATCGGGACTACCCAAAACAGGGGCTATAGTCAAAGCCATCTTTACCAAATTGAAAGACTTCATAGCATCATTATTCCATTTTATATTGTTTTCCTTCTTCAACATATTAGTCAATTCACGCAAATTCTCAGCCAAATTAGGAATAAATTTGCGCAAGAAATTCATCTTAACATTGAAAGCTTGTATCTCCTTTTTATTGTGCAGAAAATATATTTTTTGAATTGCTTCCACTCTAGAAGGATCAATGTCAATGCCATCTTTGGAAATTATGTGACCGGGGAGTTTTCCTTCCTCCATGGAAAAAATACTCTTGTTCGGATTCAGCAAAATTCTGAACTCCCTACATTTTTGAAAAAAAATTCTCAAATGGTGTGAATTCTCATCATTAGAACCATAAAACACTGTCAAATCATCTAAATACACCACTAAGAAAACATCCTTCTCATTAGCAAAAGCTATATCCATTGCCCGCTAAAAATTAGCCCTCGCATTCTTGAGTCCAAATGGCATTTTGACATACTGAAAGGTCCCCCACGGTGTTTTGAAAGCAATTTTATCTTTGTCTTTTTCATGTACCAAAATATGATTATAACTTGAAAAACCATCAAGTAGCGACATCCGTGATGCTCCAACTACCCTTTGTAGAACATGGTCCATCTTAGGAAGAGGGTAATTATCCTTTAAAGGAACCTTATTTAAATTCCGGAAATCAATGCACAACCTTATCTCTCCGGTCTTTTTCTTTACCAGAACCAAATTTGAAACCCAATCGGAAAATCTAATTGGAACAATGATACCAGATTTATAAAATCAATTTACCTCTTTCTCGATGGATGGAAATAATTTTGGATTTATCCTTCCTAACTTTTGTTGGAAAGGTTTTTGATTCGGCTTGATGGGAATAGTGTGCTGAATAATATTTTTGTCATAGACCTTAAAATTTGCATAATCCCAAGTGAAAATATCAGAAAATTAAGATAAAAATTTGATGTACTTATGTTTTTCCTCGGGAAATAATGTCTTAGACAACTTAACCATCTTAGGCTTATCTACTGTTCCAATGTTTACGTCTTCCACACCCTTTTAGTAGGAACCAATGTTGGTTTTTTCACCACATCATCCTGATCAAACAAATCTTATAAAGGTATGAGACCTCTAGGAATAATATTATCCTTCGACTGCAAAACATTAATCTGATTGGCCTCTATGTTTTGATCATCAGAATCACAAACATCATCAAAAAAAGCATCTTTGAAGTTTCCTTCATTCTACAAAAACTATTAATTTCTTTGTCATCCCAAAAAACTTGCCAATACCTTAAATTATCTGGAACACTAGGTCTATGTTTGACATGAATTTCAAATTTATTACTTGAGTTCATCGGAATTTTGAGATTACTTGCTACCGTAGCAAGTGAATCCACAATGATATTTTGACTTCATGGTACCGTTGTTAAGGTATACTCAGGAAACATTTTCAAGATATCCAAGACTGCATTTCTATAAGCTCTCATTCGCGGATGCTTTTCTTGATATTCTCCTTTCACCTGCTTTATGACAAGCTCAGACTCACCATAAACAAAAATTCTTTTTGCGCCATGTTTCTTCAAAATTTTAAGACCTGTGATCAATGCTTCATACTCCACTTTGTTGTTAGAAAAATCAGAAGCCAATTTATAAGAGCATTTTATAACATTACTTGGAATTCTATCCGGCTTACAAACATGATTTCGGATCCAAATTCCAATACCTGCACCTTCCTTACCCAAAGCACCATCGAAATATGATGCAGGGGCATTGGACACTAGCCAGCAATGTGAGAGAATTGTCCACATGTTGTGGCTAGAAGAGTTTGAGATTGTTCAAGAAAATATAATAGCAAAGGTGGCCACACCTTAGCTGTTAGTTACACTTAGAGTAGATAGGATGAGTCTAATAAGTGAAGAAGTCGAATAGTTTATTCGTGTCAGTCTAATTGGCTTATGTTGATAGAATTAGAATAATAGTATGTAATTAGGCTTTTGTTAAGAATAAAACGGTCCTTGAAAAGGAACCAAAGAGTCATGTAGAAGATTATAAAATGTAACCCCTGATACAGAGTAAATAGGGGGGATTTGGCAGTGAGATATTGAATCGAGAATCATTGTTATCTGTTGAATAAAATTTAGGCTCATTGTCTATCTGTGTATGTTATTAGAATATTCCCGAATGACTCATTCTTTCTAATTGAGAACTCTCTGTATAATTTGAATAAGAATCAATGTTGTGTTAAATCTCATTGTTTCTCTATCTGTCTTGGAATTCATATTATTGGTGAATGAATCGAATGTGTTTGTTCTATATAGAAACTTGAAGAAGGTCGAATAGTGGCTCTGCTGAAAGAGCGAAGTCCTATTCCTACTCTGTTTATTCAAGGGATATTGAAACCCTGTCTGTTGGAGTGAATGGTGTTGTTTTGTTGCTGGTGGAACGATATTGTTGAGGCTAACCCACAGTGTTAACACGGGGAGACGAATTGAAGAAATACACTAATTTGATGTGAAATTCTGAGTTGAACACTGTTCAATTACCGGATTACCGGAGAGCGGTTTTGGAGGAGGATAATAGTAGTATCACGCAGATTTGGGTTGAAGAGCGGTTTTAGAAATAAAAACGTGATCCTGTTAAATTCTGCCATGTCACCGAGACAAAACCGCCCATTTCGCGTTTTTTTTTAGCACTAAAGTTCAGTCCTTAAAAAAACACGATTTTGATGAGATCCATCCGATCTGCCAAGCAACGGATCCAAGGGTGATCGCACGCAAAGATGCATGGAGGATAAGTCAAGGTATGGCCCAGTGGTTTTAACACTATTGAATGTGTATTTAATATATCGAGTTCGTGGGCCCTGAAGACTTAAGTGTTGCTAAAGGTTTTATGTCGCAGATTTAATAGATTTAATAGTCATCCGCGTGGTTAATAGTATAAGCTTGAGGGTTAGATATCTGTTTAAAAAAGGTTTGAACGTCGGCCCATATTCCTTAAGTGAAATACTCTGAAAAGAGTTTGCGCAATAGTCAAAAGGGCTATTTCATAATTAAAAATGGTTTGAAATATTATTTCAAGGAGTAACATATTATTAAAGCACTTTTAAAGGGGAAATATAGTTTCGAGAGCCTAGTTAAATTACCAAGGGTCATACTATTTGTGAGGTTACATAACATTAGAATACGACATTTCATTAATCAATTTCCATGAAATTGATAAATGAAATTGAAATAAGAAAATTGAGAAGACTCCTTTGGTGAAAGAAATTACAGGAAGAAGAGAGACCAGCTCTCCTTAATGCCAGCACACCAATTTTGCTATCATTTGTGGTATCAGAGTAGTTTTTAAGACATTTTGCAAAGACTGAACCGACTTCCAAAAGCCAGAAGAAGAATTCCAGCATGGCTGTCCGAGTTGCCAGAGGTGTTGGTGGTGGAAGAAGAGGCAGGCCAGTTGCCAATGCAAAAGTATTGGAGACCCTACAGCAGGTCCAAGCCAGATTGGAAGCCATGGAATTAGGACACCCAATAGATCCTAAGGATGTCAGTGAACCTGAAACTGAATAAGAGGCAGGGGAAAATGTTGAGATTCCTCCTGAGCTGAGACTCCTTAAGTCTGTTCTGGGGTCTACATCCAAGCCTAGAATTGAAGTGTCAAGCTTTGCAGGACGGTTGAATCCAGAAGAATTAATAGACTGGATCAATGAGATGAACAAATGTTTTGATTATGAAGAGATGGGTGAAGACAAAAGAGTCAAATTTGCAGTAACAAAGTTGAAGGGACATGCTACACTTTGGTGGGATGGAGTGCAAGAAGAGAGAAGGAGAGCTGGTAAACAACCAATTAAGAGTTGGACTAGAATGGTGGCAAAGCTCAGGGGTAAGTTCTTGCCTAGTGATTATTAGCTTACATTGTTTAGACAAATGCAGAACCTTAGACAGAGATTGATGATAGTGAAAGAATACATAGAGGATTTTTATAAAGTGAGTATAAGAGTTGGAAAAATCCAGGACACAGCAAAGAAGGTTGCCAGGTATGTGAATGGTCTTAAGTTGGAGATCTAGGATGAGATAGGTATTCTGTCTCCTAAGACAATAGAAGAGGCTTATCCAATGGCCTTGAAAGCTGAAGAGAAACTTTTGAGAAAGTAGTCTGCCAAAGGAAGAGGTATTTTCCGAGGAAAGGGAAGTCAGGGTGGTAGAGGAAGGTCTACAACACCTAGAGATGGAGCTAGCAGTAGCTCACCTCAGAATGCATCCACAGAAGGTGATGTAAGGGGCAGAAGGGGTTCCTACAGAGGAAGAGGAGGCAGAAAGAGAGGAAGAGAAGTGAGGTGTTATAAATGTCACCAATTGGGACATAAACACTATGAGTACGTAGAGAATATGGGTACCGATCAGAGAAATGCAATTGTTTCCAAGATTGGAGAAGAGGCAGAAAGGCTGTCTGAAACAGAAGAAGCAATTCTACCAGAGAAGGGAGAGTCTTTGGTGGTAAATATGGTTTTTCTGAAGAAAACAAAGGAAGTTGCTGAACTAGCACAGAGAAAGACTTTGTTCATGAGTGTGTGCAAAGTCCAAGGGAAATGCTGTCAACTGGTCATTGATAGTGGCAGCACAGACAATTTGGTCTCTATAGAGGTGATAGAAAAACTAAAATTGAAGACAAGGGAACATCCAACACCCTACAAGGTGTCATGGCTTCATAAAGGACACCAGCTGATTGTGAAGGAGCAATGTGAGATAGAGTTTTAGAGGGGCAGCTACAAAGACAAGGTCATGTGTGATGTGATGCCTATGGATGTGTGTCACATATTGCTGGGTAGACCTTGGCAGTATGACAGAGCAGCAGTACATGATGGTAAGAAGAACACTTACAAGTTCTTTAAGGATGGAGTGCATCACACATTGATACCTATGGAGGAAGGAGAACCATCAAGAATAAATTATGATCTAAAGGCCTTATTGCTGAGTGGGAAAGAGTACTTACAACAGATTGAAGAGGAAGAGGTAAATTTTTCTTTAGTTTGCAAACCTAAGGTAGTGCTTACTTCCACAAAGATTTATGATTTTCCAATTGAGATTCAAGAAATGTTGGACAATTATTGTGATATTGTTTTGGATGATTTTCCTGATGAATTGCCACCTGTAAGGAAAATTAGCCATCAGATAGATTTGATTCTAGGATCAAATCTTCCAAACAAAGCAGCCTATAGAATGACTCCCACAGAGAATGAATAAATTAGAAAGAAAGTGCAGGAATCGATTGACAAAGGTCTGATCAGAGAAAGCTTGAGTCCATGTGCAATACCTGCAGTGTTGAGCCCAAAGAAATATGGAGGTTGGAGAATGCGCACTGATTCAAGAGAGATCAACAAGTTAACAATCAGGTATAGATTTCCTTTACCTAGGATTTAAGATTTAATGTACTGTTTGAGTGGAGCAAAATATTTTTCAAAATTGGATTTGAAAAGTGGATATCATCAGATTAGGATAAAGGAAGGTGATGAATGGAAAACTTCCTTTAAAACAAATGAAGGACTATATGAGTGGTCGGTAATGCCTTTTGGCTTATCAAATGCATCTAGTACTTTTATGAGGCTCATGAATGAAGTGTTAAGGGAATTTATTGGTAAATTTGTAATAGTGTATCTGGATGACATATTAGTTTTCAGCAAAACAAAGGAAGAACATTTAAGGCATCTTAATTATGTCTTGAAGAAGTTACATCAAGAGAAGTTACTGATAAATTTAAAGAAGTGTTCATTCATGAAAGAAGAGATGGTATATTTGGGCTTTGTTGTTTCTGCTGAAGGACTGAAGATGGATCCAGAAAAGGTCAAGGAAATTTTGAAGTGGCCTTCACCAAGAAGTGTTTTTGAGGTAAGAAGTTTCCATGGACTTGCCAGTTTTTACAGAAAATTAATAAGGAATTTTAGCAAGATTAATGCACCCATCATTGAAACAATAAAGAAGGACAAACAACCATTCAAATGGACTGCTAAAGTAGAAAGGAATTTTAAGCTTTTGAAATAGAAGATAACTGAAAAACATGTTCTAGTTTTGCCTGATTTTAGCAAACCATTTCAAGTAAAGTGTGATGCCAGTGGATGAGCTATTGGAGCTGTGTTGAGTCAAGATGATAGGCTTGTAGCATACTTCAGTGAGAAGCTGAATGAGACAAGAAGAGTGTACTCTTCTTATGAAAAATAATTTTATGCAATTGTGCAGGCATTGAAGAAGTGGAGGAATTACTTAATGTATAAAGAATTTGTGCTATACTCAGATAACCATGCTTTACAGTATATTATGTAGCAGCCCAAATTGAATCACAAACATGCCAAATGGATTGAATATCTCCAGAGTTTTAATTTTGTTTAGAAGCATATAAGTGGCCAAGCAAATAAAGTAGCTGATGCCTTGAGTAGGAGAAACATGCTTGTTCAAGAAAACCAATTTGAAGTGGTAGGATTTGATTTTCTTAAGGAGCTTTATAAGACAGATTCAGATTTCAAAGAAGCATTTGAAGCATGCTGTAACATTGTTTTGATAGATAGGAGTCAGTGGTTGGATTATTTCTTGCAAGAGGGCTTATTGTTCAGAAGAAACCAATTGTGTGTACCAAATTGTTCCATGAGGGAGAACTTAATCAAAGAAAAGCATAGTGGTGGACTTGCTGGACATTTTGGTACTAATAAAACTTATGAGCAGCTGAGCCATTTTTATTTTTGGCCAAAGATGAGGTCTGAGGTGGAGAAATTTGTGAAGAATTGTAAAATTTGTCAACATGCAAAGGGGAGAAGCTAGAATGCAGGATTGTACATTCCATTGCCTATTCTAGACAGGCCTTGGGATATGGTGAGTATGGATTTTGTTCTAGGATTTCCCAAGAGACAAAGAGGGAATGATGCAATTTTTGTTGTAGTTGACAGATTTTCTAAGATGGCACATTTTATTCCATGTTATAAAACCAGTGATGCTACTCATGTTTCTAATTTGTTTTTCAAAGAAGTTGTTAGATTTCATGGGTTGCCTAAGAGTATTGTTTCTGATAGAGATACTAGATTTGTGGGCCATTTCTGGAGGACATTATGGAAGAATCTTGGTACTAATATGAGCTTCAGCTCAGCTTATCATCCTCGGACTGATGGACAAAATGAGGTAGTAAATAGAAGTCTGGGAAATCTTTTGAGAAGCCTTGCAGGAGAGCATCCTAAGCAGTGGGATCATATTTTTCCTCAGGCAGAGTATGCATACAATGATTCACCGAACAAAAGTACAGGACAGAGCCCATTCCATATTTTTTATGGAATGCACCCCAGAGGAGTGTCTGAACTAAAAAACTTGAGAAAGGAAGAGTTGCAGAGTGCTGATGGAGAAGAATTTGCTTCAGAGATTGAAGCCATACACGAGCAGGTAAAATAGAAGCTACAAGGCAGCAGCATCAAGGACAAAGAAAAAGCAGATTTGAGCAGAAGAGAAGTTAGTTTTGAAGTTGGAGATTTTGTTTTGGCACACTTGAGGAAAGAAAGATTCCCAAAGAAGCAGTATAACAAATTGAAGTTCAAGAAGATAGGGCCATGCAAGATACTGAGAAATTTTTTTTTTAATGCTTATGAAATTGAATTGCCTCCTGATGTTGGGATATCTCCAATATTTAATGTTGCAGCTTTGTACAGGTATGAAGGTGGTGACACAGAAAAAGAACCAGCAGATAGAGAGCAGATTGAGTGGGTAAACCAGTTACCTACAACACAGCCACTACAGCCAGAGAAGATCTTAGACAACAAGGTGTATAAAAAGACTAGAGGACAAGAATATTTCCAGTACTTGATCAACTGGAAGGACCAGCCAGATGAAGATGCTACTTGGATGACAGAAGCTATGTTGCAGAAGCTAGGCAGTTCTGTGAAAGAGCTCATGGATAGGAGTCCATGAATAAAATCGCCCTCAGGAGTCTAATGCAGGGGCATTGGACACTAGCCAACAATGTGAGAGAATTGTCCACATGTTGTGGCTAGAAGAGTTCGAGATTGTTCAAGAAAATGTAAAAGCAAAGGTGGCCACACCTTAGTTGTCAGATACACTCAGAGTAGATAGGATGAGTCTAATAAGTGAAGAAGTCGAATAGCTTATTCGTATCAGTCTAATTGGCTTCTGTTGATAGAATTAGAATAATAGTATGTAATTAGGCTTCTATTAAGTATAAAATGGTCCCCAAGAAGGAACTGAACAGTCATGTAGAAGATTATAAAATGTAACCCCTGATATAGAGTAAAGAGGGGGGATTTGGCAGTGAGATATTGAATCGAGAAGCATTTTTCTCTGTTGAATAAAATTTAGTCTCATTGTGTATCTGTGTATGTTATTGGAATATTCCGGAATGACTCATTCTTTCTAATTGAGAACTCTCTGTATAATTTGAATAAGAATCAATGCTGTGTTAAATCTCCTTGTTTCTCTGTCTGCCTTGGAATTCATATTCTCGATGAATGAATCAAATGTGTTTGTTTTGTATAGAAACTTGAAGAAGGTCGAATAGTGGCTCTGCTGAAAGAGCGAAGTCCTATTCCTACTCTATTTATTCAAGGGATATTGAAACCCTATCTGTTGGAGTGAATGGCGTTGTTTTTTCGCTGGTGGAATGATATTGTTGAGGCTAACCCACAGTTTTAACGCGGGGAGATGAATTGAAGAAATGCACTAATTTGCTGTGAAATTCTGAGTTGAACATTGTTCAATTACCGAATTACCGAGAGCGGTTTTGGAGGATGATACCAGTGGTATCACGCGGAATTTGGGTTGAAGAGTGGTTATAGAAATAAAAACACGATCCTGTTAAATTCTGCCACGTCACCGAGACAAAACCGCCCATTTCGTGTTTTTTTTTAGCGCTAAAGTTTGGTCCTTAAAAAAATGTGATTTTGATGAGATCCATCCGATCTGCTAAGCAACGGATCCAAGGGTGATCGCGCGCAAAGATGCATGGAGGATAAGTCAAGGTATGGCCCAGTGGTTTTAACACTATTGAATGTTTATTTAATATATCGGGTTCGTGGGCTTGGAAGACTTAAGTGCTGCTAAAGGTTTTATGTCGGAGATTTAATAGTCGTCCACGTGGTTAATAGTATAAGCTTGACAGTTAGATATCTATTTAAAAAAGGTTTGAACGTCGGCCCATATACCTTAATTGAAATACTCCAAAAAGAGTTCGTGCAATAGTTAAAAGGGCTATTTCATAATTAAAAAGGGTTTGAAATATTATTGCAAGGAGTAACATATTATTAAAGCGCTTTTAAAGGGGAAATATAGTTTCGAACGCCTAGTTAAATTACCAAGAGTCATATTATTTGTGAGGTTACATAACATTAGAATATGGCATTTCATTAATCAATTTCCATGAAATTGATAAATGAAATTGAAATAAGAAAATTGAGAAGACTCTTTGGTGAAAGAAATTACAGGAAGAAGAGAGACCAGCTCTCCTTAACGCCAGCACACCAATTTTGCTATCAAAATCCATGCTCCAAAGGCCATCTTCGTCTTCTAAATGCTGAAAATTAACTATTGGTTTTGATTTACTTTTGTTGGTCACCTCATTTTCCTGTTCTGCACTGATTTTTTTTTCTTCTAAAGGCTGTTTGGAAGAAGTCCCAACTCTTTTTTCTTTATCAAGAACTTCTCTAAAATGCTTTGAAACTTCTGGTACATCTTCTACCTCTACTAGCTAACTATTTACATCATTTAAACAACCATCATTATACAAAATAAAATATTCTAGATCTGTATGTACAACTTGTATTGGATGATTTATGAGCTTCTCCTTACTAGTTATCATGTACTTCATCTTCTTTTCCTGGTACAATTTCAACAGTTTCCCGAAAACAGGAATAGTAGCATAAGAGAATTCAAGTTGTAAAGTACCTTGATTTTAGCTACCCATGATCTAGACAACAGCATGCCAAATCAAGGCGGTATATCTACCACCACGACATCCATTAAGACATTCTTAGTTGGGATTTGGTCTAAGGAAACCACTAAATCTTAAATGAGACCAATGCAACAAACTCTACCAGAATCAAAAGAATACAAATCATGATATGTTCGGGTGATATCCATGCCCATATTTTCCATAATAACCTTTGGCATTAAATTGTGAGAAGCCTCAGAATCAAGCATAGCATTATGAAGTATATAATCATGTAGTATATGGCTTAAATAAAAGGGGGGAACTTCACTCTCTTCTAACTGACATCTGTAGCTAGACCTAAGATGAGCTCGGGGTGGTAATTTTCAACACTAACCATATCAAATAAAGGATCATTTAGCAACATTTTAGACACCTGGTGTTTATAGTGACTATTCTTTACTAATTCTATTAAAGGAATGGACACTTTCAATTTAGCTATTTCACTTTATAAATTAAAATTTGTGACTTTCTCTACCTCTTTGATGACAATATCTCTTCTATCATTTTCATCCTTTGTTACATTATCCTTTTTCCTGAGAGTCTATTTGTTTATTAGTTGAGATTGTTGATAGCTGGTTGATTTTGCTATGATTCTTATCCACATGCTCTTTACCATTTCTCTGATTGTTTGGAAGATCATTTTTGGATAGACCTCTTTTCTTTTTTGAATAGGATGGGTAGGTACATCTCTACTCCTTAAAGAATATTGTTTCTGCTGTGTACTCAAAGCATTCATATACCCATGCTGATAATCATCAGATTTAGTTTCCAAATGATCATCATTTGACAAGATGTAGTCCTCATCTTTCGGAATATCCAAATTTTCAATATACTCTTCCTCTTCAGTCAGAAATATGGGTAGACCATCTACTGTAAATAAATGATTTGTTATGACCAGATCTTCATCTTCTTCCTCTTTGACTCCTTGAACATAATTCTGATACAACAGGGTTCAAATCTGCTACTATTATATTGGTTGGTCGGGTGCTTTCTGCTCTCTTTGTTTGATTCTAAACTGAGGCTGTTGTTGCCCTCTGAAATTTGGGTTCCAGATCTGTGTTTCAGGCCTATCTGAGATAGACAAACAATCAGCCATTCTTTCCATAGTTAGGATTAATGAATCCATCTCGGCGTCAGAAGTAGATGTCTCCTCCTTCAGAATCACTCTCTTTTGAGATCTCAACATTGCTCTTTTGGCTAGAAAATTCGCTTCCACACTTACTGCATTATTTTTCATATCTGCTAAAGTTGTAGGATCACGTTCACAAAGCTGATACGCCATATCAGTATCAAACCCATCCAGAAATTTGGCTAAAGCCAAACCTTTAGGTGGTTTGATATGTGTGGGAAGGGCATTGTATACTGCATTAAATCTCACACAATAATATTGCACACTCTCGCCAACATTTCTTTTGATGTTCTCATATTCAGAAAAAATTTGAAGGGGATTTTTCTTTTCTTCCCATATTTCTATGAACTATCGTTGAAATGATTATAAAGAGTCAATAGTGGCTGCTTGTAGAGCTCTGAACCATTTTCTTACTTTCCTTCCTAGACTTTGTACAAAAAGCCTCATCTTCACATCTTCAACATCAATTTCATGAATATCAAAGAAATAATTCATCTTGTCTACGTGATTTTGGGATGTCATGGGCTGATTATTGTCAAACAAAGGGATTTTGGTTTGGTAATCTTGGGGCATAGCACCCAGATTCTGAGGGAGAACAAGGGGGGCATATCTTGCAGCCATGATTGGAGGTGGAATATTAAAAATGGGGACTTGGATGTTCAATGTAATCAAGGGAGGATTGGTCACTGATTGAGTAGTGTGTACAGTATGTGAAAAATAAGGTGAGGGATGATGAATATTTTGGGTGGTAGTAGATGCAGTGATGGTATTTTGAAAAAATGACAGATCCAAAGAAATAGTAGAAGAAGTTTAGATCTGAGGTATGCTTATTACCCAAGAATTTATTTGTAAAGAAAAATTCTTCAAATCATCAAGAATGTGTAAAAGCTGTGACCTTGATTGTGACCTCAATTCAGTATGTGAAAACAGATCTCCAACGGGATTGTGAAAGGAAATGGAGGATTCAACAATTGTTTCGTCAACCAAACTCAAATATTTGCTTCGGAATAATATTTGTTGAAAATTTATATCAAACTCAATATCTTGCAAGGTTTCTAACATTCCAGGGAGTGAATTAGCTCTAGGAATAGAGCTTTTGTCTGATTGATTTCCGGCTAAACTAGATTTCTCGACAATAGTTTTGACTTTTCTTCCTATGTTCTGAGGATCACTAATAATGGTGGGAGGATTTATATATGGATTGGATCTAGTGTATCTTCCGGAAGGAAGTATGTCCAATCCTGAAAACTAAATTTTTCTTTACAAATTTCAATTTAGCCTTTGAATAAACTCTAAACTTATCATCCACAAGTTTAATAATTTCAATGAAAACTTACTAGGGTGAATTTGATCTTACTTTTTATTTTCCCAATGGAGTCGCCAAAATTTTATCGCTCGGATTGAACCTCGGGCTGAAGAAGGCAATTCCAAGGTAACCACAAACTATGCTTAGCAAAGTAGCTAGTCCTACCAGGCAAGGAGAGGGCTCTCTCCGTAAGGATCATAGCCAATATGGCTGGATAATGAAGATATTAGGTTAGGTATAGTAGCTCAGGGTTTTGATTTTGATTGTATAGGGTTGTTCTCGATCAAAAGGAGAAAAATAGTCAGGGCAAGGGAAATTAGGTCAAAATTTTCAGGGTGTTCTATGGGGCAAGGTAGGCATAGTGATTTAGCACTTTAGGATTTCAACGAGTGGGATGATCAAGACATGTGAGGAGCTAGAAAGAGCATGGTGCAATCATGTTAACAAATTGTGAATGTATACCGAAAACAAAGCACGTGAGAATGGATTCTGCTTATCTAACTTGCATAAATTCACTTAGAAGTTATGAAATGATGAATAAAATTAACAATACATTTCAACACATGAAAAAAAAAGGAGAAACCAAAATAAACACCATACCACATGAATCCCATAAAAATAGCTACAAATTTGATTAATATTCCTGCTCAAAACTGATACAAAGTGTGTCTCTTCAAAGGCCAAGTATCCAATTGAGTCCAACCCTTACTGCTGAGAAAGAGGAAGAAGATATAGACCTCAAAAAACTCACCCTAGCCTTAGGGAGTCAAATCCATGAGATGAGGATCAGTTTCCACCAAATTCTGAACAAGAATCTGAAGGTTAGGAAGACCCAACAACTTGCCTCTAAAAGAGATGAAACTGATACATTTTGACCTCTAGAGGACTCAAGCTAATGAATATAAGTATAGTAAACTAATCCTTATCATAATTACATTCATATTTATCAATTACATCAGTAAAAATCCCAAACAATGAGATAAAACTAAAAAATTCCGTGAAAAACAGAGAAAACTCCAAACAAGCAGAATTTGTCCTATGCACAACGCCAAGGAGGAAAAACTAGGTCTTCTTGCAGGTCATTTTTTACTGACTTCACGATGTCCAAATTGAGCTCATGATAGCTCATTGGAAATATTTTCCTATCTACATTCCAAATATTCTTATAGTTTCTGATTTGGATATGCTTTGACCCCTCAAAATTAAAATATACTAGGACTGCCTCATGCGCATTGCCAACCTGGAAAAGAGGCAGAAACATGATTTTTTGGGTGTTTTTGGCCCTTTTGCCTGACCATTTTTTCTCCAAATGCTTAGAAAACGTACAGGGAGAATTTACTCATTATTATGAAACCACTGATGTATTCCATGTGTCCATTGGATTCCCAAAAGAGTCCGCAACGCCAAGGCACTGCGCATAGAGCTTGTTTTTCTATGTTTTTCAAAATTTGCCCAAAAACTCAAAAATTTCCAATTTTTTTCAAAATTGCTCAAACTTTGAGGGATAGGCCCACAATCACATGTTAATTTGAGCTAAGGAGGCATCAACAAGTATCTTGAGTTTTTCACCTCCCTTCTTATCCTTTTGGATCTCCTTCAATTTATCCTTCATCTGTTTGACTTTGATATTGAAAATTGTGTTCCGGGTTTGATAATGATGGGCCATGTGCCTGAGAATCTAATTGTCTCTGTTGGCCTTCATTAGTAGCTTAGCCAAGTGAATTTTTAATCTCTCAAGCCACACTTCTCTGTTATCTTCAATCTCCTTTGCCAAATGCTAGTTAAAACTCAGACTTTGGGCTTCTTGCTTTTCTTTCTCCAATGCTCTATTGAGGCCTCTTGTCTTTGGCATTTTTCTGATGTTTTCAGCCTCCCTTGTGTTGCCTTCTCTATTGTGAAATATCATCTTCCTCAAACTCATCATCACTTTGTTCTTCCTCCCTGTAATCTCTGTCCTCTCTCTCCATGCTTGTTTCTTTGGCACTTTGGGAACCCTAGGGAAAAGGGAAGAAAGGGAGAGTGAATAAGGGAGTGAAGGGAATGGGAGCTGGGAAGGAAATGATGAAATGGGGAATTTAAGGGATAGGGATAGGGACTTAGGGGTAATTTTAGTGTTTTTTAGAATTATGGGGTGATGTGGTAGGGTCTATGGACAATGAATTTGGATAGGGAGGGTTTTAGGAAGTTTGTGAGGGGGATGGGGATTTCGGGAGATGCAAAGAAAAACTAGGGTTTCCTTGCAATTTTAGCCAACAAAAAACTCACACACAAGCATAAAATGGAGAAATAGAGAGTTACAAGGCATCACTTACTTGTTTTGGAGACGAAGAGGTAACCTTGAGATGTCTAGAGGAGTTTGAGAGAGTCTCGGCCCTATGCGCAACACCACACCTAGGTGCGCAACGCCCTCTTTCTATGCACAAGGCCGTCTAAATTTTCACTGGCAGAAATTATCTATGCGTAGCACCAGGTAATTTTTTTTAGTTTCTCCCTTGTTTCGAACCTCCTGCTCCAAAAACACGTTTTCTCCTTTACAAATGAGAAAATGAATATTTCGTTTTGGAAAATGGGCTTTTATACTTTGAATGACTTTTGGATTTTGATGATTGGGACCCACACTTATTTCTTCTCATTAACCTTTCAAAATACTTTTCATTGCTTTGGATGACTAACATGGCCTTTGTATTTCTTCTTCAAATATCTTTAGCTAGGAATACGAAGCTTCTTTAGGGTTTTATTACATATAATGACTTAAAATTACATGAAATTAGGAATAATCAAATAACCTATTTTTATTTCAAAAATGTGATTTTTTAGATGAAAATTTATAAAGATGAAATGTAAGTTTACATGGAAAACCTGACTAAAGAAAATGATGAGTTTATTCTAGATCACCTTCAGACCTTTTGCTGCCCTTTATTGAAAATGAGACAATGCAATGATTTGACCTAATGAAACCCTAGTGACCTAATGAAAAATGAAAGAATTTGACTCAATGAATGATTTTTGACTGAAAAGTGAATGAGAGTAGACTTGCTTCAGCATGATGAAGACATGGAAGAGGGTCAACAGACATATAATTGTGAAGAAAAATGGGACACTTGACCAGGACCACCATCAGTGGAACAATTTTATATCATGACCTATTGGAATGGTTGAAAATTTCAGAGTGGGACACCTAAGATGCACATGCAAAATTTGTTTTGATCCCTGGTGGAAGTATGAAAATACTGACACTAACATAGCAGACATCAAATCTTTTCATGAATACAAGAATATAAGATTAGAAACCATCCCATTGGACTCGTTACAAATAGAAGAAGTCAGAGAGCCAACTACTAGTATAATTTTAGATGATGAAGCAAAATACATGTTAGAATATGAGTCACAGGAAAAAAAATTCAAGATTCAGAGCATTCACAACATAAATACTAAGATTCATATCATTCTGAAAATGAATTTGAAATTAAAAATGAAATCCCTAAAAAAAAATCAAATATGTAATGAAAGGAATTGATACACACTCTAGGGAAGAGACTGATGAAGCTGAATTATTAAAAGCATATTCTAAAATAGAACAGCAAGTTCAAAGTACACCTGAGTAGACAAAAGAATATCAAGTAGAGAATTTGGGCAATGAATGACAGAAATTTACTAAAGAACTATAGACACCACTGAATCCTAATCCAGAAGGATCAAGAAGTTTTCACACTCTTGAGAAAACTCAGAAATTACTAGAAACAACAGTGGCACTTCAATAAAACCTAGAGGTTCAAGAATAGGAAATCATCTCAACCTTCCCGACAGAAGAAATTATTTTGAATATTGAAGAAATACCTCCACTAGATGTTTTCTACAGTCCAAATCACAAAGTTTTCGTAAAGAGGAGGAAAAGAAGAAGAATTGATGAAACAATGACATCCCTAATTAATGAGTCAGTAGATATTGTCTGTAAATACACTTTGGTCAATCCAACGAAAAATCATACAAAATTGTCATAATTTGTAGGGGTATATGAAAATTCCATGATTGATAAAGTAGTAGAAGTGAAAATTCTACTCAGACAAAAATAATATAGAGTTCAAGAGCTCCAAAAGACAATTGGAACAAGAAAAGCATAATTCCAATAAGCAAGTTGAAATGAAAATGATACAGTTCTATAAGGAATTTAAAGGTTAAAGTTACAATATCAAGTGACTATCTCTGAAAAACATGCACAGATAGAAGCAATAATGGACAAGCTTAAAAGCCAACCTCAAACAAAAAATTCATAAAAGAGGCACTTTAAAGGAATTCAAAATTGAAACAACAGAAGGAAAATTTCTGTCAACAAATCTCTACTACCAATTCATACTATGAAACAAGTAAAATCTTGACTCAACAAGTGGCAAATAGAAGGCTAGAATGTGAAAATATTCATCAGAAAATTTATGAATTCATTTTTTGGAAAGAGTTTGAGAAAGGACATGATCAAAATTTGATCAGGGCCTAAGTGATAGCTCAAATTTCAAAGTGTTCAAACGAGTGTCAAACCTAAGCAACCAAATAGATCTCTTCTTCCCGATTCTGGTGTCGTTAACGGTTCGAAAAACCGACACTGTATGAAGAAGTTATTGCTATTTGAAAAGTCCAGTAAACTGAAAATTTCGACAGTTGACCAAGGTTGACTGGGCATTGGAGTAGTCAGCAAAAAGGAATATTCCCTCGAAATATTCCTTTCGGGTCAATCACAGGAGGAAAAGTGTTAGATTTTTATTGGTAAAAAATTGGAGGGAAAATTAAAGGGCGACACATGGCGGACCTTGAGGCTGCCACGTGTCCCCTAGATTGCATTATAAAAATTTTGGGAGTTCGCAAGAATCGACCGTGGCACCTCCGGCAGAGCACGCACATGCTACACTGCCCAAACCACACGTTGAATCTTAACCTCTATAGTCGTGGGATGTACTTAAAGTTTAATGTATTTGATTTTGGGGGTTGGGGACCGCCGACGGTCCCAACCCGCCAGCGGTCCCCACATGGTGTGTTCACATGCCAACGATCACCGTAAACTCTCCATGCCATCAGCTAACCTCCAACTTGCATCCCTCCAGCATATCTGCGGAGATTTTTTTCACATGGAAACGTAATATGTAACACCTACCATGCAGTTATCGCAAACTAAACTAGAGTTCAACCCTCACCATGGTTTAATGCTGGGGTTCCGCCGACAGTTCTGCTAACCATTGTGTTAGCTGCGAGGTTTGGGGTGGCATGTGCCCAACCGCCCAAACCACTAAATTTTAAATGTAATGGTTAGTTCTGGCGAAGTTTCTGGAGAGCACATTATTCTTAGCGGATTTTACCAATTTAACTCCAGATAAGTGGAGTTCTCCACTTTTGGTGGCGTTTTTCTAGGTGTAACTGGGAAAAAGTTTATGAGGCCCAATTTTCGACCATTCTACGTAAATGAAGAGTAATTATTAGCTAATTGGAGCATTTTGGAGGCATTGGTGAGGTATGCAGAGCCAACTGAGGACTTCTGAGCATGATTTTTCTTTAGATAAGTTCGAAGGGCCACTAGGGCCACTAAGGGCCAACATGTTGAGATTGCAACAAGATGATGATCTTAGTGAAAAGAGTCGCCTTCACTAAGTGGGCCCGCAGACTATTTTTGGCGCAAGTCTATTTTTAGACATGTCGATCATATTCTATGAGTTGCAGGATGCTATTTGTGGATGGTTGGTCAAGTTGGAAAAATAGATGGACTTATATTTTTAGACATACTGGGCAGAATCTATTTTTAGATTGTCAGTCTAAAAATATTTATGTTGAATATTATTAGCTCTTAATAATATTTGGACTATAAACATTATCTTATTCTCTTGGAGAACTTTAGTTAAGTGCACAAATGTGGCACAAGAGTTGAAAAAAGGAATTATGCTATTCCTGAGGGTTAAGTGGAGCTATTGCATCGAGACTTCAGTTAGAACTCATGTGACAGAGTTTCGTGGAGTTATTGAGGTAGTTGGTGGAGTTGTGTTCAGTTTAACTCAGTTAGACACAGTTGAGCTAGTTGTATCTAGTTTAATTAATTGATACACTAGTGAGAGTGGTGTGAATTAATTATTAATTAATTCACTAATTATTAACTCCTTAATCAACTGAAGAATACATCAGTTAACTACAGTGCATGGATAGTTTCAGTGGACACTAGTGGAGAGGTAGGTGAAAGAGCAGGTTGACTATCATTTGTGACTATAGTGTTGCATGAGTTTTCACCACACATTGATTGGAGATGCCAATGAGGATTGCGTTAGCAAGGATGGACCAATTCAAGTTCATTCAGAGCCAATATTCAGCAGGGATTGCATAGTATAGGCAGGCTAGCAGGTGGCAAAGATCGGTGCATGGATTTGCTAGATCGAGCCTGATTAGTGTGTAGCGATTGTATTGTACTAAGAGCTTGGTATCATCAGCTTTGTATGAGGATTTTTACATGATCTCTATGACATATATTATATACATATAGTTGGTATTTTTAGCTTCAGGCTTTCTCGTTAAAACATTGTGTTCATATGTGTGAATTTTTATGGTTTCAATGTGTGCATGCAATTGATTTAATTTCCGCAAGTAATGATCAATAGTAGAAGAGATTTTGTATTGTGCATGAAGTCAAATAGTGTGTGATCAGGAGAATCTTGGATGTATAACGCATTAGTTATATAATTTCTACATGGAAACAGAGCGATATTGATCATTAGAGCAATTGCAAAGCATTGAAGCGGTTGAGTTTTGTGTTGGTGGAATTTGAATTTGTAGTAGTGTTTTCTTGGTGTTGAATTTGAGATGTCTTTCAACGGATTGCAATTGGAGTATGCCCTTGAGGGCAGCTCAAATTATATTGCATGGAATGATAGGATGGAGGTGGTGCTGGAGGATAATGGGTTGAAGGAGTTCATAGATGCAGAAATTCCAAAACCTACTTCTAGCGATGCTACTGCACTTGACGCATGGCAAAAGAAGACAGCAAAATGTCGAAGGATTCTATTGAAAGGTGTGAAGGATCACATAGTGTCCAGAATTCATGGTAAAGCTTCTCCATTCTTGATGTGGAAAGCTTTGACTGAATTTTTCCAAAGCAAGAGCGACCAGAGGAATTTGGCGCTCAAGGATAAACTCAAGAAAATAAAAATGGAGAAAGGCGACAGTATACCCAAGTACCTCACAAATTTTTTCCAGTGCAGGGATGAGCTGGGAAGTGTGGGGGTTACTATAGATGAAGAGGATTTGGTGAGATTTGCTCTCCTTAGGCTTCCGAAGAGTTGGCATTCCTATGAGGACTCTATCAATGGTCGGGAGAAACTGCCAGGATGGGAGAGACTTTGGTCGGATCTTGTGCAGGAGGAGATAAGGTGGAGTACTAGGGATGGATCTTCATCAAAGAATGAAGATGAAGAAAATTTTGCTTTGGCTGCCAAAGCAAGGAAGGGGAAGAGCAAGAAGAATGCTTCTCAATCTGGTGAAAAAGGCAAGAAGAACGTTGTGTCGAAGGTGAAGTGCTTTCACTGTCACCAACACGGACATTACGCCACTAATTGTCCACAGAAGAAGAAAAATAAGCAGGCTGCTGGATCTGTAGCTGGAGAGACCTTAGCCTCACAGTTTGAGCTGGATTTTTCACTAATCGCATGCTTGGTCTCAAGTATGATAGGTTCAGTGTGGTTTCTTGATAGTGGTGCATCTTTCCATATGACCAGAGACAAATATTTGTTTACTGATCTAGACGAGAAGGATCTTGGAGTGCACATCGAGATGGGCGATGATGGTAGAGACAGTGTGACTGGTATCGAGACCATTTCCTTTGAGAGGGATTTTGGAAAACCTTTCATCTTGAAGGATGTCATGCATGTTCCAGGATTGAAGAAGAATCTAATCTCTATGGCGATGTTGGAAGACAAGGGATATGATGTTGTGTTTAGCGAGGGAAAGGCTCTCCTGTGCAGTAAGGTAAATGGTGAAACCCAGAGGATAGGGGTTCGAGTTAAGAACCTTTATCAGTTGCAGGCAGATGGCTGCACAACAATGGTAGGCAAGGCAGAAGGAGTGGTGAGCCGGGATGAGGGCGAGCTATGGCCCAGGAGATTGGGCCATCTTCACCATGGTGCTTTGAAAATTTTGCAGCAGATTTCTACCAGGCTTCCCAAAGGTACACTTGCACAGTCGGATCAATGCAAGGGATGTACTTTGGGAAAATTTGTGAAAGCCACCTTTTGTGAGAAGGATAGTCATGAAACGACGATCCTTGAGATAATTCACACAAACATGTGCGGACCTTTCTCAGTAGGTTCGACAGCAAAGAACATGTATTATGTGATATTTGTTGATGATTTTTCTCATAAGTGCTATATCTTCTTCATGCAGAAGAAGAGCGAGACATACTCAAAGTTCTGTGAGTTCAAGGCACTGGTTGAGAAAGAATTGGGGAAGCAGGTGAAGGCTCTTAGGAGCGATAATGGTGGTGAATTAATCTCTGGTGAATTCAAGGAATTTTGCAGCACAGAAGGAATTCGAAGAGAGCTCATAGCGCCTCATAACCCACAGCAGAATGGGGTCGCTGAGTGAAAGAACATAATGATCATGGGTGCTACACAGGTGATGTTGCATGATAAAGGCCTTCCCATACACTTGTGGGCCGAAGCTTGCAATACTGCGGTTTATGTGCAAAACCGTTGTCCTCACAGAGTACTTGGCATGAGTACACCCAAAGAGGCATTTTCTGGTAAGAAGCCTGATATTTCTCATTTGAAGATTTTTGGCTCACTTGTTTACATTCATGTGACGAAGGATGCCAGGAAGAAGCTAGAGCCGACCACAGAGGTTGTGATATTTTTTGGGTACATTGATACACCCCACAACTATTGTGTGTATTTTCCAGACAGTCGGAAGACTGTTGTGTGACGGGATATCAAATTTCATGAGGAGAAAGCCATGGAGTGTTCGCTTGAGAGGGAGCCACATTTGCATGCAGATGAGGAGCTATTAGTTCCTAAGGATTAGCCTCAGGATGTGGATCAGCCACAAGAGGAGGTTCTTGGAGTGGAAGAAACTACTCATGCAGTGCCAACCATCAGAGGGTGGAAGCGCACTACAGAAGCTGAGCGACTGAATCTTGATGTAGATAAGATTGTAGGAGCACCTACATCACAGTGTAGATAGAGACCATCACCTGACCGATATGCTAGATACATGGCTCTGATGAGCAAGTGTATCGTGACAGAACCATCCTCTTTCGAGGAAGCTGTGGAGGACCCTGCAATGCCATGGTGGAAGAGTATGATTCGATTGTCAGAAATAGTGCATGGGAGATTGTCCCAAGGCCGGAAGGGAAATCAGTGATAGGTTTGAGATGGAACTAAAAAGTGAAGCAAGATACTGACGAGAGCGTCGAGAAGTAGAAGGAAATATTTTTTGCCTGGGGCTTCTCACAGATTGAGGGGATCGACTATGAGGAAACCTTTGCACCTGTCGCAAGTTATTCTTCCATACAGAGCATCCTAGCTCTCTCAGCACAGATGGGATGGCACATTCATCAGATGGATGTGAAGAATGCGTTCCTCAACGTAGTCATTGAGGAGGTGGTGTACATAGAGCAGCCTGAAGGTTTCTAGATCTTCAACAGTGAGTCGCATGTGTGCAGGCTTAAAAGAGTGTTGTATGGGTTGAAACAAGCACCTCGTGCTTGGTACACATGGATAGATAGTTATTTCACTGGTCTTGGATTCACCAAGAGTGAGGCGGATCCGAACCTATACCAGATTGTGGTGGAGGGTAAGTTGCTGATCATTGTACTTTATGTAAATGATTTGATTCGAATGGGTGATGAATAGTTGATACTCTCATGCAAGGCTAATCTTGCAAAAGAGTTTGAGATGAAGGACCTGGGCCTCCTTCATTATTTCCTGGGATTGGAAATTTGGAAACGCAATGATGGATTGTTTGTGTCTCAAGGAAAGTATGCCCGGGAGATACTAGAGAATTTCAACATGCATGGCTACAAGCCTATCGACACTCCTCTTCCTGGTGGTTGGAGGAAAGAGGATGCTACATCGGTAGAGGTAGTGGATGCCACTGTTTACTAACAGTTGGTGGGGTCGCTTATGTATTTGGTCAATAAACGACTTGAAATATGCTACGTTGTTAACCAACTTTCACAAGCTATGGTTAAGCCTACCAAGCTCTTTTGGAAGGCGGGGAAGCATGTATTGAGATATCTCAGAGGCACATCGGGATATGGATTATCGTACAAACAATCGGATGAGGTGAAGCTGTGTGGCTTCACGGATGCAAATTGGGAAGGGAGCCAAATGGATAGAAAGAGCACATCTGGACGGATTTTCAGGATCGGGTCGATAGCAGTTTGTTGGTACAGCAGGAAGCAGAGCTCCGTGGCACTCAGTTCAACAGAGGCCGAGTACATGGCAGCGAGTTTGGCTGCATGTGAGGCTATATGGATGAGGAAGATCCTGGTCGGGTTGTTCGGTTCACACATAGATCCTACTGTGATATATTGTGATAATCAGAGTTGCATCAAAATCTTGGTTAATCCAGTATTTCATGATAGATCTAAACACATTGACATCCAGTATCATCATATCAGAGATTGTGTGCAGCAGAAGATCATGTTACTTTCTTACATTCCTATGGAGGATGAGGATGCTAATATCTTGACGAAGGTGCTCACCAAGAGCAAATTCGAATACCACAGAGGCAGGATCGGGGTGGCAGATAATCCCTATCTTGTTGAGAGGGAGTGTTGAGATTGCAACAAGATGATGAGCTTAGTGAAAAGATTTTCCTTCACTAAGTGGGCCCGCAGGCTATTTTTGGCGCAAAGTCTATTTTTAGACTATGTCTATTTTTAGACATGTCGATCATATTCTATGAGTTGTAGGATGCTATTTGTGGATGGTTGGTCAAGTTGGAAAAATAGATGGACTTCTATTTTTAGACATATTAGGCAGAATCTATTTCTAGATTGCCAGTCTAAAAATAGATATGTCAAATATTATTAGCTCTTAATAATATTTGGACTATAAACATTATCTTATTCTCTTGGAGCACTTTAGTTAAGTGCACAGATGTGGCACAGGAGCTGACAGAAGGAATTACGCTATTCCTAAGGGTTAAGTGGAGCTATTGCATCGAGATTTCAGTTAGAACTCATGTGACAGAGTTTGGTGGAGTTATTGAGGTAGTTGGTGGAGTTGTGTTCAGTTTAACTCAGTTACACATAGTTTAGCTAGTTGTATCTAGTCTAACTAATTGATACACTAGTGAGAGTGGTGTGAATTAATTATTAATTAATTCACTAATTATTAACTCATTAATCAACTGAAGAATACATCAGTTAACTACAGTGCATGGACAGTTTCAGTGGAGACCAGTGCAGAGGTAGGTGAAAGAGCAGTGTGACTATCAGTTGTGACTATAGTGTTGCATGATTTGCAACACCCAGTGATCGGAGATACCAATGAGGATTGCGTGAGCAAGGCTGGACCAATTCGAGTTCATTCAGATCCATTCTTCAGCAGGGATTTCACAGTAGAGGCAGGCTAGTAGGTGACGAAGATCGGTGCATGGATTTGCTAGATCGGGCCTGATTAGTGTGTAGCGATTGTACTGTACTGAGAGCTTGACATGATCAGCTTTGTATGAGGATTGTTACATGATCTATATGACATATATTATATACATATATTTTGGGTTTTTAGCTTCAGGCTTTCCCGTTAAAACACCGTGTTCATATGTGTGAATTTTTATGGTTTCAATGTGTGTATACAATTGATTTAATTTCCACAAGTAATGATCAATGGTGGAATAGATTATGTATTGTGCATGAAGTCAAATAGTGTATGATCAGGAGAATATTAGACATATAACATATCAGTTATATGATTTTCTACAATACGCCAGAGAATGAGTCCTAAACCTAAGGGAAATGCAGGCCATTCACAGGAAACCCATAGTCATTTTTGACTATATTGAACCTTCTGAATCCAATGACGGGGTATGCAGAAGAATTTGGAGACTTCTAAATGATGAGATGCTACAAAGAATTTTTTAGCTAGCCTAGAGCCACAGGGTGCCGCTAGGTGTTGGAGGCATAACCAGAGAAACCAGAGGCCAATTTCAGCAAGTGAGTAGTCATTTGTGACTATATCGGGTGATCTAATCCAATGGAGGGATTTTCATAACCATTTGGAGACTTCTAGAGCTGAAGAAGCACAAGGAAGTTTTGGGGATCTTAGGGCCACCAGGTGATGGAGGCATAGATTGGGGAGCCAAAGCTCATTTTGAACAAATGAACAGCCTATTCTAGATGATTGATATGTGCTGGAGACAGTAGAAAAGGTTTCAGGGACAGAAGAGGACTTATAAGAGATTGTGTGCCATAGAGAAGCCCATGGAAGCTTAAGGACACCGACAGAAGAGGTCAAGCCCAAGGGAGCCTAGGTCCATTTCCAGAGATTTAGTAGTCAATCCAGGGGTATGATGGTATTCTAAACCCATTGGTACAGTCCAAAGAACCATTGGAGTTGAGTAGAAACTTCTAGTAAAAGAAATTTTCCATCTTAATCCCAAAGAGCCAAGTTAATTGATGAAGGCTCAAGGAGACGTAGCCCAAGACATGCGGGTGAACTCCTTTATTATGTTTGATGTTATGTGTTGATGATTAATTTTCTGCAATTTATGGTTGTTGTACATTATTTTAATAAACATAAATTTTTTTTAATTCCTCACATATAAATCCTTAAAACAATTAAAACACATACACCTGAATCAAGAATGCAATTACCCACATGCATGTATAAGAAAGATCTTAATTTGTTTTAATTGAGTGGGAGGTGCTTGCATAGGATAACAAGTCAGAAACCCATATCAAATCAGGTTGGTATCAGAGCACTAAGTTTCTTTCTTGATAGAGCATAAGGTTTCTTGCTTGCTTGTTTGACTTGAAGGGTGTTTAACAATGCAAATAATTTTACTATTTGAAAATTCACTGATGCTTACAAGTTTGTGTTTGCTAGAGGTGAAGGGGAGCTATTCCTAGTTAAGTCTAGAAGAGGACAAGAAGGAAGAAGGCTGAAAGCATTCTCCTTACCCAAAGGACCTCAAGGCAACCCTTGAAGCGCAAGAGGGATTTTTTGCAAAAGAGGTTGCTTGAAGAAGAGATACAAGCTGCAGAGAAGAGCTTGAATCTACATCCAAATTGTTAAGAAGCTTTGTCAATTGTTTTTGAATATTTGTGAATTGTTGTTGAAGTTCTTTAATTCATTTATATAGTGATGACAACTTCATCAAGTGAGGTTTCTTAATCCTCCTGCTTTTCAAGACTCTTTGATAAAGAGATGAAGCATGACTTCTAGAGCCTGAAGGATATGGTGCAAAGTCTGTATGAAGATGTAAGGGAAAATGCTAGAATTCATGAGAAATTGGTTGCTATGAAGCAAGAGAAAGAAGGACTTCTTCAAATAATGCATCAAATGGATATGCAACTCAATTATTCCCAAGAGACCTTAACCAAGAACATGCTTGAAGTAGAGGTAAATCACTCAAATTTGTCTTCAATTTCCTCTTCAGATAGATGTGTAGGTTCATTTGAAAAACACGCTAGAGGTACAGGGTCCAAATTGATGTTAAAAATGGGTTATGAAGGCAAGGGTCTAGGCAAACATGCACAAGGCATAGTTGAGCCTATTATGGTTTAGGAAAGGCCTAATAAGTTTGGTCTAGGCTATGTTCAACCTTATGCTGAAAACTCCAAAGCCATGAAGACACTTGAGACAGTTCCAAGAAGAACTTTTGTTGCAAGTTCAAATCCTCAAACATGTCAAATTTGTATTCAATATGAATGGCTTTGTTTGAAACCCATGTTGCAGTAAGATGTTTGTAGACATGCAGCTTATGGAGAGTAAGAGAGTTATGACAGCTATCAAGACATGAACACTAATCTTGGTCTTCAAAAGAGAGCTAGAACCTCTTAAATTTCATCTTGTCAAGAAGGTAAAAAATATGGACATGAAAAGAAAAATTAGAGGTATAATTCTTCCAATAATCAAGTTGTTTATGATTATGTTAAGCATGAAAAATATTCATGCATGAATGGGAGAAAGAGTTGTTGTTCCTATTGTGGTTTGTGTAACCATGAAGTTTCAAAATGTAGGAAGAAAATGAAAGCATACAGGAAACAATCAAAGAGAAGGCGACTTGAACACAAGATGAAAAATATTTGCACACATTCCCAGAAGAAGGGACATCTCATTTCCCAATGTTGGACACTGCATCCAACGAATCATCCCAAGCATTTGAAGAAAGAGGATTAAAATACTGGAAAGAGTGGAACCAAATATTCCATCATCGATGTGAGTCCAGATGATTCACAAGAAGTAGATTTTCATCTGGAAAAATCGCCATGGAAGTGGCTTGGTAAGAAGTGGTTTGATTTCGTGACCCAATGAGATCAACATTTATTTGTACATAGATGATAATTCTAGTCATGTATGAATGTATTTATGTTGAAAGTATGACAAGTTGTAGTAGATGATCACAACTTGTATGATGAAAGATTGCATGTGAATGTTGTTCAGTTGAAGGAATTTCTTTTTGTTGCCCAATTTTTTCATGGAGGTGTAAAAGATGTGTATGTTACTCACTTATGTTACAGAAATATTATTCAATTCAACTCTTATAGTCACCCACACATGTTTTGGGATTATGTACTTTTTTGTACTTGAAAGGAAGAGTTGAAAGCCTACATATGCATGAGTTTGTATGTGTAAATAACAAACTTGTAAATAGGTTCATTGTAAATAGATACATGCACGTGTGTTGTTAATATGTATCATGTAGTATATCAAATTTTGTTGATTGTGTCACACACATGTTTTTCGACTTGTGTCAATTGTGTTGCACACCTTTCATATCGTCTTGTGTCAATTTTATTGCACATTTCATGTTGACTTGTTGTGGATGTCATGTGTTGCATGACTTATGTTTGAGTCAAAGGTGTTTTTTGATTGTGGGTTGATGGATGGATACACCAATGTGCAAGAGCATCTCCATGTACTTGATGTTACAGGAAGGTGAAAATCAATGCTTTGAAGGAGAAAAAAGAGGTGGTCTTCATTTCAATTCTTGCATAAGAATTTCTTTTCAAGAATGATCATGTGTTCTTGTGACAGGCTGTTGCAGGAAGTTTATAGCCCATTTAGTAAGAAGTGGACGATATGAAAAATGTTTTGTAGCCATTTTAAAACAAGCTAGTGTTTTTTGACGCCAAGAGTTCACTCATCTTGCGAGCTTAATTTGGAAAGTGGATTTCCAAGACAAAGCTTGTATGCCATAGTTGCAAGGGGGACTTCAATCTCAATGGGAATGCTAATAGTTTGCCAAGCACATAGAGAGATCAGTGGTACAACAAGGTGTGTAACATTTTGCAACAGCCAGCAATGTTGAAGTGGGTCAGCAACAACTAGAGAGCATTGGTTGAGAGACACAGTCAGTTGCGGTGCAAGGCATGTCAGGGTGATTGCCAAATGGACTTGTCAAGTAAAATAAATTGATATAACTTGAAAGAAGTATAGTGCTGAAGCTCAAGGCAGATAATCATAAGATTTTGTGGGTCCAAAAGCCCTTTAGTGGGGAGGAGTTATCAGAATTGGGTCAGGCCCTAAATGATAGCTCAAATTTCAAAGTGTTCAAAAGAGTTCCAAACCTGAGCGACTAGATAGATCTTGTCTTCCATATTCCAGAATCGTGCACTGTTCGAAATCTGATACCCTATGAAGAAGTTATCGCGATTTGAAAAGTCCAGTAAACTGTAAATTTCGACAGTTGAGCAGGGTTGATTGGGAATTGGAATAGTCAGCAAAAAGGAATATTCTAGGGAATATTCCTAGAATATTCCCTCGAAATATTCCTTCCGAGCCAATCACAGGAGGACAAGTGTTAGATTTTTATTGGTTGAATGGTTTGGAGGGGCCAATTAAAGGGTGACACATGGCAGGCCTTAAGGCCACCACATGTCCTCGAGACTGCATTATAAAATTTTTGGGAGTCTGCAGGAATCGACCGTGGGACCTCCGGTAGAGCACGCACATGACACACCGCCTGAGCCACACGTTGAATATTAACCTCTATAGTCGCGGCATGTACTTACATTTTAATGTATTGGAGTTTGGGGGTTGGGGACCACAATTGGTCCCAAACTGCTAGCAGTCCCTGCGTGGTGTGTTCACATGCCAACGATCACCGCCAACTCTCTGCACCATTAGCTAACCTCCAACCCGCATCCTGCTAGCATATATGAAAAAAAAAATTTCACATTGCCACGTAATAAGTAACACCTCCTGCGTGGTTATCGCAAACTAAACCAAAGTTTAACCTTCACCGTGGTTTAATGCAGGGGTTCCACTGATGGTTCTACTAACCGTTGTGTTAGCCGCGGGGTTTGGGGTGGCATGTGCCCAACCACCCAAACCACTAAATTTTAAATGAAACGGGTAGTTCCAATGGATTTTCTGGAGGGCATGTTATTCTTAGCGAAATTTACCAATTTAACTCCAGATAAGTGGAGTTCTCCACTTTTGGTGGAGTTTTTCTAGGTGTAACTGGGAAAAATTGTATGAGGCCCAATTTTCGACCATTCTAGGTAAATGAAGAGTCATTATAAGTTAATTGGAGCATTTTGGATCCATTTGTGAGTTTTTTAGAGCCAATTGAGGACTTTTGAGCGTTATTTTTCTTCATATAAGTTCTAAGGGCCACCAGGGCCAAAAGGAGCCAATAGGAGAATCAGGCCTAGTCAGGGCAGCTAGAGGCCATTCTGAAGAAACCAATAGTAATTTATTACTATATTGAACCTTTTGAATTCAATGATGGATTTATCATAATCATTTGGAGACTTATGAATTCGTAGATGCTACAAAGAAGTTTTTAGTTAGCCTAGAGCCACATGGTGCCACTAGGTGTTGGAGGCATAACCAAAATAGACAAAGGCCAATTTCAGCAAGTGAATAGTCATTTATGACTATCTTACACATTATGAATCTAGTGGAAGGATTTTTAGAAGAATTTCAAGACTTATAGAGCCGAAGAAGCCATAGGGAAGTTTCAGGGAGCCTAGCGCCACATGGTGATGGAGGCATAGATTGGGGAGACCGAGTTGATTTTGAGGAAATTAATAGCCTATTTTTTATAGATGATATATGATGTAGACAATAGAAAATTTTTTAGGCGTAGAAGAGTAATTATAAGAGAGTTTGTGTCACATAGAAGCTTAGGGTAGCTCAAGGACACCGACAGAAGAGGTCAAGCCCAAGGGAGCCTAGGTCCATTTCCAGAGTGTTAGCAGTCAATCCAGGGGTATGATGGTATTATAAACCCATTGGTATAGTTCAAACAACCATTGGAGTTGAGTAGCAACTTGTAAAAGAAATTTTCCATCTTAATCCCAAAGAGCCAAGTCAATTGACGAAGGCTCAAGGAGATGTAGCCCAAGACATGAGGGTGAACTCGTTTATTATGTTTGCTATTAAGTGTTGATGATTAATTTGATGCAAGTTATGGTTTTTATACATTCTTTTAATCAACATAAAATTTTTTTTAATTCCTCACACATAAAGCCTTAAAACAGTTAAAACACATACACCTGAATCAAGAATGCAATTCTGCACATGCATGTATAAGAAAGATCTTAATTTGTTTTAATTGATGTTGGAAATATGATGCAATGTGTTGTCCTTGATGGAAACCCACTTGATGAAGATGATGGCAACTTACTTGATGAAGTCGGAGGGAGGTGCTTGCATAGCATAAAAAGTCAGCCACCCATATCAGATCAGGGTAAAAGGGAAACCTCGCGAATATTGACAAGTTTCATAAATATATTTTATTTAAATACTGGGAGATGCAATTGAAACAAGAAGAAAAAGTGGCTTCAAAGGCAGCCAACTTAGCAAACACGATCATTGATTCTGTCGATGCACAACTTCAGAATGCTAAGATTATTAAAGAATATACAACCAGAGAAATTCTAGAGGTCAAAATATTGGAGACACAGTGGAAAGAAAGCATTGAGACACAGGAAAAATCTATCAAGTAGATAACTAAATTAGATCAAGAAAATTACTAGAATTTCTTGATCAGACCACATCACGAGTGCATGAATCTGCAATATCTATTTGATTCTACTATTAAATCATTATTAACACTCTAAAATGCCATGTTTAAAGGACAAGTCAGATCTAGGATCATTCAACCGACTAAGTTAAAGACAATTATGGATATCTACCAACTCAAAGATCAAGTGATGAAAGAAAATAAACCCACTTAAGCAATCTTGTTATCTTTAATTTCTAGATTGTAGTTTTTAGGTTCCTATTTACTCGTGTAGTCCCTTATTATGTTAGTGTAGCCCCCCTTATTGTTATTTTTGTATCCCTGTAACCCCCATATTATTATTACTGTGCCCTTACATCATTATTGTTAGGTCGGCTAGGATTACATTGTGGCCCCACTAGGATTACATTGGGGCCCCATGGACTCCTATAAATAGAATGGAGGTTTTGTCATTTGTATCATCCAATAATTTTTCATTAATGTAATGTATTGTAGGGTTTTCCCTCAAAATTTCATTTCTAAGGTGTTGATCCCTCTTTTCTTCTATTTTTGGAGCTGGTTTCACAACATTTGGTATCAGTGCTTTGGATTCTAGGGTTTCGCTGCTCCAAACAGGTCATCCTGGAATTTTCGCTATAACGTTTTTTCTACGAAGGTTTATACGCTGAAATTTTTAGAGTTTGAAGTTGAAATCCTTAGGAACATCATCGAAAAATTTCAGAGCTTGGTTCGCAAAATTTTTGGAGATATGATCTGTGGGAGTTAGGGCCTTTTGCAGGCTCCTAAATTTAACCTAAACAAGTCATCGCGGAATTTTCACCATAAATATTTTTCTACGAGGTTTTAGAAGCTGAAATTTTCATAGAGAGAAGCCAAAATCTGGAGGAACCTTCTCTAAAATTTTCAGATCTTGGTTCACAACATTTTTGGAGATATGATCTATGGAAGTTAGGATTTGTTCAGGCTCCCGAATTTAATCTTAAAGAGGTGACCATGGGAAAAACATCATAACTCTCTCTCTGAGCGTCGGATTGCAATTCTGTAAAAAGTTTCCCTAATTACATGGACTGTAGTTTCTATTCTATAAATGTTAAATCTAAAGGAGGAAACAATGACACGTGGCAAGTCGTACACTTCGCTCTACTGAACCAGTCCATAATTAGGTCATCGTAGGAGATTAGGCACAACTTTGTCTTCAAGAATCCAAATTAGGTCAGACCTGTGGCATTATAAAGAAAATTTGTTGGGCTACATTGGTGCCAATGTTCAGATATTGAAGATCCAAAATCACAGAGATAATTCAGTTTCCATATTGAGCTTCTCAAAAGAAATAAAAATGTGTGTATTTGGTTTTTAAAATTGCATAACGTTTGTTTGAAAAAGCAATTTGAAGTGATTCCAAGGGCATATTTTAGAATTTTTATCAGTATTGGGTTCTATAATGCCTTCAAAAGATAATTACATACCCATTAAGCCCTCAAAAGTCTATACTATGGTGCATGAAGAGGAAGAATTGTAGTATGGGATATCAAAATTACGGTAGCAAGTGCAACAAATTTTGATCTTACTAAGAGCGACCAAAGATGACATACATGGTTTAAAAGAAGAAATGGAAGCTAAGATGGATGATTTGAAGGATCAAATAATAGCTAATATGGATGATAAATTAGTGGAAGATCACATCGAGCATCAACAACAAGTTCTCCAACTCTCAAAGGATAAACCAACTTTGGTGTAGAATCTAATGAAACAACAAGAAGATCGACATCACATCAAAAGAAGTTATGAAGTGTTGGGGTCCTTGTTTTGAAATCAAACAGTTTTGAGTTATGGATAGTATGTGGTGGGATGCAACCACGATAGGTAGAGAGCTGTCAAGGTTGTGAAGGAGTGAATAACATGTGGCACGACTGTTTTGGGAGCAAGCACAGGTGGTAGAAGAACGTGGTAGGAGACAAGCAGTGGAACTATTGATGAAAAAACAGAAGCAAAAGACAGCCAAGCGAGAAGAAAGGAATAATTGTCAGTTGCACTGGCAGCAGAACAAATAGGCAGCCAGCCAATGGAGAAAGGGAGTTGGCACAGGAGGAATTAGGGAATAGGAGCCGTAGAAGAGCTCTATTCATGTTGCTTCATTTTCTATCTCTCTATATCTCTGTGTTCTAATATACTGGATAAGACCTCTTTGTAATTTGTTCAATTAAAGATCATGTTGAGGAGCATTGTAATAGTTTGTTTCCGATAAGTGAATTATAATATGATCATAGTTTGTTGTTCATAATATTTGTTGTAGTCTAGACTGATTAGTGTGGTAGTATTTTAAAATTTTATTGATTGTCTTTCTGAATGTGCTTCTAATGGATATCACCCATGTAATGTTGTGTTTTCTTAAGCTTTGAGATGGTTCTGGTTCATACATATCCAACCTACTAGACTGATATCAATCTACTCCCAATAGTAGTAAGGTCATGACAAACCTCGGGTGAGACTCTCTACTTCTCGGAGCAGGGTGAAAAAGCCGTCATGGTGCTAGACTATAGCGGAAATCCTTGTTGGCCTCTAATCCGAACCTGGGTCTTGCCTAAGAGAGATTTTTCCTTGCCAACAAATGGTTCCGTTGCGGAGACCTGAAATTTCATTTGGGATCTAGATCTTGGTATCTCGAATCTTTGAAAGAGAAATACGAAGCTAGTGGGATAACCACCTAGATCAGTTCATCACTTAGCAAGAGAAGCTGAGACAACAAAGGGAGAAAATGGTCAAAGATCTGGTTCTATTTTCTGAATCCGCCAGTGACGTTTACGAGATATTTTGGGGAAATTTCCCAGAAGAACTCTATAACTGGTTGCGAAGGCTCTAGATCAAATTAACCAAGAGTAAGTCACAGAAATTCGGTCACAAGTGGGTGCATGGAGATCTGGTGGCCCTTCATCGGTTAAATACCGAGTTGACCTGAGTTGTAGATTTCTGGGTGGAATCTACCTTGGATGGATACATAGTGGAGTTTGCAGCGGAGTGCTACTAGTCCTTTTCGAGGGCAGAGGATATATTTGTTTATCAGCGGTTGTCATTGATGTCAACCGAGGCAACACCAAGGGCTAACCCAATATTGCGTGGGAATTTTGACCTACCAAATTAACATATTATGGGTCAATAATGCTTTTTATGGTTTCTACTTTTCGAGATGTTTCCGTTGATATATGGCACGCCATGTAATTCTTCACGGTTTGAGAGATATTCATGTTTGAAGTTTGTACCCCCAGTTAGTGGGCTAAAACCCCATGGGGTTGGGGAATGGGTCATTGAAATGTCATAATTAATAATTTTTAAGCTCCTAAGATCCCTCCCATGTTCACTTTTTGAAGCCCCTCTCAACTTACGCATTCATATAAATTGTGATCTTCATTTCATCCTTATGTATGGGATTTGGCCATCTGAAACAGGACATCGTGGAATTTTCGCTCTAAATTTTTTTCTACGAAGGCTCAAAAGCTGAAATATTTATGAGGCGAAGCTGAAATCCTGAGGAAGATGCAGTAAAAATTTCAGATTAAGTTGCACAATATTTTTGGAGATATGATCTGTGGAAGTAAGGGTTTTTGCAGGCTCCTGAAATTCATCTCAAAGAAGTGACCTTGGTAAAATCGTCACAACTCTCTCTCTGAGTATCGGATTGGAATTCTGTAAAATGTGGAAAATAGTGCACAGTCTTTAGTTTTCACTCTATCAATTTTAGAGACAAATAAAGAAACAGTGACATGTGGCACGTCGTACAAGTGCGCTCTACTGAAACAATCCATAATTAGGGCAGTGTGAGAAATTGGGTATAAATCTCTCTTTAAGAATAAAAATTGGGTCAGACCTGTGGAATTGGAAAGAAGACTTAGAGGAATACTAGAGGACTGAAAATTAGATATTGAGGATCTGAAATAATAGAGATACACCAGATTCAATATTGAGCTCCTATAAGGCAAGAAAAAGCTAGATCATGTGTTGTCAAGGATTGCAAAGGACCAAAATTTATATGGCAGAAAAGAAAAACAAGGTGTAGCAAAGGGTAACATGACAAGAGCAGCAACCAAGGTGCATAACAGTAGCAAGAAGTTCATTATATGAAGTCTTCAAGTGGGCAGCATTGCATACAATCATTGTAAAGGTATCATTGTACTTAGTCATTGTAAATACATTATTGTACAAATTGTATTAGTGTCTATCTACCAAGGGTTGAAGAGGTAGTGTTGGGAGGTCTAGGATCATCATGAGGTGGTTGTGTCAAAGTTGGGGTTATGGTCTAGCATATCTTCTTCTTCTACATCATTCTATATCATTGAAAAGTGGACCATTTTCCCTGGTACGGGAGTCCATTCTTATTTTATTCTTCTATAGGGTGGTAGGGTGGTGCTAGGGTGAGTTGTAGCTCATTGGGTGTTGGGGCATCTGTTCAGTGAATACTGAAGAATATCAGGCATTGGAGCATCCATCCAGTGGGAGCTGTAGAAGAATGCTTTTCTAGATTCTAGGAAGTTGGAGCTTTATTTTCAATTGGAGTTGAAAAGAATTATTAGAAAATCATTAGGTGGTTTTTGTTCCGGAGTGGGTTTCCACCTTAAAAACTACGTGCATTTATTTTCCTCTTGTTTGCTGCTATCATTGTACAAACAATGATAATAATTGAAGATTAACTAATGCTCTAATTGAAAGAAATATTGATTCACCCCCCCCTCTCAGTATTTCCAACAATTGGTATCAGAGCTTGGTTCCTTCAATAGAAATTTAACAGCTGAAAGGAGGTCATGGAGTATACCAAGAATGGTGTACCTCTATTCAATGAAAATAATTATGCACTTTAGAAAGGAAGAATGGAGGTCTATCTCTTGGCGCAAGGTTACAAAGTATGGGACACTGTTCAAAATGGATTTACATCAATTGCGGATGAACAAGGTAAGAAGAATTTAGTAAATTATGCAAAAGCAAAGAATATTATTATCAGTGGACTTATTGAATCTGCTTCTCATAAGGTGTTGGGTTGTAAAACTGCCACAAATGTATGGGACAAGCTTGAGAATAAATATGCAGTTGAATAAAATGTCAAAGAAGCAAAGCTTCAAATCTATAGAGAAAAATTTGAGCAACTCAGAATGAAAGAAGATTGCAACATTGTTGCATACTTTCAATACGTTGATGAAATAACAATTACTCTGGAAGGATTGGGAGAGCCAGTTGCTGAGAAGACTATTATACGGAATATTCTTAGAACGTTACTAGGGAGATTCAACCCAAAGGTATCGATCTTAGAATATAGTGCAAATCTGGACAAACTCAGCAAAGAGGAATTACATGGAGTTCTCATAGCATATGAAATGAGACTTGATGAAGAAGAGGGTACTTTGCATCTAGAAACTGCATTCGTTGCATCTAAGAAAACCAATAAGGATAAACAGCCTTCAATTGAAAAGACATGCACATGCAAGTGTGAAGAAAAGGGAGATGATGAAGAAGGTCTTTCAGATGAAGAATATGCTTACTTCACGAGAAAACTACAAATTGGTAAGGGACAATTCAAAGGTAAAATTCCATTGATATGTTTTAGTTGTAATGAGTTTGGGAATTTTGCAGCAAAATTTCCAAACAAAAGTAATGGCAACTCAAAAAGAAAGAAAGGCTTTAAGAAATTCAACAAGCAAGGATCCAAAAGGAACTTTCTCTCTAAAGAAGATAGCTCATCATCCGATGAAGACAGTGATAGTGAAGAAGAAGCCAATGAGAGAGTACTGTTTATGGCCAAGCACAATAAACCCAAGCACAATAAGCAAGAGGTATCAAACAATGAAGAAGAAGGATGGACCATAGACGAATTTTATGAGGAAGCAATCAAGCTTATAAAATATCTCAAGGCAGAGAAGATCCGTTCCAAAACTCTTGAAGAACAAGTTCAAGGTCTCAAAATTGAAGTTGAAGAACAAAAATGCATTGAAGAGTCACTTCAAAAAAGGTTGGAAGAAAGCAACCAAGAAAGGGAAGAATTAGAAGCCGAAGTAGTCTCGCTGCGTGAGGAAGTGAAGAAAGGAAAAACTATCCAAAACTATGCCAACAACTCAGGGGCATTGTAAGAACTCATCAACAATCAACGATCTTACAACGACAAAACTGGCATCGGTTACAAAGAAGAAGAAGTAGGACCTTCTACAACAAAATACAATGAACCTATGAGATCTGACATGCATGTAGACTTCATTGGACAAGATTCGCAAGAACAACCTTGGAAGACATTTCCTCGACGAAAATTTCCATCCAGGTACCAACATATTTTTTATGTGTATTGTTATTCATGTGGAAACTTTGGTCATAAAGCTGTAGAATGTCGCATGTACCCTAGGAACGAATGCAATTCTAGGAGATCTGTCAAATATGAACCTCCCAGGGCTCAGCGAAATATCAATAGATTTTAACATTTAAGAAATAATATTGAATGTTACAAATATCGAAACTTTGGACACATAGCCAAAGACTACAGACTTGAAAATCCTCCAGAAGAATCTTCGAAGCCAAAGAATGAACGAACATGGAAGAAGAAGAAGAATGATAATTGTGCTCTCACTCTCATGGCTCAAAAGAACAAAAATGTGTGGTATGTTGATAGCGGTTGCTCAATGCATATGACTGGAGATAGAAATAAATTTGTATCTCTGAAAGAGAAGAAGGATGGAACCGTGCCCTTTGGAAACGATGGATCTTCAAATGTTATAGGATCAGGTACTGTCACTCTCGGAAGCAAAGATGTTCTAGCCAATAATGTTCTATTGGTTGAAAACATGAATCAAAATCCGCTCAGTGTTGGACAAATGTGTGATCAAGGACACACAATACTATTCAACTCCACGAAATGTGAAATCAGGAAAGGCGTGTATGGTGAAATTGTGGCTATAGCAAGTCGAGCTCCAAACGACATATATGTTCTGGATGAAGAAACTAAAGCATGTCTAATAGATAAAGAGGATGATACAATAATTGGTAGCAATGATGATCGACTAAGTAAGAATTTTGCTACAAAGGTGCAAAGTGATTTAGAGATGTCTTTACCTGGTTGCAAATTGAGCATTGACGACTCATCTAAGGATGTGGATCAAAGGTTGTACAGATCTATGATTAGTAGTCTTCTATATGTAACAGCCTCCCGACCAAATGTTATGCAAGTAGTTGGACAAGTAGCAAGATTCCGAGCAGCACCAAAAGAATCACATATTAAATATTTGCCAGCATTGGAATATCTTTGCCAAAAGCTTTGGATTCTCCCAATTTCTCATTAGATTTTCCTTTTTCAGAATGTAAAGGGGGAGTGGAAGTGTGTACAAGTCTGCAGGACGGTTGTGTGTTAGCGTGAGTGGAAGTGTTTACATGTCCGCAGGATGGTTGTGTTTCAGGGGGAGTTACCCTTTGCCATTGATGTCAAAGGCAGAGAGAATGTTGTAGGAAGAGGTGTCATGATCGCAGGGGGAGTACTTGTGTTGCCATCAATGCCAAAGGGGGAGATTGTTGATCAGCGGTTGTCATTGATGTTAACCCAAGCAACACCAGGGGCTAACCCAATATTGCATGGGAATTTTGACATACCAAATTAATATATTTTGGGTCAATAATTATTTTTATGGTTTCTACTTGTCGAGATGTTTCTGTTGATATATGGCATGCCATGTAATTCTTCACGGTTTGAGAGATATTCATGTTTGAAGTTTGTACCCCCAGTTAGTGGGCTAAAACCCCATGGGGTTGGGGCATGGGTCATTGAAATGTCATAATTAATATTTTTTAAGCTCCTAATATCCCTCCCACGTTCACTTGTTGAAGCCCCTCTCAACTTAAAAATTCATATAAATTGTGATCTTCATCTCCTCCTTATGTATGGGATTTGGCCATCTGAAACAGGTCATCGTGGAATTTTCGCTCTAACATTTTTTCTACGAAGGCTCAGAAGCTGAAATTTTTATGAGGTGAAGCAAAAACCCTGAGGAAGCTGCAGTAAAACTTTCAGATCCAGTTGCTCAACATTTTTGGAGATATGATCTGTGGAAGTAAGGGTTTTTGTAGGCTCCTGAAATTCATCTCAAAGAAGTGACCTTGGTAAAATAGTCATAAATATCTCTCTAAGTATTAGATTGGAATTATGTAAAAATTGATAGATAGTGCACAATATTTAGTTTTCTCTGTGTCAATTTCAGAGGAAAATGAAGAAACAGTGACATGTGACATGTCGTACAAGTGTGCTCTGTTGAAGCAGTGCATAATTGGGGCAGTGTGAGAAATTGGGTATAACTCTCTCTTGAAGAATCCAAATTGGGTCAGACCTGTGGCATTGGAAAGAATACTTGGAGGACTACTACAGGACCAAAAATCAAATATTGAGGATCTAAAATAACAGAGATACACCAGATTCAATATCGAGCTCCTAGAAGGCAAGAAAAAGCTAGATCATGTGTTGTCAAGGATTGCAAAGGACCAGACTTTCTACGTCAAAAAAGAAAAACAAGGTGCAGCAGAGGGTAGCATGACAAGAGCAGCAACCAAGGTGCATAACAGCAGAAAGAATTTCATCATATGAAGTCTTCAAGTGGGCAGCACTGCATACAATCATTGTAAAGGTATCATTGTACTTAGTCATTGTAAATACATTATTGTACAAATTTTACTAGTGTTTATCTGCCAAGGGTTGAAGAGACAGTGTTGGGAGGTCTAGGATCATCATTAGGTAGTTGTGTCAAAGTTGGGGTTATGGTCTAGCATATCTTCTTCTTTTACATCATTCTATATCAGGATGAGTTGTAGCTCATTAGGTGTTGGGGCATCTGTTCAGTGACTACTGAAGAATCTCGGGCATTGGAGTGTCGATCCAGTGGGAGCTAGAGAAGAATGCTTTTCTAGATTCTAGGAAGTTGGAGCTTTATTTTCAATTGTAGTTGAAAAGAATTATTAGAAAAGCATTAGGTGGTTTTTTTCCCGGAGTGGGTTTCCACCTTAAAAACTGTGTGCATTTGTGTTCCTCTTGTTTGCTGCTATCATTGTACAAACACTGATAATAATTGAAGATTAACTAATGCTCTAATTGAAAGAAATACTGATTCACCCCCGCTCTCAGTATTTCCAACAATTTTCAGATCTGGGTTATGGGGGAAGCTGCTGAAGGAGATTCCATTGTGGATTAAAGCCCTGATGGTAGATGAATGATTAATGGTGTTCCAAAATCTAAGATGGAAGCGTAAAATCTTGTGTTGGGGGAAGGGACTAAGGGAGGGATGCTACAAGAACAGTGAAAAATGGGAGTAAGGGTATGGATTTCGAGACCTATAATAGGTAAGTGAGTGACAAGCACATCAGAGGGCTTAGATTGCTGAGAAATGGCGAGAAAGGGTGATGAAGGAGTAAAGAGATAGGAAAGTTGTTGAAAGGACAAAGAGGAGGCGCCTCAGATGATGAAGGAAGAGGAAAGCCAAGTGGGTCCCCAGGATATAGGAGGGACCATTAAAGAAGTTCGCCAGGTGTATAGAAACCCAGCCTAGATGGAGAAAGGAAGGAAGTCTGATGGAGAAGATGCAGACGCATGCCCCGAGGAGATGTCCGTCGTGGAGTTGCACATTGCAATGGATTAACTATTCCAAGAAAGGCCCACATTCATGTCTCAAGGTACACCTATTCCCCAAAGTTCAAGTAGCTCTAGTCCCAACGTTCCCTTGGTGCTTTATCAACCACTAAGTGAAATTTTTGTTAAGTTGCGTGAATTAAGCAAGTTGCATAGTATTAAGTCTCCAGCAGTAATACACAATGGTAGTAAAATTGCTAGTGGTACCATTTCACAACTAGGAACCAACGGCTTCATTTTAGTAACGCCTACTCAAGTGAACATGGTGGGATCACTTACTCGGCACCCAGAATTCTTTGGGAGGGGTAATGACGATGTAGAACAACACTAGTACCTCTGCGAGGCCATATGGAGGGCACGACAGACACTAGATGCGGGGAAGTTAATATAATTTCAAAACACTCTTAGGGAGAGAGCTCTACGCTGGTATATAAATTGGTTTGAAGCTCATCAGAATCCAACGATGGCAGATGTGAAGAGGGACTTCGTTAAGGAGTTCAAACTGCCCCAAACATACCAACAGGGTCTGTTAGAAATGTGGGAAATCAAGCAGAGGGAAGGAGAGACTACTTGAGATCTAATGTAGAGATTCAAAGACGCGATTGGAAAACTCATGTATCCAATTGATCTGAACCATCAAAGGGATTGGTTCATCAAAGCTCTGCTACCCTTGACAAGAACTCCATTAACTCAATAGAGGATCTAGACGTTGCAAGACGCACTGGAGCAAGCAATGAAGATAGAAGCCATGGCGGCTTATCCGTAAGTGTTTAAGGGAGGAACATCAGCATAGGACCCCTCTATAATAGGGTTGCAGCATCAAATAGCGAGCTTGACAGAGAAACTCAAGGAAATTCAACCAATGCAACTAGAAAGACAAAATGTATGGTGCACACACTGTCTAATAGAAGGACATGCGGTAATCAAATGTCCTTAGTTATGGGGTCAAAATGGGGGGACATTGGCTGCAGGGGCACATGGGGCTCCACCAATGGAAGGAGTTGTGCAAATAAACACCCAGGGAATATATCCATTGCAACAAGAATACACGGGGTTCCCTACGCAACAAAGTCCAACCACTACTGAGTATTGTGAAATATGTAAGAACATGGGTCATCCACCTCGCTTATGCCCTATTTTACAAAAATATTTCACCGTTCCAAATAACACATACTATGATTTTTGTGCCTCAACAACACACAACACAGAGCAATGTAGAGCTCTGGATGCATTGGTAGAATGATTGGACTCGCCTTCATACCGAGTGAATGAGACTCCCCGAGGAAGAGGAGGAGGCATGAGAGGAGGTCGAGCAAGGGGTAGAGTTCCAGTAAGATGTTACAACTACGACAAAAAAGGACACGTAGATAGGGAATGTCCACTTCGTAGAAGACCCTGGTGTTCCCAGTGCCTGGTTAACATGCACACAACAGAAGATTTCCCTGAGCTCATTAAAAGATGGGAGGAAAGAACTAGACAGAGGGGAACAAATTTAGTAAGTGCTGAACCCAGGATAATGGAGACTCAGACAATGCAGAAAGCGGCCATAGTGATACAAGGAGGCAAAATAATGGGGGAAGATTCACATACAGTGGACCCGATAAAATTGATCAGGCCAGCATCCCCAAAACCACTAATCAAACCAGAAAGAAAGAAGCAATTTTTTCAAGAAGCAGTAGAAACATTTTCCCAACTCGGGGGACACAAAGGTATTGAGTTATATCAAACCTAGGAAAACAATGGAAACCAAGCCAATACAAGTGCTATAATTAAATAATGGTTCCATCTATTCCTGAAGATTGTTAACAATGCACCAATTTTGGAGCGGCTAAGGCAGAACCTGGAAGGAGTGGTGCAGAAGAAGGCAGGATCAACGGAATCACCGACGGAACCCAGAAGAATGTACAGAGAGTGAAAAGAAATAAAATAAGGACATGAAAAGAGTTTTGAGTAAACACCGAGGTTGCAGGTTTCCAAATTAAAGACACCATGCTTGATTTGGGATCTGATGTCAATATTTTACCAAGGAAAACTTGGGAAGCATTAGGAAGGCCAAGATTAACATACTCACCAATCCAACTTCGGATGGTGAAATAGTATTGCATTGTGCCCATAGGCAGACTGGAGGAAGTTGAAGTTGATATTGCAAGAGAAATACATATACGGACTTTGAGGTCATCGACATCGTGGGGGATAAAGATCCTTATCTTTCATTGTTGGGAATTGACTGGGCCTCTGAAAATTATGCAATAATATATCTAAAAAAAGAACTGATGATCTTTTAGGATGGGGAGGTCAGAGTCACTCAGCCACTCGACCCGTATCAAGGTCCAAGATACACAAAGACTGTATGTAACAGAGAAGATGCTCAGCTTATGGACCATCTTTATCAAATGACCACAGGAAGAAGGGAATATTACATAAACCCAATAGCAGGTGGCTTTGTAAGCTGGAGAAGCATCCAAAGCTCAAAATTAGGCTCAGAAATAGCTTGAGATGATTGGCAGCAAGGAGGGTATGAGACCAATACAAGGAGATGCGCCAACATCGGAAGAATTAATTGGATCGGGACTAAGGTAAGGGATTACCCAACTTTATCCAATATGAACGATGTAAACATATTCATAAAAAAATAGAAGTTAAGGTACCAAAAGGACATAGGGTACCACTAATGGGCATGGCATTACATTCCACATCAGCAAGATGGTGGAGTAACCACTGCAGCTCACTGTCGCAATGGGGCTGAGTTGCGACAGCATTGAAAGCAAGATTTAAGGAAGAGGAAGGACCTAAGGTTAAAGAGAAATACCAAGGGGACTCAGACCCCATAAACCATCTGAAGGAATGTGAGGATCAATGGAGAACCATAGGATATCCATAAGAGCTATGGGTACACAGATTTATCCATTCTCTGGACTTGATTCCACAGGCCTGGTACCTAACGGAAGAAAATAAAAGAGGGACTATCACATGGCGGGAAGTTGCGGATAACTTTACACAATGTTTCTTGTTCGAAGGAAAAATAGAACCGGTCACACAAGCTTTGTAGGCTATAAAGAAGGTACTATTATTCCCAGAAATTCAAAAGGAGGATGAGCAGCCGCTTCCGAACCTAGGTGTCAGACAAAAGGTAGCATGTCAAAAGATAAATAGTGAAATGGATGATGATAATAGAGAAGATCTCAGGCATCTGTATTAGGAAGATATGGAAGGGGAGAGGGATATCAAAGAAGAATCGACAACAGAAGGGATCCACCTGCTACCATTAAGAACCAAGAAACTAAATATTGGAGCAGAAGATAAGCCCATACTAGCGACAATTGGAGATTATTGGGATGAACAGACAACTAAGGAGATATACAGTCTGCTGCAGGAATATGAGGACTTGTTCCCTTCATCGGTAGTAGATCTAAAGGGAACAAAAGCGGATATGGGGGAGATGTGGATAATATTGAAGCCCGACGCAAGGCCTGTCAAACATAGAACATATCGTCTGAATCCAAGGGTGAAGGAAAAAGTTAAAGAAGAAATCAAAAAGATGTTAAATGTAGGATTAATATGCCCAGTAGAGGAAGCAAAGTGGGTAAGTCCTATAGTTATACAGAATAAAAAGGAGAAGTCTGATATTTGAGTCTGTGTCGATTACAGGAGCTTAAACAATGCCTGTATCCATGACCCATTTCCCACTCTGTTTAGTGATGAAGTCCTAGACAATGTTGTGGAAAATGAGGTGTATTCGTTCACCGATGGATTCTTAGGATACCATCAAGTAAGGATAGTAGAGAAAGATAAGAAAAAGACAATGTTCACCACCAAATGGGGATCTTTTGCATATAATGTGATGCCATTCGGATTGAAAAATGCACCTACAATATTTTCTCGCATCGTGATAGCTACTTTCTTGGAGTACATCCACAAGTTCTTAGAGGTCTACATGGATGACTGGACAGTCTACAACTTATTAAAAGACTATGCAACGTTATTGAGGATAATGTTTGATAGGTGTAGGCAACTTCAGATCTCATTGAACCTAAAGAAGTGTATCTTTGTAGTATCATTTGGAACACTACTAGGACATGTGGTATGTACCCAAGGATTTTGCATGGACCCAGCCAAAGTAGTAGTGATAGTCAACATGGAGGCACCAGAAATGATAAAACAGCTCAGATCACTGCTGGGCCACATAGGTTACTACCGGCGATTTATCCGCAACTATGCGAAGATAACAACCCCCTTAGAGAAGCTATTGCAGAATTCTGAGCAGTTTCATTGGACAGAGAGTTTCAGAAAAACCTTGAATACCCTGAAAGAAAAACTAGCAAGTGCGCCAATATTAGTTAACCCAAATTGGGACAAACAATTTCATGTGCACATCGATGCTTCCAACATTGCACTTGGAGCAGTCTTGGCTCAACCAGGGGACACTTCAGTTGACCACCCAATATATTTTGCAATTCGGAAATTGTCCTCAAAAAAAGGGAACTACACGACAACAGAGCGGGAGACATTGGCAATGGTGTATTCCATTCAAAAGTTCCGCCACTACCTGTTCGGAGGTACATTTAAATTTTTCATAGGCCTCTCATCTTTGAAATATTTGGTAAACAAACTGGTCTTAACAGGAAGAATCTATAGATGGCTCCTACTCTTCTAGGAGTTCACCTTTGAGGTGATCGTAAATCCCGAAAGATTGAACATAGGGCTTGATCGCCTGTCTCGACTAGAGAATGGAGAATTTGGAGGATCTCTAGATGATCAGTTACTAGACGCTGCTATTTTTAGAAGCCATCCAAGAATATTTGGACCAAATAGCAACCTACCTCATGACAGGGCAGTGTCCACAGTAATATACATTAGTCCAAAAAAGATACCTGCTAGTTCGAGCTGTAGAATATCAACTCATAGCGTGACACTTATATAAGATGGGACTAGACCATATTCTTCGAAGATGTGTCATGGACCACAAAAGCAAAGCGGTACTATGGGAATACCACAGTGGGGTTGCGCGAGGACACGTGGGAGAAAAAATGATGGCAAGAAAGGTACTACAAGTAGGGTTGTGGTGGCCGACAGTACATATGGACAACAAATCATTTGTTAAGAAATTTGATATATGTCAGCGCATGGGACGGCCATCCCACAGAGATGAACTTCCACTTCATCCGATAAAAGTAATACAGCCATTTGAAAAATGGGCAGTTGATTTTGTAGGACCAATTACACCAGCTGCAAGACACTCACAGGCGAGGTACATAATAGCGGTGATAGACTATTGGACGAGGTGGGCAGAAGCATTACCAGTAAAAAACTGCATGATAGAGACTATTTCCAGGTTCATATTTAAAAACATAATAAGCCGATTCGGTTGTCCAAAGAGTCTGACCAGCGATTAGGGTACACACTTCATCAATGACACCATTAAATCACTGCTAGAAAGCTTCATGATACATCATCATAAAATTAGTCTGTATCACCTGCAAGCCAACGGGACTATAGAAACATTCAACAAAATACTGGAGAAGGGCCTGACAAAAATATGCAATGCGCAATGGGATGACTGGGATGAGTAGATACTAGCAAATTTATGGGCATACCGAACAACAGTAAAGCGACTGAACAACCAAACACCATTCCAGCTAGTATACGGGAGAGAAGAAGTAGTCCTAGCTGAATTCATCAGACCCAACCTCGTAGTTGCAACCTCACTCCAACTATCAGAAGAGGACTTGCTAAAGGAATGATTCTAGGAATTACAAGGCCTCAAGGAAGAACTATTTTTGGCAGAATTTCACCAAATGATACAGAAGGATAGACAAAAAGCTTGGCATGACTGACACATAAAGCGCAAAATTTTTCAAGTGGGGGGGAAATTTCTACTCTATGACAGTAAGTAGCAGAAGTTCCCATGGAAACTACAGATGCATTGGCTAGGGCCATTTTATGTGATAGAAATCAAAGATTTAGGAGTAGTTCGGTTAGCACAACTAGATGGCCAAGTTCTACAAGGATGGGTGAACGGCGCACGCCTAAAGCCCTATCAAGAGTAAGGTACTCATTTCCAATTCCAATAACTCTCGCAATCGAGAGGAGTCATTAGGGTAGAATAGCATCAATAACTCTCTCGCACCCGAGAAGAGCATGGATAGGATTTCCACTTTAGAAAAAAAACAAAAATAAGTATAGTTGTGTTGCGGATACCACAACGAAACCAATTGTGCTTGGGGAAGGGTAGTGTCCAACGTGTCATCCATGTTAGATAGAAAAGTGTGTAAAAAATCAGCCCATCATCATTACACGTAGTACCCGTGTCAGTCCGTAAGATTACCAAGATTTGGAATTAATTTCCATAATTAGCATCACCCATACCGTAATAAATTTTCCATAATAAGGCATAACCACCAACCATTGCATCTACCCAAATCCCATAGCCACAGTCAGCATTGTCAGAACCCACCTTAGCCAGTAACTAATCACACAATTGTAGCCATGGATGAGGCCAAGGGGAAATTAATTAGTTATGGGGTCTCATCGACCTCACCGGTGGCGGTTAATTACATAACCTGCATGCAAAGAAGCACGAGAATGTCGGAAAAATCCGAGTTAGAACCAGAAACATGCAAGGGAGCAAGAGACGCAGAACTAGAAGAAGAGCATAGAAGGCATGCAGAAGAAGGAATTCAAGATAAAAGAGAAGGAGTTGTTATACGGGTGTATCAAAGAAGAGCCAGAATGACAAGAGCAACACCAGTAGTTGTGGAGCAAGAGCTCGATAATGGAGTTCAAAAGATGGAATCATTAGTGGGGAAATATGATAGTGCATCATTGATCGACACCGACCTCATGGACTCTTTCAAGTTTCCAGCAATGAAATGAAAATTATATATGGAGAATTATGCCACAGAAGCAAGGTAGCAAGCGGCAAGAGTCGTACCAAAGTTTCGGGGAATTCAACAGTCTACCATACTGAGCTTAAGAAATCTCCTGGTGTTCAGTGTTACAGGCGCTGCAATGCACCGCACCAAGTTCTTGTTGAGAAGAATTGATAATGGTTGGCTATGGCTAGGGAAAGAAATCCCAATTCATGTGGAGGACATACACAGGTTAACTAGACTATCACAAGAAGGGAGGGATGTCTCAGTAGCATTCCAGACTATATCCAAGAGGGCGAAGAAGACCGGAGATAACGACTACTACACAAAGTATGACACCAAGAGGGGGCGGGGGGGGGAAAGGAGACAAAATTGACTTGATCAACAAGCCAGAGGTCAATTTCACCTGTTACTTAATTGCAAGTAAAACGATGAGGCACTATACAAAAGGAGAGTGCATGCTAGATACGATTTCGGTTACGGAGCATTGTGTCCAGGGGGCACAACTGAACTGGTGCTCATTTTTGTTGAACAAGTTGTTTGACGCTTGCAAGGACAACTACAAGAGGGAAACTAGATTCATCTACGGATATCTAATTATGACACTGGCAATGTGGAAATTGACATTTCCAGGCATTCGAGTACCTGTGGAGATAGCAATAGGACAACCATTGGCAATGAAATTCGTGCCTTGGAAGGTATCCGGGGATCCTAGCACGAAGGAGGTCAATGCAGAAGCTTTCAGAGTATGGTACAGCCAAATGGTTGATTTTGTGATGAGTCTGTTATGGCCTAAATCTACCTTAGGCTGAGGAAGGCAGAGTCTAGGGTAACATCAAACCACGCTTAACCTGGTAGCTAGCCCTACCAGATCAGGAGAGGGCTCTCTCCTAGTCAATCTCAGCAAAAATAATCAGTGAGGCTTGAGATGACTTGAATAAAGTCTGATTTTAGGATAGGTATATATGTAAGAGATTTTGATTTGATTTTGAGGGTGTTTGTTGGATCAAAGGGAAGGGAAGATTTTGGGTATGGGGAATGAGGCCTAGTTTTTGCAGAGGTCTGAATGGGGCAAGGTAGGCAACTGTTTTGATGCTTCAATTTTGAATGAAATGGATATCTCAGACTGGTGAGGAGTTGAAGAGGGTAAGAAAATTTTTGGAATCCTCTTCAAACAGTTGAAAACATAGAAAATCAAACAAACCCTAGGTAGAGCACTGCAAATCTAATGAATTCCACCTTTATCCTTGTTTGTTTAACTTAAGAAGAAATAAGAGGGAAGATGATACATATAAAGCACAAGTAAACTTACATTAACAGAGAGAAATACATCATCCAAACAAAGAGCCACATGAATCCCAAGGAGAGCTGCAAACCCTGGTCTATTCCTTTGCCAAACTGCAGAGATGAAATGTACAATGATGCTCAAAGCATTCCCAAGTGTCCAACCATGCAAATGACTGAAAAACTACAAGATATAGACAAGCATAGCTTATCCCAAGCCTCTAGGGGTCGAGCTCACATGTTTAGGAGCTGTTTCAACAAGATCTAAACTAAGAACTGGAAAATAGGCAGTGGAACAGCTTGCCTCTATAAGATAGGAAACTGATTCATTCAGTTGCAATTCACCTTTTGATGGATGAACCTACTTCCATGAGTAAAAATTTTCCAAAATTACATCAAGACCCATCCAATTACATCAAATTACATCAATATTTTTAAATTTGGAGGTAAGAAAGTCAAACTGGCCAAAATCAGGTGAAAAACAGAGTTACTGAGTCAAAAATGAGCAAAAATCCCCAATGCGCCGCGCCTAATTTCTCTATGCATCGCGCTAGTTTGGAGCTGATTTTGAAGGCCTTCCTGGTGTCCAAATTGGCTCCAAGTGGGCTTTTTAGAAAGGTATGTCTGTCTAAATTCCAACACAAGTAGAATTTATAAATTTGGCTTCCATTTTCCCCTCTAAAAATGAGTTTTCCCAACACTGCTTCCTGTGTGTCCAAAAAGGGGCAGAAAGGTCATTTTTAGGGTGTTTTTTACCCTTTTGGAAGCCCAAAACCTGTCAAAATCTCTTGTCCATAGGTAGGAATGCATCATTTTCATGAAAAATCCAAAAATATAAAGTTTTACACAAGAGGAGCTCCCAATCATAAGCGTGCGCCAAGTGGTGCGACGCGTAGAGCTGAAAAATCTATGTTTAGGCCAAAAAAATCAAAATTTGTAAAATGTGTCCCAAATTTCTTGAAATTTGGGCTGAGTGTCCTCCATCACATACTATGTTGGGCCAAGGAAGCTTCAGCCAAAATTTGAAGTCTATCATGCCTTTTCTAACGCTTCCTCGATGCCTTCTTCATCTCTATCATAAGAGGAATCTGTTTCCATCTTTGCCAAAGTCTATATTGTCTTAGATGAGTATGAAGAATTTTTGGTTTTTTTTGCAAATGTGTGATAATATATGAGGGACTATGAAGGGAGAGGATGAGGGGAGTTTTTTGAATATTTCTAATTGAAATTTTCCAATTAAAGAGTTTTAGGGGCAACTTCTACGCTTTTTGGGATAACATTGGGGGTTGGGGAATTTGTAACTTGGATTTGGGATAAGGGGAATTGGGATAGGGAATAAGTGAATTTTAGGGATATGGGGGATAGAGAAATGTGCTGATGGAACTAGGAAAATAGTGAGGAGACAAAAGGATGTGGGAGTGATGGCATAAAAAACCAATGTATAAACCCTAGGCTATGATTTCTTGAGCAAGGAAGTAGGGTTTGAATTTGTTTTATTAAATCCTCATAAATATCATAAGACACACATTTATTGGCAATGGAAGAGTTGTTTGACTTACTTTGGACCAGAGGAAACTGAGAAAATTGAAGTTTTGAATGAAATTGGGGTGAAAATAGCTTGCAGCTCTATGAGCCGCGCCACAACCCAACGCGTCGCGCCACAAACCCAATGCGTCGTGCCATAAACCCAATGCGTCGCGCCATAAACCCAACGCGTCATGCCCTTTTGAAGGAGACCTTTGGAGGCCTTCCCGGTTTCAAAATTGGGCGTGGGATAGCTTGTTGGAAAGCTTATTGAGTCTACTTTCCAACCCAACTATAATTTTTCAATTTGGAGTTCATTTTCCTTGTCAAAAATCAAATCTCCCAAGACTGGTCAAAATGAGCAAAATGAGGTTGCCTCAAGTCAGAGTGCTGTTGCAGTCAACTTTTGAAGGTCTTTCTCAACTCCAAATTGAGCTCATAATAGCTCATTGGAAATATCTTTGCGTCTAGTTATCATTTGACTCATCAAGCAAGTCATTTGGCCAAACACGCTAGGAGAAAGCTTGATTTTCCCAAGGTCACTTTAGAGGTGCATCAATTTTGCTGAGGCGACTGTATTTTTGAAATTTCTCTAAAACCATGACACCTGTGTAAAAAGTGAAGGAGTTTTTTCTTCCTTGGCCTATTATGGAAAAAAAAATCTCTCAGTTTTCCCAAATTCATCTTTTATGGCTCAGAAACATCATAGAAGTAAAACCTATCCCGATGTGTGGAACAAGGGATTTGTCGAAATGAAGCGAAATGAAGGGGATAAGGGGCTTCTAAATTCTTGAGAAAACTTTGGGAAGTATGGAGGGATATTAGAAAGTAGGGGAAAGTCGAATTTCAAAGATTGAGTGAGGGGAAGGGGTCCAAAAGGGAAAAACACAGGCCTAGCCTAGAAAATTGCCAAGTTATAGCAAGAAACTAGGGTTTTGTGCGAAAATGAGGAATTTGGGGGATCTTAGTAATGGGAAGTGTTTAATAAGGTACATTAAGGATAGGGGAAGGTGTATGAACATCAAGATACAATTTTTGCTGATGATTTGACCATCCAAGAGAAATTACCTCCAAAACCCTAGGAGAGGGAAATGAACCTTACCTAGGCACAACTGAAGCATTAACAAGGTGTAAAATGACCCATTGGAACCTGACATGATGATGAAAACCCTCTGAATGACGGTACACTCAATTGAATGGTGACATGGACCGACATTTGGAAAAATTTTAAAAGAGTGAAAAGAAACCCTAGACCTAATACCTAGTGACCAAATTTTACTTGAAGACTCACTGAAATGACAAAATTTGACCTTGACACCTTAAAATCACTTTGTAAGAGCATGTTTGATCACTGGAGGAAGGATGCAAAGGTTGACACTAACAGAGTCAACAAAGAGTACCAAGGAGTCTGCTGGATGGTTATAGCACATAGAGATGGTTTGGAGTTACCCAAAAGCAACCCTTTATCAGGCCAACCTACGTACCAGAATAAAATTTCAAAATGAAGCCATTAAAGTTCTAGATTGATGAAACAACCTTCCACACATAAGCATGTTTGTGGCTAGGAGTAGAAATGGAGGTTAGAAGCAGAGTCTACACCTATATCTTCGATGGGATGCTACCAAACCCACTGCCGGGAGAGACTTCAGAGTAGACGGTGACTAGGATGGCGCAGTTGCAGCTATCCCCGATAATTGAGCATTTGAACACAAAGGTACAAACTTTTAATAAAGTAGTTCAAGTGTTAATAAGTGATTCCACTGCATTTCCTATGCTTTCATAGTTTCAAGCATCCCACTCCAAACCATCTTCTGCCATGGCCTCCCTAATAGCACCAATACCCAATATTCTATTTAGCTCACCGCCCCTAGCGACTACAGCTCTGGTCAGAAAGAATAAAGCTGTGAAACCCCCAGTAGTAGCACCAAAATAAAAAAAGGCCAAGATCGTAGTATCTAGTAAAGTGGTTGATCTCACAGGGGATGATCAACCGCGACCTTTGAGTATAGGAGTACCAATCAGGGAAGAGCCTGTAGTGGAGCCCTAGGTGACTAGGGGCTACCACCCATCAACCCCCTTGATTTCTTAAATATTTGCAGATATCCACCTCACATTCACAAAACATCGTCCCCTGCCTCATCCACCATTCAGAAACCACCCATTACCATGCCCTCCACTTCATTAGCCACCATATCGGACCCAATCGTCAAAGGAAGACGAAATGAGGACCCCGAGGCGGAAGTTAAATCGGGTACAACAGAAGTACCCCTAGTTGGCCAAAACTTGGTTTAGCATTCTATGTTCACAGAGCTTTTAAATCAGATAGAACAGTCTATGGAAGAAACAGCTGCTTCGCTCCTCGAGAAGAATCCACTCTAGCAGGCTAATCTGACAGCCTAAGAAACACCTCTCGATCTAAACATGGAAAACTCTAGTAACCACTTGCCGCAAAAAACACCACCATAGTCACCGCAGGCACAATCAACAAAATCTATCACCAGTAGAAAACCACCTCAAGCATGATGGCCAGATTAGGGAACCTTTGGTTATGAGACCATGGAAACAGGGGGAACAACCCAACTATACCATTTAATTCAGAGAGCAGCACAGCAAGAAGAAGGGCTTCAATCAGAGCTCTAGCAAAGATGCGAGAAACAAAAATTACAAATAAGTACGCTTACTGAAGAGCATGAACAGCTAAGGACAGAAAAGTGTAATCTACAAGAACAACTAGAGACAGTGACAAGAATATTCCGAGACATTTGGCCCACAGTAACAACCAACAACAACCAAATACTAGAAGGGATAAAGGGGAATGATATAGTCGAACGCTCGGTCCACATCATGGTGGCATTCTCAAACCTCCATAAGGAAAATGAGGAGCTCAGAGCAGCATTGGTAGCCTAGCCCGCATTGCCATACCCAGCGGTTGTATACACAGAGAAGATATCCGAGAGACAGAGCCAGGTGAAAAAAATGCAGGAAGCTCTGAGTACTACAGCGAAAGAAGCATATGACCTACTGAAGGGTCTACAGGAATGTTCGACCTCACTCACACTGAAGTCTCAACCGGTTTCATTACAACTACAAAAAGTATCAAGGGAGATCTAGGAGGCCATAGACCCTACTGGACTCGACCAACTATATGCTCAAGCAAACACTGTAGAGGTCCAGATACAACAGATTGAAGAAAGCTCAACTGCAGCAAAGCAAGCCCTCTGGGAACTGAGACTGTCAATAAAAACCACTACCCAAACAATGCAACGACTGGTCTCCGAGGCCGATATGAAAATCCATAACGTTTTTGGTAGCCTGCTAGCTGTTTTAGGGGAGGAAGTGGTCGTGCAAGTCACCGCACAAACTAACTCACTCATGCAATGATGGCATCATGCCATGACGACCTTTCAAGAACTCAAGGAATCAATTCTAGTAAAGGTCCCAGAATTGGGGCCCTTGTTTGGCCAGTTGGGAGAAAGGGGACATGTTGAGCATAACATAGGGCCAAATGGACCGATGGAAATAGAGACAGTGAAAAGCGATTGACTTGGGGCGAGTCAATAGGATGTGGTCGAGGCCTGTTGGGGCCCTTGTTTTGAAATAAAACAGTTTTGAGTTGCGGATAGTACGTGGTGAGATGCAACCATGTTAGGCAGAGAGCTGTCAAGGTTGCGAAGGAGTGAAGAAAATGTGGCATGGCTGTTGCGGGAGCAAGCACAAGTGGTAGAAGAACGTGGTAGGCGACAAGCAATAGAACTCCCGATGAACAAAGAGAATCAGAAGACAGCCGAACGAGAAGAAAGGAAGAACTATCAATTCCGCTGACAACAGAACAAATAGGCAGTCGACCAGCAGAGAAAGGGAGTTGGCACAAGCGGAATCAAGAAACAGGAGCCGTAGGAGAGCTCTGTTCATGTTGGTCCATTTTCTATCTCTCTGTATCTCTGTTTTCTAATCTACTAGATATGACCGCTTTTAATCTATTCAGTTAAAGCTCATGTTGAGGAGAATTGTAGTAGTCTATTGTCGATAAGTGAATTATAATATGATCAGAGTTTGTTGTTCACAATATATGTTGTAGTCCAGACTGATTAGTGTGGTAGTATTTTAAAATTTTATTGCTTGTCTTTTTGAATGTGCTTCTAAGGGATATCACCCATGTAATGTTGCGTTTGTTTAAGCTCTGACATAGTTCTGGTTCATACATATCCAATATTCTAGACTGATATCAATCTACTCCCAATCTTAGTAAGGTCATGACATGCCTCGGGTGAGACTCTCTGCTCCTCGGAGCAGGGTGAAAATTCTGTCATGGTGCTAGAATACAGCGAAAATCCTTGTTGACCTCTAATCCGATCATGGGTCTTGCCTAAGAGACCTTTTTCCTCGCCAACATGAAGCAGTCACAGAAACAAGAACTCGACAAGTACAATCAATTTCAGAGTATCTCAGCAAGTGGAAGAACTTTCCTGTAGAATATTCCACATAGGAGGATGAGAATTTTATACAGAAGCATCAAGAAATAATAGTGTAGTCCCTATATTAATAGTGTAGTCCCATATTATGTTAATGTATCCCCCCTTATTGTTATTGTTGTAACCCTATAACCCCCATATTTTTATTATTGTGCCCTTAGATTATTATTGTTAGGTTAGCTAGGCTTACATTGTGGCCCCACTAGGATTACATTATGGCCCCATGGACTCCTATATATAGAAAGGAGGTTTTGTCATTTGTATCATCAAAGAATGGTTTGTTCATGTAATGTATGGGAGGTTGCCCCCTCGAAGTGGCTTATTTCTAAGGCGTTGATATGTCTTTTATTCTATTTTTGGAGCTGGCCGTTTCATAACATTTGGTATCAGAGCTTTGGATTCTAGGGTTTCGCTGCTCCAAACAGGTCATCATGGAATTTTCGCTATAACATTTTGTATATGAAGGTTCAGAAGCTGAAATTTTTAGAATGTGAAGACAAACTCCTGAGGAACATCGTCCCAAAATTTTAGACCTTGGTTCACAATATTTTCAGAGATATGATCTGTGGAAGTTAGCGATTTTTGCAGACTCTCGAATTTAACCTAAATAGGTCATCCTGGAATTTTCACTATACTTTTTTTTCTACGAAGGTTCAGAAGCTTAAATTTTTAGAGCACGAAGACGAGCTCCTGAAGCAAAGTGTCACCAAATTTCAGATCTTGGTTCGCAATATTTTCGGAAATATGATCTACGGATGTTAGGGATTTTTCAGGCTCCCAAATTTCATCTCAAAGAGGTGATTGTGGGAAAATATTCATAACGCTTTCTCTGAGAATTGGATTGGAATGATGTAAAAGGTGGCCATAAGTACACTGATCGTAGTTTCCTTTTTATCAATTTTAGAGCCAAAGGAGGAAACATTGACACGTGGGAAGTCGTACAAGTTTTCTCTACTGAACCAGTCCATAATTGGGTCATTGTGGGATATTGGACCTAACTTTGTATTGAAGAATTCCAATCATGTTAGACCTATGGCATTTGAAAGAAGCTTCAGAGGGCTACTACAGGGCTGAATTTCAGATATTTAGGATCCACAATTACAGAGATAATTTAGTTTCAATATCGAGCTCCTCAAAAGAAAGAAAAAGGTATGTATTTGTTTTTAAAAATTGCATAAGGATTGTTTGAAAAATAAGTTTGAAGTGATTCCAAGGGAATATTGAAGATTTTTTATCAGTATTGGGTTCTATAATGCCTCCAAAAAATAATTTCATACCCATTAAGCCCTCAGAAAGCTATACTATAACGCATGAAGAGGAAGAATTGCAGTATGAGATATCAAAATTACGGTACCAAGTGCAACAAATTTCGATCTTACGAAGAGAGATCGAAGATGACATAAATGGTTTACAAGTAGAAATGGAGGCTAAGTTGGATGGTTTGAAGGATAAAATAAAATATAATATGGATGATAAGGTAGTGGAAGACACATCCAGCATCAACAACAAATTCTCCAACTCTCAAAGGATAACCTAACTTTGGTGTAGAATCAAATGAAAAAATAGGAAGATCAACATCACATTGAGAGAAGTTCCGAAGTAGTAATAGAAATAGGAAATAGAAAAGTATTATCAATTTCAGAGTATCTTAGCAAGTGGAAGAACTTTCTTGTAGAAGATTCCACATGGGAGGATCAGAATTTTATACAGAAGCATCAAGAAATAATCAAGCGTTGAGGACAACACTTGTTTGAAGGAGAGGGGCATGTTAGGTCCCTATATTACTAGTGCAGTCCTTTATTATGTTAGTGTAGCCCCCCTTATTGTTATTTTTGTATCCCTATAACCCCCATATTGTTATTATTGCGCCCTTACATTATTATTGTTAGGTCGGCTAGGATTATATTGTGGCCCCACTAAGATTACATTGTGGCCCCATGGACTCCTATATATAGAATGGAGGTTTTTTCATTTGTATCATCCAAGAATTGTTCATTCATGTAATGTATTGGAGGTTTCCCCCTCGAAGTGGCTTAATTCTAAGGCGTTGATATCTCTTTTATTCTATTTTTGGAGCTGGTTTCACAACAGTAGTTTATTTTACATATTATGAGCAAGTTTGTTTGAAACCTCCTCATCTTTTTATGTAATAATATATTTTTGACTTATTTTATTTTAGTATTCAAACCCCTCTCATGCATTTAGAGAAGGGTCCATAACTTTATCAAAGAACAATTTGCGAAAGCTTGCACTTCTGTACCTTTGTGAATGCCTTTGATGAAATATATTGAACATGATCTACTTTTTGGAAAATTGAATATTCTTTATTGAATTTTCACTTCTGTACTCTTAAAGTATATTTGGATTGAAGAGAAGAAGATCAATATTGTGGATTACATGCGCAAAACGTATCATATCTGGTACGACCATCTTTATGATTAAGTCTTGATTACGAATTCATGGTAATTTCTCTTTATATTGTGATATGTATGCAGTCTGAATTACAATTTATCATTCATGCAATTTTGTACAATGTTTCAAGTGTAATTCCTTACCAAATACATAAAGCAATTCATAAATGCGATATATTGCACATAATTTTTTTGACTAACTATTTAGTCAAAATAATCATTTTACACAAATTTCATCTCTTTTCATAATTGAATGATATTTATTACCTTTTACTGCAAAATTTAGTTCTAGATCACATCAATGGTACTTCTGCCCAGGTTATAGATTAAGTTAAATAATTAGATTAAGTAGATGCATGTGTTTTGTTACTTAGATAGATTATTTCCATTATTTTAAATTCATTCGTCATTTCACCTTGTATCAAAACCCACCATTACCATATCAACCTCTTTACTGGGAAACTGGTCCCATTATCCTAATCGGAGCCACTACACTAAATGGAAAAGGATCTGCTTTAAGGTCTGGACCGGGTGGTTATCCCCCATGTTGTTGCAACAAAATTCTAGGCATTCATCATTTTTGCACTAGAAGGAGGGCCAAAGTGAATGGTAAGGAAAAACAATAAAAATTATAGAAGCCATCCTAATAGTTGTTCTCCATCTAGATCCCCTCCAACTTCTAGATCCCCATTTGGAATTACTATTTTAAGATGAGAAGTTGAATAATCTTCTCCGAAATTCCCTATTAGATCTCAAAAGATGATTTTCTCAGACTATAAATCTGAATCACTAGAGGTTCAAACTTTTATAGAGAAGTTAGAACAAATCTCTATTTCAGCTGAAAATCCTACAATATCACAACCATCTGAAGAAAGTGTTTCATCTGTGCTACAACCTAAAAGAATCTTGACTCATTCTCTAAGTGAGAAAATTGGAGTTCCTCTGGAATTTCCCATTACTTCTTCTCGAAAGAATACCCAGGAATATAAATCACAAACATCTATTAGTGATATTTTATCCAATTCATCATCTCAAATCCATTCACTTCCCCTACACTTTACAACAACTCTCACTCACACTGCTCATGCTAGTTCCTCTAGTTCAGGTAGTCAACCTGCCTCTTCTTCCACTCACTTCTCGTTTATATCTTCATCCACCCAAACTCCTACAATCATGGCAAGACAACAACCACCACTGCGTTTACAACCATGGAATAATTTAGGTGTTGTAGCAATGGTAGCTCCTATTCACCCACTTCCTAAATATCCTAAGATATGGTTACCCAAATTTAATCCTCATGATTTTCTACCAGCAGAAGAACATCTCCAAAATTATATGTTAGGCATCAATTTAAAAGATGTAACTACAAAAGCCTATGTGGTCAGATAATTTCCATATACTCTTACAGGTTATGCAAGATCCTGGTATTTTTCATTACCTTCTCGTTCTATAACTAGTTGGGATATGTTTGAAGAATAATACTTAGCGAAGTTTGGAGATGAAAAAACCATTGCATCACTCATCAAAGACCTATCAAATCTCAAGGCTAAAACAAGAGAGAAAATCAAAGAATTCATTTCTAGATTCAATAAATTACTCAATAAAATCCCTGCTACATCAGTTCCTGGAGCTGTAGTTCAAATTGAGTGGTATATCTCTTCTCTTCACTCTAATATAGACATTTTTGTAGATAGAGAGAAATTAGCTACATTAGCAGAAAACATGAAGGAATGTTTTTCTGTAGAGAAACATATTATTTCTCTTGAAAATAAAAGCTCTCAAGAAGACAAAAAATCCAAGAAAGTTCCTTTCAAACATGATTCAAAGAAAAAGCCATCAACAAATCCTTTTGATGTAGAAGGCCTACAGAAAGTACGGAAAACCATGACAAATGAAATGGTAGATATCAAAAAGCAAGTTGCTGAAAATTCCCATGCTAAGAAAACTCTCAGATCTTTCAAGAGAAATCAATCTTCTAGTTCTCAGCCACCCAACATTATATCTAATGTTGAGTTTGACCTAGAAACAAAAGATGAAGAAATCGAGGAAGAAGAAACAGAAGAAGAGGAAGTAGTTGAACTAAACAACATGTGGGAATTTATTCTTCCAAATGAAGAACAAAAATAATCTTTGCCCGTTACTACTAGAAGAAAAGGACCTACTGAAGTAAGTCAACTATTTCAAAAGAAGAAAGTTTAAACATCAACTTCAAAGGACAAATCAACTAATAAGAAATTTGCTTCTAAATTTTCACAGTCTAGTCCATCTACATAAAAAAGCTTGGTAGTATTTGACACCATGGAATATAATATTGTTAAAGATATGAAGAAATTAAAGGAAATCATCTCACTTCATGAACTTACCAAATTGAAAAAACAACAAAAGATATTTCTTAGAGAACTAAGTGTAGTTCCTGCTTCACCACTACACATTGTTGTTATATCTCAGGCTGAAAATAGTTCAGGAAAACCTCCTACTTCTTCAAATAAGGTTGATCCTTAAAATAAAATCCTTATAGGCGATAGGTCTCATTCACACACACCACCTTTTCTTCTAACATATGAAAATTTCAATAGGAATCTTCACAATTGTTTGATTGACTCGGGTGCTTCTTCTAATATAATGCCAATAACAGTTTGTGCTAAGTTGAATACCAATCCTTAAAAATATGTTGTTCACATAGTACAACTTGATAGAACCAAATTTGAATTCCTAGGGGAAATAAACTTAGCTAGTCTCTGACTTTCTTCAAATCACAAAGTCAGTCAAATCATTGATATTTTAGTGGTTGATATTCTAGCATTCTATGGATTAATTTTTTGTAGAGAATGTTCCAAAAATATCCATGGATTTTTTGCTACAGATTGGCCTCACATGTGGTTAACCTATAATGGAAAACCAAATCAAATACGAGTTGATCAAGAAAAACACATGAAACATACACTAACTGAATTTGAAGGTGACAATTAGCCAGTAGCATTTACCAAAAATATTATTGGAAATTATTCAAGTGAATCATTTTTAGGCAATTTCAATGCTAAAAAATCTCCCTTCTTAGACAATGTTGTCATTTCACAAATTGAAAACTTCTCACAAATAGATCTTTCCAAATATACAAATTTTTAAAATAAACCAGTAGTCAAAACTCTGGTTTGGACTTTGTACTTTGATGGCTCCAAATATAATGACAGTGCAAGAGATGGTTATATTCTAGTTAATCCAGAAGGAGAAAAAATCATGTTATCTTGCAGATTACAATTTTAGTGTACCAATAACACTATAGAATATGAAGCATTGATACAAGGATTGTATAAAGCAATTAGTCTTGATGTGAAATTTTTGCAGGTATTTAGAGACTCAAAAACAATTATTAAACAGATAAGAAACACTATCCATTTCCTTTCTGGAAATCTTAAACAATATCAAACATTAGTTCAAGATTTCACAGATAATTTTTTAGCATTAAATATTTCCCCTATTCCCAGATTGCAAAATGCTAGTGCTGATCTATTCGCTAATGTAGCATCAAAACTCATACCATCTAGAGATTTTAGTCTTGACATATTTTCCATTCAATTTATTTTCAGACCATCCTTTCCTAATAATGTCACCAATTGGCGAGTTTTAAATGATGACTATGATACTTTTGATTTCTTGACATCAGAAGGGTCATATGATGATCAAATCTTAAATGAAAATGAGCATGACCTTCAGTTAAAGAAAAACGTTGAAAAAAATCCAATACCCAAATTTTTGGTTAAGATGGAAGATCTTTATGATCTCAAGGATAGATTTAAGAAGATAACCAATGCCAAAATTTCAAGTTCAAGTTTGAACTTTAAATTAGTAAATCTTTGTACTGATGAAAAGTCGCAGAAAATTAATCTAGGTCTTGGTTTACCTTCTCATGAAAGTTCATCATTCATTTACTTGTTGAATAAATACAAAGGAATATTCACGTGGGATTATAATGATATCAAGACTTATGATACTTTTGTCATACAACATACCATACCTATGATCTCAAATGAGAAAGCAGTGCATCAGAAACTGAGGAGAATTCACCCAAATATTGAAAGCCAGATAAAAAATGAACTAAACAAACTTCTCAAGGCCAAGATCATTTTCCATGTTAGGCATTCAAAATAGGTTTCCAATATAGGAAATGTTAGAAAGAAGAATGGTGATATTCGAATATGCATTGATTTTAGAAATCTAAACAAAGCTTGTTTGAAGGATAATTTCCCACCGCCAACCATGGAACAAGTACTGCAATCAGTAGCCGGTTCTGAACTTATGTCTTTTCTTGATGGATTTTTAGGATATAACCAAATCCTAGTACATCCAGATGATAGATTGAAAACTACATTTAGAATGAAATGGGGAACTTATGCTTATCAAAAAATGCCTTATGGTTTGATTAATGTAGGTTCCACTTTCAAAGAGCTATGGATATAGCCTTTAAAGGACTCATTAACAAATCTGTTGTAATTCACTTGGATGATATCACTGTTTATTCCAAGCAAAGAAGCAGCCATTTGAATGACCTTAAAAAAATCTTTGAAAGATGTATGAAGTATGGGATTTCATTAAATCCAAAGAAGTCTTATTTTTCTTTGAGCGAAGGTATAAGATTTTAGGTTTTGTCGTATAAAAAAAGGGTATTTATATTGATCAAGAAAGGATTAGAGAAATTGAGAAAATCCCTTTTCCACACAACACGAAATCAATGCAGTATTTCTTAGGCCAAATAAATTTTGTAAAAAGGCTCGTTCCTGAATTTTCACAAATAGTTTTTCATTTACAATCCATGATCAAGAAAAATTCAATCTTTAAATGGGGTCACATTGAAAGGGAATCATTCAAATTGATCAAGAAAGCTATCATCATTTCTCCTTATTTGGTCACTCCTGACTATTCAAAACATTTTGTATTATATACATTCGCCTCAAAAAACATTATATGTAGCTGTTTTAACATAGCTTAATGAAGAACAGATTGAAGAAACTATTTCTTTCTTGAGTTTAAATTTACAAGATGTTGAATTGAATTATTTTGTTGTTGAAACACAAGCATTTGTTGTCTTCAAAGTAGTAAAACATTTTAGGCTATTTCTCCTGAAAACTCATACCAAAATCATAGTCCCATTTTCAGCAGTAAGACAATTATTGATGAAAATGGAAGTGGGAGAAAAGAGAGCCAACTGGGCAACTTATTTACAAGAATATGATATAGAAATTAGACCAGCTAAAATTGTTAGAGGCCAAGGTTTTTTCACAATGTTGATTAGAGCAGCTGACTCATCAATAGAAGAAGATCCAAGTAATGATATATAGATTTATGAGGTAAGCCTTAAAGATAAAAAATCTTGATACGTTGATCTCATATTTTACTTAAGAAATGGATATGCTCCTTTGCAACTCAATTACAAAGACAAAAGAGACTTGAGTTTAAAATCAAAACAATATTAGATCATCAATGATGCCTTATTCAGGAAAAACTATGACTCTATCCTATTAAGATGTCTAGAAAATCTAAGTCAAAAAAGGTTTTGCAGGAACTCCATGATGGTTTAGCTGGTGGACACTTTGGAGGAGATACAACGGCACACAAAATTAAGCATTCTCACTATTACTGGCAAACATTGTTTAAATATGTACATCAATATGTAAGAAAATGTGAAACCTTTCAAACTGTTGTTGGAAGACAAAGGAAATCCTACACTACCGTTATAACCAATCAACATTGAACAACCATTTGAACAATGGGGACTGGAAATAATAGGTGAGATCGTTCCTCACTCTTCAAAGCAACATCGATATCATTAGGGGAATTTTGAGGTCTAAAATGGGCCTCCTAAGGAAATTATAAAATAATAGTGGAAAAAATCAAATAAGATTTGATGACATCATCAAATTTTAGAGGGAAAAATGAAAAAACTACTTTTTCAACTCATATTTTCAACTTATCTCCTTTCTACTACATGGCCGGAGCACTCGTTGACGCTTAGTTCTACCCTCATCCAAGGAGTGGCCCATGTTGCATACTTTCGATGGGTTTGCTCACACGAAAAAATGAGAAATACATAAAAAACGTGATTGTAATCACGTTTTTTTTTTATGTATTTCGCATTTTTCATGTAGCAGGGTTCATTGAAAGTATGCAACATGGGTATTCCTTGGATGAGGAATTAAATTTTGCATCCAACGAGTACTCCCACTCGAAATTTGAGTAAAAATTATGGGAGATAAGTTGAAAATACGAGTTGAAAAAGTAGTTTTATTATTTTATTATTTTTTAATATCTTTACCCTTTTATTTAAAAAATGGTAAATCATCCCCCATGGTTGACATCATCATCTTGAATCCTATTGGTTGTTATAAAGTTTGTTTTTGTTGTACATTTTTCTTAGGAGGCCCATTTTAGACCTCAAAATTCCCCTAATGATTCTTATAAAAACATATTATTTTACAAAATGGGTGGAATAAATTCCACTAAAGGTAGCTAACTGTGAGAACATCATTGAATTCATTGACCATTTTATTATTACCAGATTTGGTTTATCAACTGCCTTGATGTTTGATAATGTATATTATTTCTCAAGCAATGTAATGACAAAATTTTCTCTTAAAAGAGATTTCAAAATTAAATACTCTACCAACTATTATCCTCAAGGAAATGGTTTAGTAGAATCAACCAACAAAAATATCATTAGAATCATAAAACAAACTATTGATCAGAGTCATAAGTATTAGCACAAATCTTTGACATTTCCTCAATGGGTAGACCAGATTACACAAAAGGCCGCAATAGGCACTTCTCCATTTAGTCTAGTTTATGGGAAAGAAGTTGTTCTTCCCACAAACGTAACTATTCCTTCTCTATCCCTAGTCCAATTTATTGAAGTAACCCATTATTCTTCCTTGAAATAAGGAAAGCACAGATTCTCAAATTGGAAGAAGAAATAAATAAAGCCAAAATCACACACGATCACCATCAACAGTTAGTAAAAACTTCCCTTGATGCACATTCTGTTAGCCCAAAATCATTTCAACTAGGAGAACTAGTATTGAATTGGGACAAAGCACATGATGAAAAGGGTAAACACACCAAATTCCAGCAAATGTGGCATGGACCATTTCAGATTCTTGAGTTAATTGACCCATCAACATTTTTATTGCAAGATTTATCAGGTAGGAGATGTTATCACTCTACCGGATCTCTGAGGCTAACAAGAGACCAAAAAAGGTAACTACAGACTAAGCACTTACCAAGTAGCTAGCCCTATTAGGCAAGATATGACTCTCTCCAAAGGGATCAAAGCCGAGAGTGCTAGATCAATTAGGTTTTAGGCTAGGTATAGTAGCACAGAGGTTTTGATTGGTTGATTTAGGTGTTGTATGAGTGAATTAGGTCAAAGAGGTAACTAGATCAGGGAAAATAAGATCATAATTACAAACATATAATTGGGAAAGGTAGGTAAGCACTCTAACACTTTAGGGTTTATAGGTGAGATGGATCATACTAGTGAGGTGCTAAAAAGAGCATGACAATGCATGAATTCATTTTAAACTGAAGAAATGAAACAAGCTATGGTGATTCTCCTAAAACAAAGAATAAAAGATGTAGTGCTCCTATCAAAATTGAGAATAAAACATATCATAGTGATGGAATGAAAAAAAAAATACAAAACATTCACACATTTGGAATTGAAGAAGAAACTATGCCAAATTACAGTACCACATGAATCCCAAAAGAATAGCTATAACTCATACAATATAGTCCTACAAAAATCTAAATACACTAGTGTCTTTGATCAATAAAACAACATCCATCCTTCTCTAATGAGTGAAGAGGTTAAAGATATAGACAAGAAACAACTTCTCCCAACCTTAGGGGTTGAATCCCTGAGTTGAGGAGCTAATCCACAAAATTTTTAACTACAAACTGGAGTGTAGGGAGGTCAAACTCACTCATTCCTAACTTTAATGAAACTGATTCATAAATCCTCAAAAATAATTTTACCAAGTGTATTTACCACTAGGTAACTCATAAACATAATAATTACCTTTACATACATAAATTACATTGGTAAAAACATGATTTTTCCATGGTGAAACTGAGAAAAATGGAAAAAATCAGGATAAACAGAGAAAGGTCAGAAGCGTAGTGCCAGTGTCATGAGCACAACGCTAAATTTAGCTCAACGTTTGAAGGCGTTTTTGATGTCCAAATTGAGCTCACAATAGCTCATTGGAAATATTGTCTTATCTAGTTTCCAAAAATGTCCTTGGTGTCCAAAAATGATAATATTTGACCCTCCAAAAATTGATTCTCTGAAGACTGGTCAAGAGCACAATGCTTTCCTAAAAATGAGAGCAAAAATGTCATTTTGAGGTGTTTTTGGCGATTTATCCTTGCCAGATTGTCCAATTTTGAATTGCAAAGTGTAAAAATTGCATGTTTTCTGCCTTCTGAATCCACTAATGGTTTTTTTTTTTTCATTTGGAGATGTCTAGAAGAAGCACAGTGCCAAGGTCAGGAGCGAAGTGCCAAGCCCAGGAGTGCAGCGCCAGAAAGCTAGGAGCGCAACACCTCCTTGCAAGCCACTTTGGGAGGCCTTCCAAAACTCCAAATTCAGCTCATGATAGCTAATTGGAAGGATAATTTTTTCTGCTATACAATGAACCTATCAAGAACTGAAAATTATTAATTATAATCCCTCAATAATCAATTCTCCCAAGACTGGTCAAAAAGTGAAGAATGGGGGTGCAAAAACACAACGTTCTCTTGTAGGCCACTTTTGGAGGCCTTCTTGAATGCGAAATTGAGCTCATGATATCTCATTGGAAAGTGCTTCTAGTATAGTTATCATTTAATTATCAAGAAAGTCATTTGGACACTCCCTTGGGGACAAAATTTTATTTTCCAAAGACGACTCCAGAAATGTAGGGAAAATAGGGGATTTAGGACTGTCTTGTAGAGGGAGGGGAATGTGGAGGTTAGGGGCTATATAAATTCTTGGGAAAATTTTGGGGGATAGGGATATATGTTATAGAGTTCAAGGAGGTGGAATTCCTACAAATGAGTAATGAGAAGGGGTACAAAAGGGAAAAACATAACCCTAACCTAGGAAGGTGTCAAAAGTGTAGCAATAGGCTAGGGTTTGTAGGAAAGATGATGATTTTGAGGAATAGGAGTGATGGGAAGTGTTTAGGAAGGTATATTAAGGATAGGGGAAGGTGTAAGAGAACCAAGATATAAGTCTTGTTGATGATTTAACCATGGAAGTCATGAAACCAAGAAAAATTCCCTCAAAACATTAAGAGAGGGAAATGAGCTTTCCAAGTATAACTGAGAGACAAATATGGTAAACACAAAGCCGCTTACTTGGAAATGATAGTTTAAAACCTGAAATTTTTGAAGGCCTTTGACTATTAATACTCCTTCAAAAGATGAATGTGATGGTGAAATGACAAATTTTCCTTATTTTGACCCTATGACCTAATGATGGCACAACATGGAAGAATGAGCTTAATGATGACCATGATGAATATGGGACTCTTTCAAAAATGAATGACCTGACCATGATGATGTCCATTGACCATGGAGGTGAAAGGATTAGTAATGATCTCAATACCCTAATCAGTGACAAATGTTTTGCATGATGACCTAATGGAATGACAAATTTTTATAGAATGGAGGCCTAATATGATGTGAAAAGAGATATTTTGATGACTAGTGGAAGGATGCCAAAAATGACATTAACATTGGCTCTAACTAGGGATTGTAGCTCCTTGGAGGTGCTAAGAACATCGTAGACCAAGTATCCTAACCATTAGGAATGGAGTCAAAAGCTAAAAACCAAATTGAATACTGAAAATTTGACTCAATAAATTGAACTTAGACTAAAACACAACTGACAACCTGAACTGTAGACTAACTGCAAGATTTACTGGAAGATACTATTGAAAAAGATGCTCAGAATTTAGCTTATTCATCACACCTACTCTAATTGATCTATTCATCACCTGATCAAGTGAAATGGAACAACCAATGAAACCATGTAAGCATTTTGGCTAATGTTTTAATTCTCCACAAGTGTTTGCTTATGAGCAAGAAGAGAGAACTACTAGAAGGAAAATCCCAACAAAACTTGTCAGCATATTCAATCTTAATGAAATTGAAAAGCATGAGCCCACTGACTGACCTCAAGAATGCTGCAAAAGGATCTTCATAGGAATACATATTAATTTCAAGCCCATCTAATACATTAATGATATATTATAGGCAGTATTCATAACATGAATATGAAATATCATTTTACCCTTACTTTCCTGATATGACTGCAAATTTTCGGATGAGCTTTGTAATGAGACTCCTACTAAAAATGACAAAGAAACCGACAGTTGGATCAGGTTTATATCAACACTCTTTTCAAGCTCATAGCTATCTAATGGAGAAGGAATTTTACTACATATATCATCCAACACATCAGCTATAGGGTCATGAAAATTTTGAAAAGACTGTTGCAACCTATTTTCCTTTGGTTCTAATGATACTACATGACTTTCTATAGGCTATTCATCCTTTTCTTGAGAGAAATTATGAAAATTTTCCTTTAAAAACTAAAATTTCTCAAAACATAATGGTGCAAAATCATCTTGCATCATTTGATCATATGTTTTAGCTTCCAAGCCTTCATCTGCAATTTAAAATTCAATGGAACTCGGTGACTGCAAATATATAGCTAAGGAGGCTTCTATGTTGTAAATGATTTCCTTAGCCATTTAAGGAGAATGTTTTTCATTAACAACTTGCTCAAGAGGTTCATTATCTTTGTCAACATCAATATCAAAACTGAAAGACTGCTAATTTCTAGTCTTGGAAAAAATTTCTCTTAGAAATTGAAATGATGCAAAACATAAATGAAAATGTCCTTCACTTGTTTCAAAATTTTCTACATTCCTCATCGTTGTCGTCATAGATATGCATCGGTTAATAATTTCATTTCAGTTTTTGAAACTGAGATTCTTCCTCCCATAAACCAGCTATTGATTGCTCTGCATAATTAGATTCCATTTGGAGAACATAATCATCATCATACTGATCAAACTTTGGAAGATCATCAAAAGAACGAATGTCATCAAACATACACATTAGATAAGAAAATTTTTCCTCCACAGATTGATCTACAAATACATTTTCATGACTGTCTATAAATGAATACAAAGAACAATCATTTTATGATCTATGGTAGTTGGAATTAGCAAGATAGTTTTTAAGGACAACAACTTCTTCTTCTTCTGCAATAAGTGAGACATTGTGATCTTGAGAAAAAAAATCATCTCTCATGCTGATATTTTGCATCATTTCCTCTACTATACTTACCAAAATTTTGAGCGTAATTCCAAGCCCAGGAGCGCAGCGCCAGAAAGCCAAGAGTGCAGCACCAAGCCTAGGAGCGCAGCACCATAAAGGCAGGACTGTAGTGCCTCATTGCATGCCACTTTTAGAGGCCTTCGCAAACTCCAAATTGAGCTCATGATAGCTCGTTGGAGATATATTTATGTCTACTATAAAATGGATCTATCAAGAACTAAAAATGAAAAAGTATAGCCCCTTAAAAATCAATTCTCCCAAGACTGGTAAAAAAGTGCAGAATGGGGGTGCAAAAAACACAGCGTTATCTTGTAGGAATATTTTAGAGGTCTTCCTAAACTCCAAATTGAGCTCATGATATCTCATTAGAAATATCTTCCAGTCTAGTTATCATTTTACTTATCAAGAAAGTCATTTGGATACTCCCTCAGGGAGAAAAATGGATTGTCCCAAGACTACTCCATAAATGTAGGGAAAACATGGGATTTAGGACTGTCTTGTAGAGGGAGGGGAATGAAGGGGTTAATTGATGTCTAAATTCTTGGGAAAATTTTGGGGGATAGGGATAGATGTTAGAGAGTGCAAGGAGGTGTAATTTATAGACACGAGTAATGGGAAGGGGTCCAGAAGGAAAAAACACAACCCTAACCGAGGAAGATGTGAAAAGTGTATCAATATTCCAGGGTTTGTAGGAAAGATGATGATATTGAGGGATAGGAGTGATGGGAAGTGTTTAGGAAGGTATATTAAAGATAGGGGAAGGTGTAAGAAAATTAGGATACAAGTCTTTTTGATGATTTAACCATGGAAGTCATGAAACCAAGAAAAATTTCCTCAAAATCCTAGGAGAGGGAAATGAGCTTTCCAAGCACAACTGAGCAACAAATATGGTAAACACAAAGCCACTTACTTGGAAATGATAGTTTGGTACCTGAAATTGTTGAATACCTTTGACTATTATTACTCAAAAACATGAATTTGATGGTGAAATGACCAATTTTCATGATTATGGCCCTATGACCTAATTATGGCACAACATGGAAGAATGAGTTGAATGATGACCATGATGACTATGGGACTCTTTCAACAATGAATGACCTGACCATGATGATGTCCATTGAAAATGGAGGTTAAAGGAGTAGTAATGATCTCAATACCCTAATCAGTGACCAAATTTTTGCATGATGACCTGTTGATGAGAAATTTTGTCCGGCCAACAACAAGGGATCTCCCTGGTAAAAAGTCCCAACTAGAATCTAAACCATTTGGAGTAGAGATCTCATCTGGGGTGTGGGTCCGGCTACCACTTAAGTCTCCTTTCCTTTGGTCTCAAAAGAACTCAATGAACCCGCGGACACACGCTTATTCAAATGATACAAGATACATGGCTGATGAGCTTAAACAAGTATATAACACTATGCGTAGCAAGATGAATAATAAAACATGAAGCCAAAAGAAATACTGTCAACAACATATCGTAAGGGTCATGCTTGCACATTTTTCTAACCACAAAAGAAACAATTCTTTATGGTAGGAACAACCTTCACTTCCTTAAATTTTAATGATGAAAATATAAATGTCAGTAAACAAAGTTTTTAAAATTAATTGAGGAAGCATAGATAAACTTAACATCATTAACACAAGTACATAGAACTATAATGCATAAATGATGCCATCAGGAACGCAGTTTCATTAATCAAAAGATGTTGGAAACTGAAAAAGAAATACTCATAGTGTTCGCACAGCAAAACACATCAGATCCAAAAGGAGTTTAACAAGTATCTGTATTCATATGCAAAAGAGTGTTATCCTTCTATAAAATTCTCTCTAACTCTTTGAGTCCCCCCAAAAAAATATCCTTTACAATCTTCTCGAAGGGAGTTTTATAGACCAAAATTTGCGATTTGGGCTTCCTAACTTTTCGCCTCCCCAACTGTTGAAATACCCTGCGACCTGAATGAGAGCTGTGACTTGCGACCTACTGTCACCTGGTCATGAGAATGTGCATGCGATTGTGAGGTCAGGGGCATCAACTTGTTGTTCTCTGAGGAAGTTCTGCCACACACGATAATCTGCCACTATGGGGGAAATCAAGGGAACCTCTTCTCTCAACCGATGCAGACACTCCAAGGCATTTGGAATTAAAGTCTCTCTTTTCTGCGTGACCAGGTTGGATATGGAGGCTAGTTTGGTGTAGATCCAGACTGGTGTGACAATGAACTTACCCAAGTTCTCCTGCGATGCCGCAAGATCGGAAGTGGCAGCGGCTTGTCTAATAGGTTGCAAAAATGTGTGAATCTCCTGGTCCACCTGTCCCCATGTCTTCTCCTCGTTCAGTGCTCCCAGTGATGGAATGTGGTATAGGGCATGCATTGAATCGATGCTGCTGATTAGATGCTTGTACGCGGCCATTACCTTATCCAGGTCCTTGGACAGCTTATCTTTAGATTGCATTTTAATTCGGATCTGGACCTTGGCATCCTGGGTGTGGATCCAGTCTTTCTTAGGCAAGTTTTCTAGAGCATGGGGGTATCGGCCCGTCCATTCTATCATTCTATCCAAAGTGGCTGAGGCCTCCTTCAGCTACTCGCTCCTCTGCTTAGTCTTTGCTTGGGCTCTTACCAAGGGGGAAACTGTTTGTTTTATAGTGAACATTTCCCCATAGACCTATCTCATGGTTACCTCTAATACATCTAGCTCTCTTCAGATGGTGAGAAGTACTTCATTGATAGGAGTAGTTCTGTCTTGGAGTTGTTGAATCTCTTCCCTTAATGCTACCTTTTCTTGCTCTGCCCTTGTCTCCCTCTGCTCTGCTTCTTGTAGCTTATTTTGTAGAGAAAGGATCTCTCTGCTCATTCTGTTTACATTTTCCTCCGTGGCCGCGGTGAAAGCCATGCTGGCCAATGCTATCATTATTGGGTTAGTCCTAGTGTCTAGGACTATATATTTCTCCGTCGCGACTATGGATGAGGCGGAAGGATTTTGTGCCAGGCATCTTATTTTCTCCTGTCGAATCTTGAAGGAGAACTGATCATATGTGAGCCTAGTAAGGTTGAATACTTCCTCTTCTTGCCCTTCGTAGGAACTCACATCGGAGAGTGTAGATCGTGTATTGACTAGAGGCACTTCGATGGGCTGTAGCTCCGTTTTTGATTCTGTGCCTTGGGGGGATGTCTCGATGTAATCTATTATTCTATCCTCCTCCTCTTTTCTTTTCTTTTCTTCCTCCTCTTTCCGCAGCCGCTCTACTTCTTCCTTTTCATGTTCTATTTTTTGCCTGCGCTCTGCTTCTGCTGCTACTTCCTGTTTGGCTTTCCTCTTACGTTTGGCTGCTGTTGCTGCTTGTTCTTCTTTTCTCTTGCGTTCAGCCTCTGTTGCCTCTTCCTGTTCTTCTTTCCTCTGGCATTCAACCTCCACTTGATCTAACTCTCTTTTGAGTTGCCATTCCGCCTCAGCATCTGCCTCCTGTTCCTCCTTTTTTCTCTTAGCCTCTTCTGCCTACTTCTTCTTCTGCTCTAACCTCAGGCTCCTTTCGCGCTTTTCTTCATCCTCTTTCATCTTCTTTTCTATTTTGTGCTGAGCTTTGGCTTCTTGCTCTTTCTGCTGGGTAGCAGTGTTGTGCCATGTATTGGTTCGAGGCTTCTTAGCCTAAGAAGAAGAAGCACCTCCTAATTCACGGCTTCTTTCCTCCAATGTATGGTCATCTAGGTATTCTTGATCAAACCATGCCCCCGGGGTGAGTTGTCTATCTGCATTATACCAGTTTCTTTTTTCATCCTCACCTGGGTACTCAGTGTGCTGGTGGTTCCATTTGAACTTAGCCCGCTTACAGTGATCAGGGACTATCCTCTCTAGGTCATATGTCCAGTGGTCCAATGGCCCGAGGCGATAACTTCTCATCTCTTCTGCTTTTTCCTCTACCTCCCGAAAATCTTTGACCGTGTAGGTACCGACAGTGAGGGGTAGTGTAGGCCATGGCTTCTTTTTTCCCTTAGTCAGGACCCTAGAGAAACTGGAAGTCATCTGGAAATAGACCTCTTGAATGAGCATTTTATCTGTAACATATCGGGGCATAGCATGGGGAGCCTTGTATGAACCAAAGACTGGAATGAATGTGTATTCGGCAAGTGGGAACCAATGTTCCACCTTGCCTAACGTCCCCATGGCTCGCCAACACATGCAAGGAGTGTCCTGGCCGAACAATTTTCTGTAGAGAGTTGGGATGAAGACTTGAGAGATCGGCTCTATGTCCTGCTCGTACCTGGAATCCAAAAATACCTTTGTCTCTACGTGGATTGGGCATGCCTGCTTTGGATCCCAGTTGTGCACCCATCCCTTGAAGTGGCACCTCGAACAAACATCATCCAACAAGTAGGAGGCCATGTATAATTCAGAAGGATATCCATCATCCGGTACCAATGCCGAGGATATGCTTGTCTGAAGAGAGGCCACCAGTATGTTGGCCCAGTTGAACTAGGTGCCGTGCATAGTGACATACTCCATTAGGGTTGCCCATGTACCACTAAAAGTGGTGTCATCGATGTCATTGGGATGCCCATATAATCTGCAAAGCATAGTGGCTACCAGTTTATACACCTTCCTAACGCCTGCCACTGGATATTCTTGATCCTTCTTGGCCTTGAATTTTTTGGGCTCCTCCCACCACCCTTTTAGAGTGTCTGTTATGTGGATTACGTGGGTGATGGCCCAATATTTTGTGAAGTCCTCCTCTCGTTTAGGAAATTCATAGTAAACTTGAGCATCCAAGCCTTTGAGAGTTGCGAAAGCTTTGCCTTCATAGTCCCTGATTACCCACTTATTGGGGTCGGTGTTTTGTATAATCCATTCAATGACCTCTGTGCATGGGACTATAGCAGGGTGGGCACCTACATGATGGAGCCTTGACATTTTAACTTGTATGTATGCTTATCGATCGGGGAGGTCCTCTGGAAATTCTTGGTACAATTGGTACCAGCGCATGCTATCCCCTTTGGCAAATGTGCACAAGGTGTCCCTATAGATCGGGGGCGGGGACATCAGTATATCCATCTATATGTCCTCTGCTTCCGGGCTCTTGTTCTTTTTTCAGGCCACTAGAGGTCCCATGTTGCTTGAATCTGAGGAGATGGGGACACACTCTAAGTCTTCTTCGAATTCACCTATCATGTTCATGAAAGAGTCCCAGGATAAGAAAGATGCAATGATAATACAAGACTAGGTACAGTTATTAGTTTTTCCAACTAGAGACACAGGAAGGGCTGAATTAGCGACATGTGACTGGGTCGTAAGGTCACACAAGTCACGAAGTTAAAACTCTCAAAGGTTTTGTGACTTTGAGACCTTGCGACCTTACGACTAGGTTGCGAGGTCGCTGGGTCACAAATTCTAGGAAGACCGACAGAAGTGCGACTCTGTGACTTGTGACCAGGTCGCAAGGTCGCTAGGTTGAAAATTCTAGGAAAACCAACGAAAGTGCGACTCTGCGACCTGCGACTGGGGGTTTTTAGCGCATGCCGCGTTCAGTAGATTTCCCTTTATTTTCAAAATGCAAGGCTAGGTGGGCCAAAACAGAGAAAGGTAGGAGTTTCAGGGGCAGAATACAAATCATAAGAGTCTAGATGGGAGGTAATGGCAATATTATGCAAGGAGGGGAAGTGTTAGGGAAAAATGGGGCACCTTAAGTCTTAAATGATAAAAAGGAGCAAAGAAAATGGACAATTTAAAGGACAGGATAGGGGAAATTAAGGCAACAAAACCATAAAAGGAAATAGCAAGAGGAAACGACAACTTACCCAGGAAAATCGTGCTCCAGTCGACCTGTTAGAAGCATTTCTTTCTATCTTCCGCATGGACATAATGCGACCTAGCAACCGTTCTATTTATAAAAGGGTCTCGCGTGTGAGCCATTAATGGGGTCGTTGCGTCACACTATTTGGTGGTTTGAGAGAGGTGCGACCTCGCGATCTCGCGACCTTGCAAACTCAGGGGGTCGTGGGGTTGTAAGGTCGTGGTGTCGTGATTTTCCAAAATTCAAGAAATCTGCGACTTTGCAACTTAACCTTCCCAAACTTTAACTTAGCTTCTTTTTTTTTATGCTCAAGGGGCTCTAAAAATTTTAAAGTGTGGATTTTTTGGGGGGTGTTGTAGAGGCTACAACAAATGGTGATTCACTGGTCAGACCCAGAGCCTCTGCAGATGGTTTGCCTTGGTGGGGGGAGGGAGGGGCCTTCACCAGCTGTTCCTTTCACCTTAAGGTCCCTACTACCTTGCCTTTAGCACTTTGCGAAGTTGCTTGGCCTGCTAGCCTGTTTGGGTGTTGGTTAATCAAGTTTCATTACTTCAGGTTTCTGGACTGAAAGGGTTGGAGAACTTCAGGTACCCACAGGATCTGGTATGATTATTTTTTCCTCATTGTGTTGCTATGCTACCTGCGAACCTTGCGGTCCCGGCGGAGTCACTGCCTAGGAGTCATAAACGTTGCTCTGCTGCCAGCGAGCCTGGTCAGTACCCCGACGAAGTCGTCACATCGCCTCTCTGCGCAGGAAGCCTTTTTGAATCCTTTACCCTTTATTGGTGTGCTATTGCACTTATTTTGAACGTGCCTAAGGCACTTATTTAGGTGTGCTCATGGCACTTATTTGAGAGAGGCAATTTTGCCTGGGCGGATGAGGGATCCTGACTTATTTTACTTGCAAGAGAGGTTGCTCTTGGTCTATATGAGGACTTTGGTTTTTCCCTGATATCCTGATGTCACCAGAAGTTAAATCTATTCCCTTTCGATCTATTCGCCGCTTTATCCAACTTTCTTCTCACAGACACCCTTTCAAGCTTGCTAGGTGAGCTACCCACACTTGGTGGCTCGAGCTAGGGCATATACTACCTTTGGGTGTCAATTACAGGTAAGCTATTTCCACCTTTGTGTCTTTCGGGAGAGGCTTCCCATTAGCATAGAACCTAGTGCGGTATGCCAATTGTGTGGCTCCGACAAGGCCTTCCACCTTCTTGAGTTTTAGTTTTTTTCCTTTTTTTGTTGATAAAAGGACACCTAGAAACGAAATAGAACAGCAAAGAATGAAATATGGTACAAGGGTGGGATAGCCCTCCGAGGGCTACTAAGAAAAGTAACGTTTGAGGTCATGCCCATTCATCGGGAGGACCTCGACTCTTCCCTCTAGAGTTTGCAGTCTAAACGTGTGGGAACCTAATTTCTCCTTAACCTGGAACGAACCTGTCCACAGAGCTTGGAATTTGGAATGTTTTCCCTTTTCTTCATGAGATTTATCCCACTTAAGGACTAGGTCTCCTACTTCAAAATTTTTACTCCCTGTAGAATTTTTATCAAACCATCTCTTAATCTGACTTTGGTGGATGGCGAATTTTTCCCGGGTTTTTTGCCTCTCTTCCTCCAGTTTCAGTAGTGTGTCGATCCAGGTCTGCAAGGTGGGGCATGGGGTACCATGGCTTTCTTGGGACAATTGAAGGGCAGGGAGAGATAAGTGGGGAGGAAGGATGGCTTCTTTTCCATACACAAGAAAATACGGGGAGGTGTCGAGTGAGGATTTGGGTGTGACACGGTCAGCCCAAAGAGCGTTGTGGAGGGTGTTATGCTAGTTTCATTGGTGGGACAACAGAGTCTTTTTGATGATGTGGATAAGATTTTTATTAGTTGACTCGGCTAACCCATTTCCTTGGGGGTAATAATTTGCAGAATGTTTAAGCACAATACCATTTTCCAAAGCAAAATCATACAATTTAAAAGATGAAAAATAAATTGCATTGTCAAAAACTAAGGAAGTTGGAACGCCAAACCTAGTGATGATAGAATGAGTGACAAATTCTATTACCTCTTGATCGTTGATTTGGCGTAATGGTACTACTTCGACCCACCTAGTGAAATAATCGGTAGCAGTGAGAATATACCTGTGTTGCTTGGAGGAGTGAGGTAGGATTTCACCAATCACATCCAAACCCCACTATTGAAAGGGTTCCTCTACTGCCACTGACTGTAGGGGAGCGGCTGGCCGCGCTTCCCAACTGGCGAACTTCTGGCATTGGGTATACTTCCGGACATACGCATGAGCATCTATGAAAAGGGTTGGCCAATAGTACCCTGCATGCATTATTTTGTGGGCGGTGGTATCACCTGCAAAATGCCCTCCGGCTGGTCTGTCGTGCAGTTCGGTTAGGATGCTCTGTGCTTGATCGTGTTCCAAGCAGCGTAGTAGAACTCCATCGTGATGTTTCTTGAAAAGCTTACCTTGGATTAACTGGTAATATGCAGCCTTAAGCCTTATTGCACATTTTTGTTGGGTAGTCAAAACAGGGTCCAAGATGCCATGGGCCAAATATCCCAAAATGTCGAAGTACCAAGAAGGGTTTCTCTGCTGAGGTGCATTGTCACTCTGATACATGTCGATTTCCTATTCCCAACACTCTTCTTCAACCTCGTGTGAGCTTGCAGCCTTAGCAGCCATTTGGAAGAGTCCTTGTCCTTTGACAGTGTGTGCTAGTTTAAACTCTAGGTCATACTCTTGCAAACATGCCATCCAGTTGCCTCGTCTCTCACCCAGCTCTTGCTGCACGAAAAGTGAGCGGACGGCTGGGTGGGGGATGAAAAATGTGACATGGATTTTCAAGATGTATGGCCTGAAATGCTTGAATGCTTTGTAGACTGCATAAGCCTGCTTGTCAATATCAGGGTAATTTAGTTCAGCTCCCTGCAACCTAGTACTCATGAAAGATATAGGTCGTTCATCCTTGTTGGTGTCTTTCTGCATGAGGATAGCTGCAAGCGAGGAATCTGAAGCGAAGGTATACAAGATGAAGCTTCTGCTAAAATCTGGACTTTGGAGAGATGGTGCTTCTGCTATAGCCTGCTTGATTTTATTGAAAGCCTCCTTCTCAGGTGGATTCCATTTGAAAATCACGTTCTTCTTGATCATCCCCTACAGAGGTCTGACTATTTGGGCAAAATCTGATATGAATTTTCATACAAAATTGATTTTCCCAAGGAAATATTGCATGGCCTTTTTGCTGCTAGGGGGTGGAATCTGGGAAATGGCTTTTGCCTGCTCGGGATCTGCAACAATGCCCTACTTGGTTATGATGTGGCCCAGCAAATTTCCTTCTGACACGACGAAAAAAAATTTCTTCGGGTTGAGTGAGATCACGTACTTCCTGCACCTTTCGAAAATTTGCTTGAGGTGGTGTAAGTGATTGCCCCAGTGTTTCGAAAACACGGTGACATCGTCCAAATAGACTACCATGCTCCATCCTATTAGACCACGGAAATCTATATCCATGGCCCGTTGGAAAGTTTCCCCCGCATTTACTAATACGAAGGGCATGCGCCTGAAAGAAAACGTTCCCCATTTGGTTCGGAAAGTCGTTTTCAATCTGTATTGCTCAACTACTAGCACTTGGTTGTAACTAGAGAACCCATCCAATAAGGAGAACATTTCGGATTCAGACACGGCCTGCAATATTTTTTCCATAGGGGGCACCAGGTAATTATCCTTGTCTAAGGCCTGATTTAGATTTTGAAAGTCCACGCACAAACGGATCTCGCTAGAATTTTTCCGTACCAGGACTAGATTTGAAACTCAAGTGGAGTGGTGAACTTTGAAGATGATGAGTGCATCCAAAAGCTTTTTAAGTTCTTTCTGAATTATCGGTTCTAGTGTAGGATGCACTTTTCTAAGCTTTTGTTGGAAAGGTTTCACTCCTTCCTTCATAGGTATCACGTGCTGAATAATCTGAGTATCATATGTACGTAAATCATCATACGTCCAAGAAAAGAGGTCTCGGTACTTCCGGAATAGCTGGGTGAAAGCTTGCCTCTCCTGGTCGGAACAATCTTTCCCAAGGTTGATGAACTTCGGATCCTCATGTGATCCTAAGTTCACCTGCCGATGTGCCAAGGTAGAACTTTGTATTTTGGTATTTTGGGGCCCGCGGAAACGACTTTGTAGATTGAAGAGATTTTCAAGTGACACTATCCCCTTGGGCATGGGGTTTTCTTTGCGTTGATCATGCTCTTCCTGCAAAGCTTGATCATGATCTGCCTCTTCTATCACCGCGTCTGTGAACACTTCGGTGTTGAGCATGAATTCCAATATCTGCTGGTCATCATCAAAGATGCGTAAATTAGTAATATTATCTGGCACAGAGGGTTTATACATTATTTCAATAGAAAAGCCATCCCTTAGAGGGGGAAAACTAGCAGCAACATTAGCCAGAGTATCAGTTGCTGCATTATGCATTCTAAGCATAGATTTGATTCCAAACGCATCAAAAGCGGAAATAAGATGCCATACCTCTTGTCGATAAGCTTTTAAGTGTGGAGACAAGCAATGAATGGTATTTTGTACCTGGCGAATGATGATCTCAGAGTCTCCGATGACCTATAAGCATCTTACCTTTAAGTCCAGTGCCTTCTTAAGTCCAAGGACTAAGGCTTCATATTTGGTAGTATTGTTGGTACACTGGAACTCTAGCCGACACAAAATCAAGAACTTGTTCTTCTGGGGGTCCAGCAGGATGCAGCTTGCGCTAGCTCCATCATGTGTCTTGGAACCATCGTAATACAAGGTCCATATGTTGTTTTCTGGCTCCTCCGGAGTTGTGGGTTGGGGAGGGATTTTGGCTTGGTGTATGATGGGGGTAGCTTGGTCTTTCGTGATGAGTGTTAGTTTTAACTGGACCTCTAGGCTCACTGGGGACTGAGGGGAATGGTAACATCTGAAAATGGCCTCTAAGAAACACATGCCAAGCTCTTCCTGGGCAAAGCTGACAGGTTCATTAGTAGCATCCAAATCAGTCACAGTGTGTTTCATATAAGGTTCACTTTCAACCTAGATTTGGTTGTTCCAACCCTTGTAGGGAAGCCACAGGTGGGACCAGTTGGTAGAAAAATACACTTGCAGCTTGCTGGACCAGTCCCTGTTAAGCAATAGGCCGTAGGCTTTCGGGATGTCTACAACTACAATTCCTATACATTGGTGGACCCTAGAGTCGGAAGAAAGGTGAATGATGACATTATTCAGCTCTCCTACAGTGGGCACTTGCGATCTGTCAAGCTAGATGATCCTAGCATGAATTTTATTTGGGCGAATATTCAGCTTCTTACAGACAGACAGGGGCATGACATTTGTAGATGCGCTGGAGTCAACCAGGCAGCTATGGACGTTGAAATTGAAAATCTCAAATGACAAGAGGAAGGGAGGAGTGCATCCCCTGGAATTTGCATTTATGGCATTTACAATAGACTGAACGCTCGGACTAGCTTGCAGATGTATTTCTCACAGGCTTAGTAGTCGAGGTGGTGGCAAAGGCTTTAAGAATAAGTTCTCGTTGATTGGTGATGTGGGAAAGCTCATAAAGGGAGATGTTGGCTCTGGTTTTCTTCATGTCCTCCACAATGTTGTAACTAGAATCAAAATGAGGACTAGGCTCGATGGTGGATTTGGGCGAACCCACCAGGAGCTTGCTCTTTTGGTTTACTCGGGTGTTGTTGGCAGTGGGCTTCTGAGGAACAGCTTGTTGTTCATTCCCAGGGGGTAGAATTTTCTTCAAGAAGGCCCTCTTCTTCTCTTCAAAGGACTGTTCAGGAACCGGTCCTTTGCTTCTAAGGCCATAATTTTGTACGAGTTTGACCTTAGGATCGTCGGCCATGTTGATATTAGTGATGGTATGATTGCTCTCACCGTGGATCACATCGAACGCAAGAATAGAGGATCCTGGTTCTTCATCAGGGGGGAAATCTTCTTCATTGTCAGAAACATCATCCTCCCCCTTGTCCCTGGGGTTTGATCATCTAGAAGTTGATTTACTACTGTAGTCATGCTACCAATCCATTGTGGGCATGTCTTTTCAAAGTGGGCAGCCTGGTGGAAAGAAAAAAAGTTATCTTTTCTGATTTCCTCCACGTTGAGAACAGTGTTCGGGTTAGATGGAGGTCAGCTGGTGTTGGGGTTATTCCTTCTGAAAAAGGGCTTTTGTGTCTTAGTGCCAGTAGTGGATTCTATGCCCTTTCTCTTCAGGTTAGAGACTTCATTGGTCAATAGCTTAAGGGTCTTTGCTATACTCTCGAATTCAAAAGAATCCTTGTCCTTATCCGTGGTCTTGGGTGTGGAGGACTGAATTTTCTTCACGGTGGGTTTGTGGTCGTCTCTCCCTTCATGATCGATGACCCCTATAGAAAGCATGTAATTTTCTAAAGCAAGGGCTGCCGCGTAATTTTTTGCAAGGGTGGCCCTATCTTTGCATTTTACGAAGATGACAATATCCCTAGGGAGAGCTTTTGTATAGTAGTCTATAGTAATGGAATCATCCAACGCCAAGTTGGGAGAAAACTTTTGCAATATGGTAGAAAAGAACTGATTAAAGTCCCTGACCTTTACTTTCTTTTAAATTTAATGGTACTTAACTCTGTGAGGAGCGTGGAGGGGGTTTTGTCTTCTGAAAATTTCTGCAAGAAAATGTGACAGAATTGGTCCCATGGCGTTATGGAGGCACTTCGGAGGGAGTGATACCAGGTGGCCACTTTGTTCTCAAGAGTGTGTGGAAAAAGGCGACAAGCAACATCATCTGTTTGAACTCTCATAATTTGCAGTGAAAGATAGAAGTTTTTTATATGATCCTCGACCAACGTACCTTTCTCGGGGTCAAACTTGGGGAGATGCTTCTCAAGGTGCTTAGGCATGTCATGGAGGGGCCCAAAATATCTAACGGGGACTGAGCCATCCAAGAAAGTGGTTGCACCCGCCTGGCATGCTCTTGGTGCTTGATCTTAGATTCAAATTCACTCCCCATGCCTGACGCGGATGCTTCTCCCCCATGGCGAGAGTGCTCATCCTGATATCCCTCACGGTTGGCCATATTTCTGAGATATCCCCAATTGTAGACAGGTGGCCTATTTTGGTTTTGATGGTGGTGGGCGGCATGGTGTCCTTGGCCATGACCTCTATCTCCCCTACCTCTATTCCCCTGACCTCTATTCCCCTCGCCTTCATTTCTTTTGACTCTATTTCCCTCGCCTCCTGTTGGCAGGTGGCAGACTTGATTGTTGTTATGTTGGGCTTGGTTGGGCTGAGGGTTGGGATGGGGTTCATTCACGTTGAGTTCCTCCTCTTCGGTCCCTTGGAGTTCGAGAATCGGTTTTTTATTCTGGACAGCGGTGGTGAGGTCTTCAACCATCAAATTTATCAACTGAGGTAGGGAATTTACAAGGGCACCGTTGCGAGTGATGTTAGCAACAGGGGTCCTAGTATGGGTCAAGAAACTCATGACTGGGGTGAATTTAAAATCCCTGATGAGATTGCGAGCAACTGGGCACAAGGTTCTCAACTGCTCCCTAGTGACCTCATAATATGTAGCCTCCTCCCCTTGAACATCTTACAAAGTGGGAGGAATAATATCATCATTTATCACCTCGCCTTGGGGATTTTGTGATGGAATATTGCTTGTGTGCTGGGAGGATGCCATTCAAGCCCTCCTTCTAGCGCCAATTCTATTGACAGGAAAGTTTGTCTGGCCAATAGCAAGGGATCTCCCTGGTAAAACGTTCTAACTAGACTCTAAATCGTTTAGAGTAGGGATCTAGTCCGAGACGAGATTGGGTTGAAACTAGGATGGTTGCATAGGTCTTATATTCTTGATTCCAGCGTCACGAATAGTTCTAAAAACTAATTTCGTATGAGGAAGATATTGCGTTTTGATAAAAATAGAAAACATATAAAATTACAATAGTTTAACCAGGTTTGACTAGATGCATAGTCAGCAAAAAAAAGAACATTCCTCTGAATATTCTTTCCACCAGACCAGTCATTGGTTGACTAGTGTCATTTTACTATTTGAGATACAGGTTGGAAGAGCCAATTAGAGGGTGCCATGTGGCTAGCCCTGAGGCCGCTACATGGCCTTTTAATTCCATTAAAAAAAATTGTGTGAGGTTGCAGGGCTTGAACCCCTAACCTCCCTCCAGGAACACATACTGTTTGCAAAATTCTCTATGCAGTGTCACTTGTCTAACCATTGACTCCAGCTCCACCACGTGTTCAGGCTAACCTAATGGAAGCAACCATGGTTCAAACCTTTTAAAACCACAGTCTAAGGAGAGTTCCACTAACTGCCGGGTTTTATAACGGTTTGGGGGTGCACATGTGGCCACCATCCAACCGTCACATTTAATATGCGGTTTATTCGGTGGATTGGTTAGGGGCACACCAAATTTGGCGGGCAGCCAAGATTTAGCTCCATTTAACTGGAGTTCTCCACTTTTAGTGGAGTTTTCCTAGGAGATATTCGGTAAAAGTGTAGGAGGCTCAATTTTTGACCATTATGAGTGAATGAAGAGTCATTTTTGACTAAATGGAGCATTATGAAGCCATTGGTGCAGAGAAAAAAGCTATTAGAGCACTTTAACTACATGTAATAGCAAAATTTTGAGCATAATGAAAGATGGACAAGCCATTAGGAGCTGGAAAAACAGATGTAGCCCAGGAGGGGAGACTTGCTTCATCATGCCTGCTGTGTAAACTTCATGTGGTGACTTATTTATCTGTTTCACACTGATATTAAATTTTATTTATGCTTGTTTTATGCTTCTAATTCACTAAAACCAATCTATAAATAATGGAAAAAATCCTTAATCCTTATGCAAACTAAGGAACCAATTATACTAAAATACCCTTAGCACAACAAAATTAATGTAGTCATTTCAGATAAGATGTTATCAGAGATAGAGTTTTTTCTCTAGTGTTGTTTAGTGCAAAGAATTGTTTAAATTTTTGCAAGTTTTAGATGCTTACAAGGCTCAAGCTCAAAAGGGGAGAAGGCAAACTAGTGCAAGCAGGAAGGTCTCAAAAGGAGCCAAAGCAAAGGAGAGAAAGATTGCCACAATCTCCACCACCTAGTTCACCTCCTAAAGAAGAAGAAGCTTCATTAAGCATGCCTCATAAGGAAGGAGAAATTCATAAAGATGTTGACCCTAAGGAAGATGAAAGAGTGTTTAGGAAAGCATTTCTAGACATGGCTAAGATGGTTATAATTATTTATTAAGAAAGGAATGAGAGACTAGAAGGAGAAGGAGCTAAACTCCAAAAGGAAGGACAAGGATCTTCAGGAGGTCAACATGATGAATACAAGTGAAAGAAGGGAAATGGAGGAAATGAAGGCAATGGAGAGTCACCATATTCACCCTCATCATCATTATCATCATCTTCTACCTCTTCTTCAGTACATCAGCCACACAAGTCCAAGAGCACTGGTAAATCTCCTTTATTAAAACTTGATGTTAAGTTTGAATTGTCAATGTTTAATCGTGAAGTAAATACAGACAAGATAGATAAATGGATTCAACAATTGGAGGTCTATTTAAAAATAAAAAACCTTCAAGATGATGATACAAAAATTCAATTAGCTTCTTTGAGAATGGAAGATCCAACACTTGTTTGGTGGGAAGCCAAGAAAAAGGAGGAAATAAAGAAACATGGTAACATTATTCTATCATGGTCAGATTTTATTGATGCTATTAAACAATATTTTTATCCATTATCTCATATGTAGAAAGCCATCATGAACTGGCAAAACTTTAGGCAGTTAAAGGGACAAAATGTGCAAGAATACACCTAGGAATTTAGGAGAAGAGCTCTTTTATTAGGGTGGATTTTCAGAGCCAGGACACTTTGCTAAAGTACATAGGAGGCGTACATAGCTACCTAAAACATACTATTCTCATGTTTAACCCCACCAATCTAGATGAAGTTTGTGTTCAGGCCACACATCTAGAAGCTAGAGGGGAGAACATTTATGAAGAGGGTAGGAAGAAACCTTTTAATGGTAAAGCCAAGGAAAATACCCCAAAAGGTAAAAACAAAAAGAATGAATCTATTAAGAAAGAGGGAGAAAAAGTGACTTGTAAACATTGTTCAAAATAAGGCCATGATGAAACTCATTGTTGGAAATTACATTCTGAATTGAGGCTAAAGAAACACAATAACAAAGGGAAACATAAAACTGCTGCTACATCTCAACATTATTTAGGATCTGATTCAGGTGATGAGACTAAAATCATAGCTATGGGATTGAAGAACATGAAGGAAAAATAAATTGAAACTAAACCTATTACTAGTACATCAAACTGCCACATAAACACTCCAAATGAAGAAGAAAGAATAGAACTGTTTCATGTGAGGGTCATATCTGAGCATACCAAGATTGACACACTATTTGACAGTGGGTCACAAGAAAAATTAATATCTGAGGATTTGGTAAAAAAACTTAACCTTGAGACTATACCACATTCAAAACCATGTCCATTCGGTTGGATTTGTAAGGATGCAAATCTACAGATTTCAAAGAAATGTATATTGAGGTTTGCAATCACTGTAAGCTTTGTTGACACAGTTGATTTAGATGTGGTTTTTTTTTACATAACTGGTATTGTATTAGGGAGTCCTTAATTGTATGACAGGAAAGCGATATTCTATCGCCATGAGAACAAGTATAATTTATTAAAATATGGCAAGGAGTTCATTGTTAGAGCACATCGCAAGAAGACAAACATTGCTTTGGTAAATGCTGGATAGGTAAAGAGGCTAGTAAATTCAAGTAACAATGTTCGTCTTCTTATGATTAAGCCCAAAGCTGATATTAATCATAAATATTTTTAGGTATGTGATCCTAAGTTGAAATCAGAATTATATGATGTGGTTAATGGGCATCATGAGATGTTTCAGGAGATAACAGGATTGCCTCCAAAAAGGGAAATTCAACATGAGATTCAGTTGCAACAGGATAGTTATCTTCCAAACATTGGTATGTATCGCATGTCAATAATGTAGAATGTTGAAATAAAGAGGAAAATCAAACAGATGTTGGATAAGGGATAAAATAAAATTATATAACCATTACAACCAACATTGTTGGCATGTATATACAGAAAATATAAGTTGAAAACCAAGAATTCTTGGTAGCCTATATTTTCTTCTAAAAATTCCCTATGCTTGTCCCATTTCTTTTTATTCCTCATTTGAAAAATAAGATAACTATAGAATTGTCAATAATATGTAACTCTCATGAAAATTTTCATTTGACTTGATAGATTACAAAAAAATTAAATGAAGATCATGACCAAATAAACTTGAATGGAGATCACAACTGGAGCAACCTGAGCAACCTACAAAATATCAAAATCCACGAATCAAGAAGACAGAGAAAACTATGTAAATATTTGTTAAATAATAAAGGGAAAGATTGAGTTATGAAGTAAATAGATGAATGACTCAAGCTTCTACCTCCATTTCCCATCATAATTACCGTCAATATAAGCATGAATTTGGTTTTCTAAATATCTATATGTCTTGTCAAAATGGTATGAAATCGTTATGAACATCAATCATTTGAATTCACTCCATTTCCTCCATACAACATCCTACTTTGCATACCATCACATTTTCTCGCATAGTATCCCATTTTATTCAAATGCATGTTTCATTGTTGAAAATCACTTCACATGTTGCCCCAAATACCTCCCCATACCCTACTCCATAACCAAATTCACTATATAACCTCTGCCAAAAAGGTAAATTAAGGATCGAGACTCTTCAATGACCGGAGTGATGCGTGTGAGCATCCAAACTTAGCCAACAATGTGATTATATGTTCACATGTTGTGGCTAATTCGTATAAGAATAAACATTAGCATCAATATTTTAATATTTATTTATTTATTATAGTTAGTTGTTTTGTATTTTTAAATTAATTAGGAATAAAATTAGAATTTGGTTTTTTCTCAGAAATAGGGCCAAGTAATGATAAGAGCCTAGGAATAGGGAGGCATTGGTTTGGTTGGAGTAGTTCGACAAAAAATCCATTTTAAGAAGGACCGCTTCACATTAAAGTATAAATAATAGGGAACAAGTGAGGAAGACAAAAGAGCATAGAGAGATAGTGTGACAAGATGAAGAATGGAGAGAGCCAAGAGGGCAACAAATTTAATATTCAACCCATAAGAATTTGTCATAGTCGTTACGTCGTAGTTTATGAAACGCTTGCCTTATCTCTTCTCTCGTTCAATAATGTTTTTTTGCTTACTTACCCTATGACACACTATACACATTACACCATGCAATAGATAAGTGCTTTCGTTGAATTGTAGGTAACATATGAGTGATTGGAACTAATTCCTCATCGCAGAAGTAGATCCCGTAAATACCACCGAGGGAAGTTGCTTCTTCGTCCGGCTGACACAAAGTTCGGGCCCAGAGTCTCAAAACATTGCACCTGCTAACTTCTAGATTAGCGCGTGGGTGGCAAGTGAATTGTGTAGACCTAAATGTGAATTCCGAGAACTGAAAATGAGCCGCATGAGGTGGTAAGTGATTGTGCAAATCTAAATGTGAATGTCGAGGGTGAAATGGATTACAAACTAAGACGTGTATTGTGGATGCGTACGATTTAACATGTGTGATCTTAGCACTTCAACAAATGTTGGGTGTATTGCGAGAATTAATGACAATGTTGAGTAATAAACTGGAGAATGCAAATTATTTGCTATATCGAGAGCGTATGATGGCCACTAATCAACCTTTATGTTGGATCCTCCTATGAGGAATGCATTTCTTATTGTATTGGTTGATAGAGGTGGCCGTAGAGTCCGCATTGTATATGTTATGCTTTTAAAAATGGTGGTTTAAAAAATTACGTACTTAAATCGGTGTTTCATTTTCTTAAGGAAAATAAAGAGTGTATAAACCGTATTCTTGCACACCGTTTGTGCGTATTCATTATTCATTTGTGATCAATTTTTAACATATTCACTGCATCAAATTTTGGTATTGAAGCCGTGTTAAGTCTGCCTGGAAAGTTGCAAAGGATGCCGCCGGTAAGAGGAGATGGAATAGGTCGAGGAAATATAAAAAATATATTACTTCTCAGAGGAAATCCAACACTCAAGATACAAGGATGGAGACAATGGAGACTACTCGCAGGAGAGCAATGATGATGGGATTGTTAGTGTAGATGAAGAAGAAACCACCGAAGAAGAAATAGAGGAAGAAAGTGAGGGCACGAAAGTTATCAAGATGCTAGCAAAGGGCAAGAAGAGAAAGGTAGAAGTAACTTTATATGATGGTAACCATAGTGTGGAATTACTAATGGACTCGATCAATATCGAAAAATATTTTACCATGAAGAAATCGATGACAAGAAGAAAGTGAAGAGTTTGTAGCTACCGTATTGAAGGGTCATATGGCCATGTAGAATGAACTACAATTGTCCAAGAGAAAGGGAAAGGAAAGCCCAAAATCAAGCAATGGGATAGAATGGTGAGTAAACTTAAAATTAAGTTCATGTCAAAAGATTATCAATTAAATATTTTTAGACAATTGCAAAACTTGAAGTGAAAAGGAATGACTATCAAAGAATATACTGAAGAATTTTATAAGCTAAGTATTAGAGCGGACATGTTGAAGGTGACAATAGAGAAGGTAGCTACATATATAAATAATTTATAAGATATGATATACAAGATGAAATCAACTTATTAAATTTAAAGACACCGAGGATGGCCATCAAGTAGCTGAGGGCAAGAGGAGAAAATTTTGCACAAACAAAGTCGTAGGAATCGAGGCAAGACTCCAAAGAAGAGGAAGAGGAACATTTAAGTGTAGATTTCAACACTCCCAATGAGGAAGGACGTTCGAGTAATAACCACGACAGTAGAGGGGAGACTCGGTCGAGGAAGGTTTCAGCCCCGCAGGTAGAGGCCGAGGAAGAGATACTCGATGCTTTACATGTGGTGAGTGGGGACATGGGTCATGGGAATGTCCCCCGTCAACAGATTGGGTCAACTAACGAAATGTGAATGTTGCTGAAACAAAGGAAATAAAATTCCTCATACTACGCCCAAATAGGAACCACCTAAAGTCGCAGAATCCTTCTTGTTAAAAAGGATATTTCTTAAAGCAATAAAATAGTCGAGAAATAGTTCAAAGAAAGAATTTGTTCAACTATATGGGTACGAAAGGCAAATGTTGCAAATTGCAGAATTTATAGTGGAAGTACCGATAATAACATTGTTTCTACGTAAATGGTGGACAAATTGAAGTTGGAAAAATCAATACACCCTACTCCTTATAAAGTATCATGGTCTAAAAGGCCATCAAATTATCGTAACCGAACAATGTAAGGTCGAAATCTAGATTAATACTTACAAGGATGTTATTTTATGTGATTTAATGTCGATGGATGTATGTCACATATTGGCCGGGAAGACCTTGGCAGCTTGGATCGTAAAGCGACACATGATGGCAAAGAAACACTTGTACTCTCGAGAAATATGGGAAAGCATACATCGCTACCATTGAAGGCTAAAGCTAATGAAGTTGAAGCACCTAGAAACAACATTATGTCGATGAGTGGTAAAGCCCTATTGCAAGAAGTAGAGAAAGGCAAGGAGATGCATTTTTCATTGTGAGACCCAAGGTATCGGAACTCTACAAATTTAGAAGATGTATCCGGAGAAATTCGAAATCGTTGAATGATTTTAAGCCATATTATTGTGGATGAGTTTCCAAATTCGTTACCACCAACTGTGGATTATTAGTCACCACATTGATGTAATCCCTAAAGCAAGTTTATCGAATAAAGTAGAATAACAGTGTTAACTCCGTAAGAAAATGCCGAAGTTGGGAGACAAGTGCAAGAGTTGATAGATAAAGGATTAAGCAAAGAGAAAGCCTTAGTCCATGTGTTGTACCAATGCGTACTCATCCAAAAAAAGGAGGTGAATGGCTCATGTGCCGTATTCTAGAGTTTACAAATAAAATCACTATCAGTATCGTTTTCCCTTACCATGAATGGATGATTTAATGATTGTTTTAGTGGGTCGAAATATTTTTCTAAGATAGATTTGAAGAGTGGTTATCATCGTATAAGAATTAAAAGGGGGGATGAGTGAAAAACTACATTCAAAACAAATAAAGGAGCCCAGTGAATGGTTAGTAATGCCTTTTGACTTACTATGCACCCAAGACTTTCATGAGATTAATGAATGAATTTTTGAAGGAATATGTGCAAATTTGTCATTGTTTATCTCGATTTCCATATTCTAATTTTCTTACCGAAGTAAAGAAGAGCATCTCGAACACCTTAAATTAGTTCTAAAGACTCGTTATGAGAGAAAAAATGCTAATAAATTTGAAGAAATACATTTTTATGAAGGAATAACTAATTTATTTGGGATTTGTATTCTTTAAGGAAGGTTTTAAAATGGATCTTAAAAATCCAAGCAATATTGAATCGGCCAACTCCTAAAAGCATATTTGAGGTAAGAAGCTTTCAAGGTCTTGCAATTGTATATAGAAAATTTATTAGAAACTTTAGTTAGATTTGTGCATCCATTATTGAAACAATCAGTAAAAAATAATCAACCATTCAAGTGACACAAAACAGACGAAACTTTAAGTCGTCAAGAAGAAAATTACCAAAAACCAAGCTTTTTACTTTACCAAATTTTAAAAGGTTTTCCAAGTTGAAACCGATGCCAGGGAGTTGCGATTGGGACAGTTTTAAGTCAAGAGCAAAAAATCAATAGCATACTTCAAATAAAACTAAACGTGCTGAAAAGAATAAATTTCATCTTATGACAAGGAGTTTTATGCCGTTGTAAAGGTTTTAAAAAGATGGAGACAAGAGATTTGTTACCAAAAGAGTTTGTGTTATATTATGATAATAATGCATTACGTTTATAAACAACTAACAAAAATTTAATCAAAAACATGCCAAATGGTCAGAATATTTGGCAGAGTTTTACTTTGTAATCAAGCATATGAGTGGTAAATTGAACAAAGTGTCGATGCTTTCTTTAACAAAGTGAACTTAATTATGCAGTGAATTAGAATTTGGTGTTGTAGTATTTGAGGAAAACACATATGTATAAAGAAGATGCAGAATTTAAAGAAATTTATGTAAATTGCTGAAAATCCAACAGTCATAATAGAAGCAAGTGGTTGATTCTCTTATCCAAGGAGGATTGCTATTCAAAAGTAATAAATTATGCATTCCCAAAAGCTCTATGAGGAAAACATAATTAAGAGAAACATAGTCGAGGCCTTTCTAGATATTTCGGACAAGACAAGACCTTGCTCGTGTAAATACTGAGCTACTAGCCAAAGATGCAAAACTCGATGTTAAAAAGATCTGTGGGAAAATGCAATATTTGCTAGCATGCTAAGGGGAAAAGTCAGAATACAAGATTGTATCAACCATTACCAATACCAAACCAACCAAGGGATGCTAGTATGGACTTTGTTTTCGCTTGCTGCACCAAAGAGGAAATGACTCCATTTTATGTTGTGGTGGATATATTTTCTAAATGGCTCATTTTATTGCACACAAGAAAAACAAGTGATGCAATGCATATTAAGCAACCATTTTTTTTAGGAAGTCATAAGATTACATGGATTGCCTCGTAAGTATTGTGTCTAATCTAGATTCCAAGTTTGTAGGACATTTTCGAGAACTCGTGGGAAGAAACTAGGTACCAATCTTAGTTTCGCTTAGCATATCATCCTCAAACGATGGACAGACCGAGGTAGCAGGTCAGGTTTAGAAACATATCGAGGAGCTTCGTGTATAAAAATCCCAAGTAGTGATTTAGCCCTCGCTAGGCCGAGTTTGCTTATAATGATATTCCAAATCGAAGTATCGGGTCTTGAGTCATCCCACTTACTTCATTATCCACTCAAGAATAGATGGTTTGCTTAATTAGTCGAAAAAGAAAAGTTTTTCACTAATTTAGATTTATGAAGTGGATATCATCAAACAAGAATTATGTAAAGTGATATATGGAAATTGTATCTAAAACTAAAAAAAGACTTTGAGTGGCTAGTCATGTCTTTGTTTATAATGCAACAAAAATTTTGTGCAAGTTATGGATAGTGTTTCTTCGACCATTCCTTGATGAATTTTTTTATTGTGTACTTAGATGACATTTTAATTTTTAGAAAACAAGAGAAGATCATGTCTTGCATGTAACAGTTCTTGATATTTTGAAGAAAGAGAAATTGTTGCTTAAGATGTCAAAATGTAGGCTTAAAAAGAATTATTTGGTCTATTTGGGACATATTGTAGGAGGAGAATTGAGGATTGATCCTTCTAAAGTGAGGCCATTGTGAATTAGCCCAATACCCAAAATGGCTTACCGAGGTGGTGAAGTTTTCTTAGGTGCAACTCAATATTGAGGAAGTTTATTGCTAACTTTTCTTCCACCGCAGCCTCCCGTATGTAGTGACAAGTCCGAAGAAAGGCTTCCAATGGGAGGCAAATAGCAACAAGTTTTTGAAGATTTAAACACAGATCACCAGCTCCGATCCCGATTACCAAATTTGAGACAACCATTCGATACAACCGATGCTAGTGATTATGCCATGGGCAGCCCTTTTGGCAGCATGGTGAAGCCTATTGCCCTTCATTAAGAAAATTATAATGATGTTGCAATTAATTATCATACATATGACAAAGAATTATAAGTGCGTTGGTACAAAGTACAATGTAAAGGGAAACACTACTTGATGGGTAAAGAGACCATTGTGTCAATCGATAACCAACCATTACACATTTGAACAAGCAAACACAATTGCAAAGAATCAAGATATTTCAGGGATGGGATTTATTCAACAATTTCACTTGGTTAAAAGGTACAAAAAATGTTTATTCAATAAAGTTACAGATATTCTTTCGAGACCAACTGTCAGTGCTTCTCACTACCAAAAAATGTTTCGTTTTTCATGAGATACATAGAACATGATGTACATGACATTGATTTCAAGATGTATGCGTTAGTTCGAGTAAGGGAATTGCTGAAGAAAATTATCACATGCATAACAATTTTCTCTCGTTTCTGCTTTGGGAAAGCTATGTATTCCATATGAGAGAGGCTATGTCATGAGAGAAGCTCATATTCTTCTCTTATTGCCGGACCCTTTAAAAGCAAATATCAGCATCTACAAGAGGTAATAAGTATTGGCCTTGATGATAGATAGTGTGTCACATTTTATAAGAGGGTTGTTTATGTGCAATAAGTAAGTCTAGTAATAGGAAGTTTGGATTGTACATGCCACCACCGGTACCATTTGCCATGGGAGAGCATCTCCATGGAAATCACATTCAGTTTCACCTATGCCAAGAAAGCAACATGATTATACTAGTTTTGGACAGATTCAAAGAAATGTGTATACTTATGCCATGTAAGAAACCACACGTCGAACAACCGTCGAACTTTTATTTTAAAAAAAAAATTGGGTTCATTTTGGGATTTTCCACTTCTATTGTTAGTGACAGGATTCATGTTCATTTGGGAATTTTTAGTCGAATCTAAGGAGAATGATGGACACAAAATTGAAAAAGAGTAGTATCGCTTTCCATCCAAAAATGTATTGACAAACCAAAGTGGTGAATGTATTAATTGTGCATCTATTGAGAGGACATTGCAGCAAAACATCCTAAGTTGTGGATGGAATAAATCGCATTATATTTAGCATGCTTACAACCCTACCAAATAACTCTTCAACACAAACCTCACCTTTTGAAATATGTTGGGTATTTTCCAAAATTGGCATTAGAATTAATCTTTGGGAAGGATTTTGCAATTTATGCTGGGCGTGATATTGATAAGGCTTGAAAGTTCATTGAGAAAATTTAGATGATACATCAACAATTTCAAGAAAACTTGAGAAAAGTCAAAGCAAATAAAAAGAGAGGTAGGATAAACACCTGTTGACTACAAGTTTCAAGAGGGAGATGAGGCATGGTCACATACTAGCAAAGCAAAGGATGCAAGGGGAAGGTAAAAATTTCAAACCCATTCACTATGGTCCTTTCAAGATCATAAAAAAAGTTGTTAATAATGCATTCCAACTTGACTGTATTTTTACATGCAAATGTAACTTAGTTGTTAATGTTCAAAACTTACACTTGTAGGAGCCCTATCTATGATCAAGGAAGTGATGTTCAATCACTTTCTACCTAAGATTTATCGCCATAATTTCTAGGATGAGTTTAAAGAAGACAATTTTGGACAAGAGGACAAGAGCATCAAAGAGGGGCAAGGTTAATTACCTTCGAGTTGACCTCAAAGGCATTAAACCAAGAAAGGGAAAAATGGAAGGATTGGAAAGGTGAGGGAGTTGTACCCTCATCTATTGAACACATAATCAATTCTTTGGGGTCCAAATGCTTCCCAATGGGGAGGAATGATCAAGAGTTCATAAATTTTGGTCATAACTAAACATTCTAGGATTTGGTTGAAACTAGGATGGTTGCGAGATCTCGTCTTCCTAATTCTCACAACACAAACTAGCTTGAAAACCAGTTGTATGACAGAGACACAAGTGGTGGATCGAAATGGGAAACATGTAAAATTACTAGTTTGGCTAGGCTTCTGACCGGGATGACAGTCAAGAAACTCGATGGCAAGTCAACAAAAAAGAGAATATTCCTTGAAATATTCTTCCACTCCGACCGCTCATTGGTCGTACTGCTGTCATTTTAGCATTTGAGCATGTTGAAGAGCTACCCAGGTGCGTGGCCAGTCTTGCTACTGCCACGTGGCCTTGAAACCGCATTAAATGTGAGGTCACTACCAAACCTCCACCTCCCTTCGTGCATGCATATCATTTTCCAACCACTTACGCATTTTTACTTAATCTCCCGAGGATGCACATTCATTTGACATTTAAAATAGGTTTCAGTTGAAAATCACAATGTGCCTCAAACCTCACAAATGTCCCCCATTATATGTCACATGTCTAACCATTGATGCCAGCTACACCGTTGGTCAGTTAACCCAACGACAAAAACTATGGTTACAACTTTTAAAACATAGTCTAACCGGAGTTTCGCTAACCATCGGGTTTTGTAAATTCCGTTTGGGGGTGCACATGTGGCCACCGCCCAACCACACACATTTAATACACGTTTATTCCGCGAAGAGGTTAGGGGTGCCCCAAATTTTTCTAGTTTCCATTTAGCTCTAGTTAACTTGGAGTTCTCCATTTTAGTGGAGTTTTCCTAGAGATATTAGCAAAAGTGTAGAGGCTCAATTTTTTCCATTTTGAGTGAACGAAGAGTTTATTTCTAATTAATTAGAGCATTACGAACCCATTTGTGGTAAGAAAAAAAACTATTAGAGTAATCGTAACCAAACATAATAGCAAAATTTTCGATCAATAATGAAAGAGTGACAAACCATCGAGTCAGATCAGAGATGAACTCAAAGACGGTGAACTAATTCATCATGCCTCGCTGTGGTAAAAATCTATGTGGTGACTTATTTCTTTGTTTTACACTCGCTATTCAAATATTATTTATGCTTGTTTTATGCTTCTAATTCACTAAAGATCATCATTAAATTATGAAAAAACTCCTTAATCCTTATGCAAACTAATGAACCAATTATGCATATTTAAATCGAAAGACCTTAGCACAACAAAAATGACAATAAATACTCTATAATTATTTAATATATTATCTAATTTATAAATGCAATTTTTTATTTTTCCTTATGATAAATCAATGTAATTTATTTTAATCTTAATAATTAAACTTTAACAAACCATATTCAAATCTAATAAATTAAAATAAATATAACTTTGATTTTTTATACAATAATTTTAAGTGAATTTTTAATTCTAAAATATTATATGTAAATAAAATAAAGAACTACTTTTTATGAAGGGGAAACCATAGTATCTCACTTGTTAAGTCAGCCTGAGACATCCATCTCCTCATCGCTATTCTCAATGTGCCATTCATCCAAATTATTCAAGGAAAACCTCTCTAACCGCTATCTTGAATGTATGTTGACTCATCGACGTTATTCAAGGAAAACCACACCAATGCCACCGTAACAATCGTAAAGTGGTCCTTAAGGAGATAGGTCATTGCTCTCGTTGCATTTCAGGTCTTGGGTATGCTAATCCGTTTTTACATTCAAGGAAATATTCTTAACCAAGCATAAAGGTTTTAAGTATATACAATAGTTTACTTATTCAAATATATGACATAAGAAACATAATAATAAGCTTTAAATAAAACATTAAACATAATAGCTAAATAAGACATTATTAACAAATTAATAATATCATAATATTACAAATATGTAATATTTAATTGTTAAAACAAATAGATACAAACTTAATAACAAACTTTGTAAGTGCATAGGTGCATAGATCAATTAAGATAGGGTGTTCGAATAAGGTACTTAGTGTACAGAGAACGTTCGAAACTCTATGGGAAAATAATCCAAAACCATGCTGTTGCCAGTGGCTCCGTGCTGATGTAATCCCTAGTGATTTTATATGACTTGAAATGCCCCCGGATTAAAGTTAGTTATAAGACTCACATTATCTAATAAATAAAAAATGAACCTTTAAATAAGGTACAATTAACAAATTGATGATAAAGAAAAAAATTAATAATCTCGTTATAAGATTTATTTTTAATATAATAAAGGTTTTATTTTATTTTAAATTATACAAATTTTAATTTATTATTTTAATTAACCAACTTATTCCAAGAATATTTTGTTTCTTTTCTTTAAACAAATTCTAATACAATATAAATAAAATGTTCGGATTAATCACATCATTACATTAGGATTAGGATTCGACCTAATCCTAATGATGTGATTAATCTGAAAGACATTTTATCTACATTATGGATCACAAAAGTTTTAGATTTAACAAATTTAATACAAATTTATTTTAATATTAAATCGTCCTATATATATATATATGGAACTTTCATAATATTATTAATAATTTTTTTCACTATATTTTACACCACATTCTCTTATCATAAAAAATAAATAAAAATATATTAAAAAAATAATTAATTTTATGTTTATATATTATATTGTAAAGTTTTATAATTACTTTTATGCTAAAGCATTATACTGTGAAGTTCTTGTTTGTGACAGTGTTAATAGAAATAAACACATGCTCTCAACCATTAGCCTACTCAAGCTATACTTTGTGCTCACCTCCCACTTATGACATATATTTGGTGCTCACATTTCCAGAGTTCTTAAATGAACTTGCAGATTCCATGCCAATCTCAATGTAATATCAAGTACAAGAAGCCAAATGATGCAGAGCAGAAGAGGTACCAAGCACCAGAAGCCAAATGATGCAAGGAAAGGAGGGAGAAACTTCCAATTCCATACACGTGGGTTGGACCAGTGAGTCAGGAGCCCTAGACAGTGCTCAGCCATACAGAGCAACATATTCTTACCTATCGACAGGCAGACACTTGCAGGAAAAACCAGACACAACCATAATTTAGGACAAACATTCACAGTCCGTCGTACGCGGAAAAAAAAAAAAAAAAAAATCCAACATATTCCATCATAAGCCAGATTTTAAAAGCCATATGAAACCAGATATGCATACGTGGGAAAAAGGCCATGCCAACATATAATATGAGACGGCCATATATGTCAGCGTACACCTTTATATTGATTCCTTCTGATATCAGGTCGTAAAAATATAAAAGGCAAATGAAACTGGAAAGGCAAAATGCAAAATATACATAATCCCAAAGTACAAGAGTGAAATTATATCTACAGAAACCTAAAGCAGAAATGCGACGATTTATGACTTCTCTTGCCAACATAATAAAACCAAATTCCCAAAATGCGACACACCCGCATATTCCAGATCATTCGTACAATTAAAACGTTGACCTGAATATGGTGTAATATCTTATTTTCTTTGCGAAACATATACACTTTTAAGTATATACTACCTACTAGTTCTTGTGCAATCAGAGTTTCGACCTCCCAACCTTTGCTTAGCATAAATATCTATGTGTCCATCAATATTGCTGACCCAGAAATGACACTAGCCAATTACCATACTTCTAACAGGTTGCTTCATAAACTCAAACATGAATCTCTCTTTGTCTGGGCCTCAAACAGAACCTCTTCCATTTTCACCTGTCTCAAAAATTAACATAAACATATTTGCATCCATCTGTCTCATTATATTTCATTAGAACTGGCAATTTCATTTCCAACAGATTGTTCCAACACACAGGTCATTGATTGAAAAAATTACAATGTCCATTTTGGCAAGCTTACAAAAATCAATTGTCTCCCATTTAAATTAAAATGAAATGTATTGAAACAATTTCACTTTGGATGCTTTTTATTAATCTTGCCAACATATTAAACTTTTTCATCATTTTAAATATTTGTTATTAATGCATTGTGCTTTTATGGTGTGGATTTCTATGAAATGCGATTTCTCATTCTTTATCATGTGACATTTTCAGAAATGAAATATAGGGCATAATATCTTGTATGTATTTTCTGAGACATATACCTATTGCTATATACTACCTGTTGTTGCATGTAAAACCTTTATAGCCATTGTTTGTGCAGTCGCAGACCCCAACCCTTTAGTTAATCAGCTCACTAGAAAATGAATTAAAATATTATTTTAATTATTGGAGGGTTTCCTAAAAATATATTTAATATTATTTTAGTTACTATTTAATAATTTCATTTCGTCACTTAAAAAAGCATTTGTTTCTGGTCATACTTGGTCATTTTACCTACTTAGAAAAACTCTATTTTACCAATATCTTAGCCTCTTAATTCCTCGTGTCTCCATCTTATACATTCATTTACACTTTATAAAGATGTATTTTTATGTACTTTTGATATAACACTAGTTTAAAATTATTAAAACATAATATTAATGAAATTAAATACATTTTAATTAATTATCTTTTGGAAATCATTAAACCAAATATTTATCTTCAAATAAATCATTATCTACTTAATAAAGCATGACATTATTGACTAATAAATTCTTATTCCTAAACCTCATTATCCACTACGCCTATACAGATGGATTCACCATGGCTACCGGAACCAAAACGGCTTGTTTGCTAATGCTACTTGCAACTAGCATACCACAAAGAATAATAAATAGCACTCTTCAAAAGGCAAGAAGAAATTAGAAGTTTATTAAATTGGAAAAATTATATATGAACCTATTTATAGATATGTATGAAATATGCTTATGTATTGGCAAATTAAATTCATAGATATTATAAATGCATGTAGAAATAGATTTTCTAAGGGTATTTAGGATCTATGATCCAATCTAAGGATTCAGCCAACTTTCTTTACTCAAGCTGTAGTAGTTAACTTACATCCCCAACAAAAGGAGTAAAGAATATTTTATCTTCAACTAGAGAAAAAAATTTATAGTATTAAGAACTAGAAGTTCCTAAAAAGGAGAAGAAGAAACTTATTTTTAACATTCCGTTGATAGAATAACTAGAGGAGAACTAGAAAACCCAATTATAGAACCTTATATTACCTCCTTCAAGAATCTACAATGGCATGAGAAGGGAAGGATAGGCATACAATGTGAATAGTGAACATAGATCAGAGGAGGAAGGAAGAGAGGAACAGAGGAGGAGGTGAAGGAAGAAGAGGGTGTATAAGAGAAGATGAAGGAGGTATGCCTCAGCACCCAAAAATTATGTCTTTAAAATGATTCAAAAAAAGAAGAACAGAAACTTTGTGGATTTGGTTCAGTGTCTTCTTTACAATGTTAAAAGGAGTAAAATGCATAATCTACAGATGATGAAAAATTATGACTTTACAAAGTCAAGTTGTATATGAGGATAGATCTTCTCACTTAACTAAAAAGAAGATGTTTCACAATTATCATTTATAGTCAGGAACTTTGTGCACACATTTCAGAGAGGCAAAGAACTCAGAAAATCTAAGAGATCCACAGTGTATGGATTAGTGAATTTAGAAATGGAATAGTAAGTAGAGCATAACAGGAAATTTGCTTGAAAATTTTAAATGCATATTTTAGGGAGCCTTATAGAATAAAACTAGATATACTTCAGATCTGAAACAAGCAAAAAGCTAAAAATGTTGCATTATCAATATTTTGTGCTAAATGTAGAAAGAAGACACTCTAAGAGAATTCTCTCTTGATAGTGTGGAAATATGTGCTATTTGTTCATAAAACCATGACACAAAGGTATGCCCTTAAATATTTGGACTTAAAATAGTTCTGCAAAGTAAGTTAAACAAGCCAAGCTTAGTCACTTGTTTTACTTCCAGAAGAGACCATGGAAACCACCACGACCAAATAGTAGCAAAGTGTCCTTTACACGCTCAATACCAAACATATACACAATCTCAAAACAAATCAATACCCTAATGCAAGTCATGGGAAAAATCAAGTTATCAATATTCATTATGCACACAAGGTTGCCATTACCCTCCTAGGACCCTGCTTTAATCCGCTCAACAACCATTTATTCCATATCAACCTCCATATTATACTCTTAATCAAATTCTTTTTTCATAATCTCATGTAAATCTTGGTTTAATCAACCATACTTCCATTACGAGTGAAATATTACCTCAAAACCAATCAACTACCTCGCACAAATTACTTCTCAATCAAAACAATAAAAATTCACAACCCAGTTTAAAATATAGAAGGTCAAAATTTGCAAGCGTGTATGATAGATCCATTAGATTTAATAATGCACAACTTAGATACGATAGATTTTTGAAAAATAAGTTACCTGTGTTATTATTCGTAGAAGAAGATGAACTTCTCGAGAAAGAAGCATCTCTTAACATCCTAAGAAGAAATTTCTCGTAAAGAAAGTAATTCTTTGCACATTCTAATGATACCCCCATAAATTCAACTCCTATTGCATAACAACTTATTTTTAGTTCAAAATTCCTGAAAGGCTAAAAATTGACAAAGGAATAGAGAAACAAATTAGCATTACTTGAATATGACAAGTTCGGTGAATTAAAGAATGTTTGCATCAAAATTCCTCCATTACAAGATACAAATTTCATTATTTGCAAGAACAATTAGGGAGTTAAGAACAAAAAAACAAGGGAAGGAAAAATAAATGATTTTTAAAAAGTCTAATTATTTAGGAAATTTCAAATATTGAAACCAACAATTCAAAAATATCTAGATCCTGGGGAAGGGCCATCGTAAAAACACACATTAATGGTATCGAGATCTCAAACACATTGATCGATTTTGGAGAAACTATCAAATCAATAGTAAACAAAGTATGGATTAAGTAATACATTCCAATCTCTAAGACACACCAACATAATTTATTGTAGTTAGTAGATATATTTGTTATCAAACTAGAATGTTTTCTATAAGATCTAGAAGATGTATCTCATCTCCTTAGATTCTTAGGAATATCCTGATTGCTGATTTTAACTCACAAGAATAATTTAGGGAGGACATCCATTGATTCTAGGTAGACCATGGTTCGCTGCGCTAATTATTTCATAAGTTGTAAATATAGTGATATGTTCATTTTCGATGGTAGTTCGATTAAGAAATTCACACTATACCCTCTCAAATAAAATAACAATAGTAGAAAGTGAATTTGGATAGATGATGATAATAAAGACTTTGATATAAAACCAATATTTTTCACCTCACAAATATATGAAGAAGATTAGATTTTTAAATTTGATGAGTAATAATGATTCTTCCTCATACGATAAATGGGACAAATGTTTCAAGAAAAATTCAAGGTTGAATATTTATTATTTAATCAAATGGCTTTACATTGTATGGAAAATTTTGGTAAATCATTAATAGAAATATCTCCAGGAAAAACTTTGAATATTAATAATAATTTGGAATAACATAAAAATAAAGAATTTATAAAGATGTTATAAGAACATTCATCTCATGTATGAGAATACACCGATATGAAAGGAATTTATCCTAACACATGTGGCGTAATTACATTCTATATTGAAGAAAATTTGTACCAATTCGACAACCTCGAGGAGATAAATCAGTCATCTCGAGGGAAGCCATTAAAGAGGAGTCAGTAAAAATTGTTGAATGTGAATTTTATTTATCCAATAACGACAGTTAGTGGGTCTCACCATTAGTGATTTTTCCAAATAACAATGGAAAATGGAGAGTAATGTATCGATTATAGGGAATTGAATAAAGCTTTCACTTGAAATATATTTTTCCACTTCCCTTTATAGATCAAGTCCTTAATACATTACTAGGGAAAATTATTTTTCATTCTTTGATGAAGTCAGGGATATAATCAAATTCAGTTAAAATTTCCATAAACAACTTCTCTTCACCTATTCATAGGAACTTATGCTTACACAAGACCATTTTGGATTATGCAATGCACCCAACATTCACATATGAGGGGAAATTCTCTAGATGTTTCTTCTTAATTAATTCATTATTGTATGGAAGTTTATATGGATGATTTTACAACATGGGAATTCCTTCGAGGAAGCTCTCGAAAATTTGGAAAAAATAATCATTAGATGTAAAGAAACAAATATCTCTTGTTGTGAAAATTGTTTTATGATGTTCAATGAGGGAATTGTTTTAGGCCACCATATTACAGGAGATGGAATGTGGATGCATCTAAAGCAAGTTATTTCCTAAATTATAAATTCCTAGTTGCCAAAAACATGTTAGCAGCTTTTCTGGTTTTATTGTTTATTATAGAATATTCATAAACAACTTTACCAAGATAACCTCTCCAATTTTCTAATTTTTACAAAATATTGTGAATTCGTTTGGAATTTGATTTCAAAATCTTTTGGAACATTAAAAACAAATATTTTTGAAGCACCCATCTTAAGAGGACCAAATTACCTTTGTTTTCATATTTCAACCGATGCTTTAGACACATATCTGTGGAGCTATATTGGGACATAAATATTTGAATCCATATGCCATTTATTACACCGTTAAAAATTCTGATTCTATAGAGTCGAATTATACTATGACCGAAAATGAGTTTTTAGCCATTTCAGACATGTTATTAATAAATTGACATTATATCACCTGCCATGAAATTTTTTTTCTACACATATCACTCCATAATTAGATATTTAATGAATAAATCTATTACTAATGGAAGAGTTACAAGATGATTATTTTTGTTACAAGAATTCAATATTACTATTTCGATAGACCTACAAAGGAGAATATAGTTACTACTTCCCCTATTGAGAATCCAAAAAATTATAATAAATATGTTCCTCTGTAAAATAAAATTTTCCTCATGAATATATTTTTGTATCTATTAAATCTCATTATTTACAAATATTATTAATTATTTGGCTAAAGGGAAGTTACCTTCACTTTCCTCCTCCATAGAAAATGAAATTTATTCAAAAACAATGCATCTTATTCCTTGATAAATGAAGTATTTTACAAATCGAGAATGCATTTAATCATTCGAAGATTTGTCGTAGAATATGAAGTACTAGAAGTATTAAAGGTCTGGCTACAATGAACTATGTGGAGGAAATTTTACCGATAAAATGACTACTTACAAAATCCTTCTCTTAGGATATTATTTTCTCTTTCTCTTTTCAAATATACCAAAGAATATGTTAAGAGATGTGATAGTTGTCGCAGGAAAGCTTGTTCCTTCAGACAGAGATGCCTCCATTACAAGGAAAAGACCCTCTAGTGAAGGTTATAAATGAGGTTTTTTGTGTTATAAGATTGGCTAAAATTGTCAAAAATACATTTTCTACAACATTCGTTTACTAAGACGCAGGTTTTGGCGTAGCTTTTAATGGAATTTCAACACAACTAAAAAAATTAAGTGCCCAAGGTTATTAAGGATGTTTTTTTCATTTGCGCGCTACTAAGGTAAAATCACCTATGGCATGTCATCTGTATCTGCGCTGGTTTGAAGGCATGCATCAGTCATTAAGGTCTACAATCACATGGTGCGTTGCTGGTGATACACAACACATGGGGCCGTTCTAATTGGTCTTGGGATTTGTGTGGTACCCATAGGTCGTATCAACGCACCGATTGTTCTAATTTGTATTGATATTTTTGTGGTGCTCATAGGTCGCATAAAATGCACCGGTGCGTAGTCTCACATAAACGCACTAGTGGACAGACGTACAACACGCCGAGATTTATAACGGGCATTGGTATTTATACTATACATAGGTTGTAGAAACACACCATGCACTATTTCATACAAACACATCTGCACAACATCGACACACACCGTTGTTCATTTTGTATTTTTTTAGAAACAACGGACCTCGCATGCTATAAATTACGGGATTTTTAAAAATTCATTATTCATCAAAAGTCGACATCTTATAACAAGATTCATAATAATCAAATTTTTATTAATGCATTTAAATGTGATGTTTGGATTAATTTTTTATATCACATCATAATTATTGTATTTTTAAAATTTATTATTCATCAAAAGACGACACATATCTTATAATAGTATTCATATCAATTAAATTTTTATTAGTGCATTTGAATGTGATGTTTGGATTAATTTGTTATATCATATCATCGTATTTCACATCCCTTCATTATAATATTTAATCATCCATAAATTTAATTAGTGTGCTACATTTCACAATGACAATGGAGAACACAATATAATAAATTAAAACACACACACACACACACACACACACACACACACATATATATATATATATATATATATATATATATATATATATATATATATATATATATATATATATATAAGATGTATTTCCTTTACAATGAAGTTTTCTAGGAGCATGGGGTATCGGCCCGTCCATTCTATCATTCTATCCAAAGTGGCCGAGGCCCTCCTTCAAATACTCGCTCCTCTCGCTTAGTCTTTGCTTGCTCTTACCAAGGGGGCAACTGCTTTATAGTGAACATTTTCCCCATGACCCCATCTCATGGTTACCCTTAATACATCTAGCTCTCTTCGTATGGTGAGAAGTACTTCATTGATAGGAGTAGTTCGTTCTTGGAGTTGTTGAATCTCTTCCTTAATGCTACCTTTTCTTGCTCGCCCTTGTTCCCCCCCGCTCTCGCCGCTTTTGTAGCTTATTTTGTAGAGAAAGGATCTCTCTCGTTTGTCTCCGTTTACATTTTCCTCCGTGGTCGCGTGTGCTGTGCGGCCGCCCAATGCTAACATCGGGTTAGTCCAGTGTTCAGGACTATATATTTCTCCGTCGACCATGGACGTAGAAAGCAAGGATTTTTTGCCGGCATCTTATTTTCTCCGTCGAATCTTTGGAAGGAGAATTGATCATATGTGAGCCCGCAAGGCTGAATACTTCCTCTTCGGCCCTTCGTAGGAACTCACATCGCGAGAGTGTAGATCGTGTACCGACTAGGAGGCACTTCGATGGGCCGTAGCCCGGCTTTTGCATCTCCGTGCCTCGGGGGTAGCGGCCCCATGTAACTCATTATTCTATCCTCCTCCTTTTCTTTTTCTTTTCTTCCTCCCTCTTTTCCGTTGTACCGCTTCACTTCTTCCTTTCATGTTCTATTTTTGCCCGCGCTTCCGCTCGCTCGCTACTTCCCCGTTTTCGTCGACATTTGGTCGTTGTTGTCGCTTGTTCTTCTTTCTTTTTTTCTCTTGCGTTCGTTCCCTCTCGCGTTCCCCTCTCGTTCTTCTTTTTCCTTCGGCATTCGAACCCCACTCTGATCTAACTTCTTTTGAGTTTCCATTCCGCCCTCGCGCATCCGCCTCCCCGTTCCTCCTTTTTTTCAGCTCTTCTCTCCGCCTACTTCTTCTTCTGCTCTAACCCTCGTGCTCCTTTCGTGCTTTCTTCATCCTCTTTCATCTTCTTTTCTATTTTGTGGCCGAGTCAGCTTCTCGCTCTCTCGCCGGGTAGTAGTGTTGTGCCATGTATTGGTTCGAGGCTTCTTAGCCTCGAGAAGAAGAAGCACCTCCCAATTCACTGTGCTTCTTTCCTCCAATGTAGTCATCTAGGTATTCTTGATCAAACCATGCCCCCTGGGTGAGTTGTCTATCTCCATTATACCGCTTTCTTTTTTTCATCCTCGCCCGGGTACTCACAGTCGTGGTTCCATTCGGTCTCAGCTCCGCTTGGCGTGATCGTGTGATCATCCTCTCTAGGTCACATGTCCGTGGTCCACGGGCCCGAGGCGACAACTTCTCATCTCTTCTCTACTTTTTCCCTCACCTCCCGAAAATATTTCGACCGTGTATATGTTCACGTTGAGGGGTAGTAGAAAATATAGCTTTTTTTTCCCCTTAGTCGCAGACCCTAAGAGAAACCGGAAGTCATCTCGGAAATAGACCTTCAATGAGCATTTTATCCGTAACATACGTACAGCATGGGGAGCCTTGTATGAACCAAAGATCGGAATGAATGTGTATTCAAGTAAGTGGGAACCAATGTTCCACCTTGCCCACGTCTCATGGCTCGCCAACACATGCAAGGAGTGTCCTCGGCCGAACAATTTTTCGTAGAGAGTCGGGATGAAGACTTGAGAGATCGGGCCGATGTCCCGGCTTTCGTACCCGGAATCCAAAAATACCGTCTCTACGTGGATTGGGCATGCCTCGGGCGAATCCCGCTTGTGCACCCATCCTTGAAGTGGCACCTCGAACAAACATCATCCAACAAGTAGGGAGGCTGCGGGCACTTCGTAAGGATATCCATCATCCGCACTAACAAGCGAGGATATGTTTATCCAAGAGAGGCCACTCGCATGTTGAATTTTGGGCTGAACTGTGTGCCGTGCATAGTGACATACCTCCATTAGGGTTGCCCATGGCCCGACTAAAAGTGGTGTCATCGATGTCATTGGGATGCCCATATAATCTGCAAAGCATAGTGGCTACCACGATACACCTTCCTAACGCCGCCACCGGATAATTTTTTTGATCCTTCTTGGCCTTGAATTTTTTGGGCTCCTCCCACCACCCTTTTTAGAGTGTCTCGTTATGGATTACGGGTGATGGCCCAATATTTTGTGAAGTCCTCCTCTCGTTTAGGAAATTCAGGTATAGTAAACTTGAGCATCCAAGTTTTGAGAGTTGCGAAAGCTTTGCCTTCATAGTCCCCGATTACCCACTTATCAGCTTCGTGTTTTGTATAATCCATTCAATGACCTCTCAGGCATGGAACGAGTAGGCAGTAGGTGGGTAAATTCCCCTACATGATGGTATTCTTTGACATTTTAACTTGTATGTATGCTTATCGACTGTGGAGGTCCTCCTGAAATTTCTACACTGGTACCAACAGACACATCCCCTTTGGCAAATGTGCACAAGGTGTCCCTATAGATCGGGCGGGGGCACGTATATCCATCTATATGTCCCTCTCGCTTCCGGCTCTTGTTCTTTTTTCTCGTTACCAGAGGTCCCATGTTGCTTGAATCTCGAGGAGATGGGGACACACCTCTAAGTCTTCTTCGAATTCACCTATCATGTTCATGAAAGAGTCCCAAGATAAGAAAGATGCAATGATAATACAAGACTAGGTGCTTATTAGTTTTTCCAACTAGAAGACACAGAAGGGCTGAATTAGCAACATGTGACTGTGGGCTTCAAGGTCACAAAAGTCACGAAGGAAACTCTCAAAGGTTTTGTACTCTTGAGACCTTGCGACCTTACGACCAGTTACAGGCCGGGTCACACCAGGAAGACCGAAGCGTAAGTGCGACTGTGACTGCACTGTGTCGCAAGGTCGCTAGGCTGGCACCTAGGAGTCCACACCCAAAGTGCGACTCTGCATCCGCGACCGGGGGTTTTTAGCGCATGCCGCGTTCTCGCACCCCCCCCCCCCCTTTATTTTCAAAATGCAAGGCTAGGTGGGCCAAAACAGAGAAAGGTAGGAGTTTCAAAAAGGGTATTGACAACCCATAAGAGTTCGTATGGGGAGGTAATGGCAATATTATGCAAGGAGGGGAAGTGTTAGGGAAAAATGGGGCACCTTAAGTCTTAAATGATAAAAAGGAGCAAAGAAACAGGACAATTTAAAGGACAAAGATAGGGGGAAATTAAGTAACAAAACCATAAAAGGAAATAGCAAGAAAGAAAACGACAACTTACCCAGAAAGTACCTGCAATCACTTAATTCGTCGTAAGCATTTTTTTCTATCTTCCGCATGGACATAATGCGACCACAACCTGCTCTATTTATAAAAGGGTCTCATGTACGCCATTAATGGGGTCATACACACGGTTTGGTGGTTTGGAGAGAGGTGCGACCTCGCGATCTCGGCGACCTTGCAAACTCAGTGGGCCTGGGTTGTAAGGTCGTGGTGTCGTGATTTTCCAAAATTCAAGAAATCTCGCGACTTTGCAACTTAACCTTCCCGTACCTTGCCCTAATTTTTTTTTTTTATGCTCAAGGGGCTCGAAAATTTTAAAGTGTGGATTTTTGGGGTGTTGTAGAGGCTACAAAAACAGCATTCACCGGTCGACCCGCAGCCTCTCGCATGGTTTGCCTTGGTGGGGGGAGGAGGCCTTCGGCCACCGTTCCTTTCACCTTAAGGTCCCTACTACCTTGCCTTAGCACTTTGTGCGGCTGCCGGGGCTCAGCCAGGGCCTCGTGCTGGTGTTGGTTAATCAAGTTTCATTACTCGTGTTTCTCGGACCGAAAGGGTTGGAGAACTTCGAAAGGCCCGAAGGCTGTGTGGATCCGGTATGATTATTTTTTTCCTCATTGTGTTACATGTTACTTGCGAACCTCGCGGTCCCTACGGGAGTCGGTCGCTAGAGTCATAAACGCAGCCTGGCCGCCGGGGCCGAGCCTCGGTCAGCACTTCGACGCAAGTCGTCACATCGCCCTCCGCGCAGAAGCTCTTTGGAATCCTTTACCCTTTATCGGTGTGCTATTGCACTTATTTTGAACGTGCCCAAGGCACTTAGGTGTGCTCATGGCACTTATTTGAGAGAGGCAATTTTCCAAGTGATGAGGGATCCCGACTTATTTACTTGCAAGAGAGGTTGCTCGGGCCTATGAGGACTTTGGTTTTTCCCTCGACATTCCATGTCACTGTGGTTAAATCTATTCCCTTTGTCTATTCGCCGCTTTATCCAAACTTTCTTCTCACAGACACCCTTTCAAGCTCGCTAGGTGAGCTACCCACACTGGTGTCGAGCTAGGTCATATCACTCTTGGGTGTCAACACAAAAATATTTCCACCTTCGTGTCTTTTTTATAGGCTTCCCATTACATACAGAACCTAGTGCTAAGATGTCAATTGTGTGGCTCCGACAAGGCCTTTCCACCTCTTGAGTTTTTTAGTTTTTTTCCTTTTTTTGTCGATAAAAGGACACCTAGAAACGAAATAGAACAAATAAAGAATGAAATATGGTACAAGGGTGGGATAGCCCTCCGAGGCCGCCTGAAGAAAAAGTAACGTTTGAGGTCATGCCCATTCACCCTGAGGACCCCACTCTCTCTAGGCTTGCGTCTAAACTGTGGGAACCTAATTTCTCCTTAACCTCGGGAACGAACCCCACCTGGCTGCAGCTGAATTCGAATGTTTTCCCTTTTCTTCATGAGATTTATCCCACCGCGGACTAGGTCTCCTACTTCAAAATTTTTACTCCTCGTAGTATTCTGACCAAACCATCTCTTAACCGACTTTCGTGGACACAATTTTTCCTTCGGTTTTTCGCTCTCTTCCCCTCCGGGGCCGTAGTGTGTCGATCCAGGTTCCATGGTGGGGCATGGGGTACCATGGCTTTCTTTGGGAAAATTGAAGGGCGAGAGACATGGGGAGTGAAGGAGGGCTTTTTCCGGCACACAGTAATAGCAACACGGGAGGTGTCGAGTGAGGATTTGGGCATACTACGGCCCCAAAGAGCGTTGTGGAGGGTGTTATGCTAGTTTCATTGGTGGGACAACAAGAGTCTTTTTGATGATGGATAAGATTTTTATTAGTTGACTCGCTAACCCATTTCCTTGGGGGTAATAATTTGCGAATGTTTAAGCACAACACCATTTTCCAAAGCAAAATCACAATTTAAAAGATGAAAAATAAATCAATGTCAAAAACTACAAGTTGGAACGCCAAAACCTAGTGATGATGTAACGAGTGACAAATTCTATTACCTCTTCGATCGTTAGATTTGGCGAATGGTACTACTTCGACCCACCCTAGTGAAACAATTTGCATATGGAGAATATACCCGTGTTGCTTGAGAGTGAGTAGATTTCCACCAATCACATCCAAACCCCACTATCGAAAGGGTTCCTTTCATCGCCATCGATCGTAGGGAGCTACTTCGTCGGCGTTCCCCAACTCGGGCGAACCGGCATCGGGGTATACTTCCACACGCATGAGCATCTATGAAAAGGGTTGGCCAATAGTACCTCGCATGCATTATTTTGTGGGCGGTGGTATCACCGCAAAATGGCCCGCCGGGGTCTTCTGTCGTGCGCCCTAAGCAGATGCTCGTGCTTGATCGTGTTCTGCTAAACAGAACCATCGTGATGTTTCTTGGAAAAGCTTACCTTGACGAAATCGGTAATATGCAGCCTTAAGCCTTATTGCACATTTTTGTTGGGCAGTCAAAACAGCACACCAAGATGCCATGGGCCAAATATCCCAAAATGTCGTTACAACAAGAAGGGTTTCTTCCGCCGAGGCATCAATACCGATACATGTCGATTTCCTATTCCCAACACTTCTTCAACCTCGTGAGTTTTCGCCCTTAGCACCATTTGGAAGAGTCCTTTCTTGGTCTCACGTTGTGTGCTAGTTTAAACTTCTAGGTCATACTCTTGCAAACATGCCATCCAGCTTGCCTGCCCCTCACCCAAATTTTGCCGCACGAAAGTGAGCGCACTACCGGGTGGGGGATGAAAATGACACAGTGACCAAGATGTATGGCCTCGAAATGCTTGAATGCTTTGTAGACCGTATAAGCCCGCTTGTCAATATCGTGTACTTAGTTCAGCTCCCCAACCTAGTACTCATGAAAGATACAGGTCGTTCATCCTTGTTGGTGTCTTTCCGTACGGGAGGATAGTCGTGCTTAGGAATCCGAAGCGGCGAGCATGATGAAGCTTCGGCGAAAATCCACTTTGAGAGATGGTGCTTCTGGTTAGCCTCGCTTGATTTATTGAAAGCCTCCTTCTCGTGGATCTCATTTGAAAATCACGTTCTTCTTGATCATCCTTCGCAGGTTCGACTATTTGGGCAAAATCTGATATGAATTTTCATACAAAATTGATTTTCCCAAGGAACATTGCATGGCCTTTTGTCGTTGGGGGTGGAATTCGGGGAAATGGCTTTTGTCACGGATCCGCAAATAATGCCCTACGAAGTTGCGATGTGGCCCAGCAAATTTCTTCCTCGACACGACGAAAAAAAATTTTCGGCTGAGTGAGATCACGTACTTCCGCACCTTTTCGAAAATTTGTTGGAGGTTGTGTATGGGATCGCCCCGTTGTTTCGAAACACTATGGACATCGTCCAAATAGACTACCATGCTCCATCCTATTGCACTACTCGAAATCTATATCCATGGCCCGTTGGAAAGTTTCCCTCGCATTTACCAATACGAAGGGCATGCGCCGAAAGCAAACGTTCTCATTTGGTTCGGTGTCAAGTTAACCGTATTTTCAATGCATTAACACTTGGTTGTAACTAGAGAACCCAATCCAATAAGGAGAACATTTCGGATTCGGACACGACCGCAATATTTTTTCCATAGGGGGCACCAGTAATTATCCTTGTCTAAGGCCCGATTTAGATTTTTGAAAGTCCACGCACAAACGGATTCGCTAGAATTTTTCCGTACTGTGACTAGATTTGAAACTTCAAGTGGAGTGGTGAACTTTGAAGATGATGAGTGCATCCAAAAGCTTTTTAAGTTCTTTCGAATTATCTGCTCTAGTGTAGGATGCACTTTTCAAGCTTTTTGTTGGAAAGGTTTCCACTCCTTCTCTACAAAATTATCAATGGGCCGAATAATCCGAGCATCATATGTACGTAAATCATCATACGTCCAAGAAAAGAGGTCTCTTACTTCCATAATAGCCGCAAGCTGCCCTCCTCGGCTCCGAATAATCTTTTCCCAAGGTTGATGAACTTCGATCCTCATGTGATCCCAAGTTCACCCGCCGATGTGCCAAGGTAGAACTTTGTATTTTGGTATTTTGGGGGCCCGCGGAAACGACTCTTTTGTAGATCGAAGAGATTTTCAAGTGACACTATCCCCTTGGGCATGGGGTTTTCTTTGCGTTGATCATGCTCTTCCGCAAAGCTTGACTTGATTCCCGCCCTCTATCACCGTCTGTGAACACTTCTTTGTTGAGCATGAATTCCAATATCCGTTGGTCATCATCAAAGATGCATAAATTAGTAATATTATCTGGGCACGTAGGGTTTATACATTACTTCAATAGAAAAGCCATCCCCAGAGGGGGAACCAGCGCGCATTAGCTAGAGCGTATCATTGGTCGCATTATGCATTCTAAGCATAGATTTGATTCCAAACGCATCAAAAGCGGAAATAAGATGCCATACCTCTGTCGATAAGCTTTGAAGGGAGACAAGCAATGAATGGTATTTTGTACCTCGCTAATGATGATCTCGTAGTCTCCGATGACCTATAAGCATCTTACCTTTAAGTCCAAAGGCTCTTCGAAGTCCAAGGACCAAGGCTCAGTATTTGGTAGTATTGTTGGTACACCGGAACTCCCAGCCGACACAAAATCAAGAACTTGCTCCTTCTCCGGGGGTCCGAAACAGGATGCAGTTTCCTACAGCTCCATCATGCAGTCTTGGAACCATCGTAATACAAGGTCCATATGTTGTTTTTGAGCCCTCCGGAAAGGTGGGCTGGGGAGTGGGATTTTGGCTTGGTGTATGATGGGGGTAGCTTTGGCTCCTGACGCAGTGTTAGTTTTAACTAGACCTCTAGGCCCACTGGGACTCGAGGGGGAATGGTAACATCTGAAATGGCCTCTAAGAAACACATGCCAAGCTCTCTCCCGGGCAAAGCTGTGTTCATTAGTAGCATCCAAATCAACACAAAGGTGTTTCATATAAGGTTCACTTTCAACCTAGATTTGGTTGTTCCCAACCCTTGTAGGGAAGCCACAAGTGGGACCAAAGCAGAAAAATACACTTGCAAATTTTCGTCGGACCCGGCCTCGTTAAGCAATAGGTCGTAAGCTTTGGGATTTCTACAACTACAATTCCTATACACATTAAAAGGACCCTAGAGTCGGAAGAAAGGTGAATGATGACATTATTCACCTCTCCTACAAGGTACCTCTGCGATCCGTCAAGCTAGATGATCCTAGCATGAATTTTCTTTGGGCGAATATTCAAATTTCCTTCTTGCTGCATGCATTAGGCATGACATTTGTAGATGCCGTGAGTCAAATCAGTGAAGCAGGACGTTGAAATTGAAAATCTCAAATGACAAGAGGAAGGGAGGAGTGCATCCCCCGAAATTTGCATTTATGGCATTTACAATAGATCGAACGCCTGACCATTGCGTATGCATTGCTGTGCTTATAATGAGTAGGCAAAGGCTTTAAGAAAAGTTCTCGTTGATTGGTGATGTGGAAAGCTTTCCAAAGGGGAGATGGTGCTCCGGTTTTCTTCATGTCCTCCACAATGTTGTAACTAGAATCAATGAGGACTAGGCTCGATGTAGTGGATTTGGGCGAACCCACCAGAGTCGGTGTTTCTTTGGTTTACTCGGTGTTGCTGGCAAGTGGGCTTCTCGAGGAACAAAATTTGTTGTTCATTCCTGCAGGTAGAATTTTCAAGAAGGCCCTCTTCTTCTTCAAAGGACTGTTTCAGAACCGGTCCTTTGCTTCTAAGGCCATAATTTTGTACGAGTTTGACCTTAGGATCGCTTTCGCCATGTTGATATTAGTGATGCAGCGATTCTCTCACTCGACGGATCACATCGAACGCAAGAATAGAGGATCCCGGCTCCTCACCGGGGGAAATCTTCTTCATTGTCGAAACATCATCCTCCCCCTCGGTCTCCCGGGGTTTGATCATCTAGAAGTTGATTTACCACTGTAGGTCACACCAATCCATTGTGGGCATGCTGGGTTCTTCAAAGTGGGTGTACCGGTGGAAAGAAAAAGTTATCTTTTCTTCGATTTCCTCCACGTTGAGAACAAGGTTCCCAAGTTAGATGGAGGTTAGCCGGGTGTTGGGGTTATCTTTCCGAAAAGGGATTTTGTGTCTTAGTGCTAGTAGTGGATTCTATGCCCTTTCTCTTCAAAGTTAGAGACTTCATTGGTCAATAGCTTAAGGGTCTTTGCTATACTCTCGAATTCAAAAGAATCCTTGTCCTTATCCGTGGTCTTGGGTGTGGAGGACTGAATTTTCTTCACTTGGTGGGTTTGGTGGTCGCCCTCCTCTATGATCGATGACCCAGTGGCGACTTAAAGCAAGGGGTCGCCGCGTAATTTGTTGCAAGGGTACTTATCTTTGCATTTTACGAAGATGACAATACCCCATAGGGAGCTTTTTGTATAGTAGTCTATAGGAATGGAATCATCCAACGCCAAGTTGGAGAAAATTTTTCAATATGGTAGAAAAGCACCGATTAAAGTCCCCGACCTTTACTTTTAAATTTAATGGTACTTAACTCTGTGAGGAGCGTGGAGGGGTTTTGCTCGAAAATTTCTGCAAGAAAATGTGACAATTGGTCCCATGGCGTTATGGAGGCACTTCTGGGAGGAGTGATGTCTGTGTGGCCACTTTGTTCTCAAGAGTGTGTGGAAAGGCGACAAGAAACATCATCTGTTTGAAATCTCATAATTTGCGTGAAAGACAGAAGTTTTTTTTATATGATCCTCGACCAACGTACCTTTCTTTGGGTCAAACTTGGGGAGATGCTTTCAAGGTGCTAGCATGTCATGGAGGGGCCCAAAATATCTAGAACGGACCGAGCCATCCAAGAAAGTGGTTGCACCCGCCGGGCATGCTCTTGGTGCTTGATCTAGATTCAAATTCACCCCATACCGACGCGACAGCTCCCCCATGGCGAGAGTGCTCATCCTCATATCCCTCATGGTTGGCCATATTTCCGAGATATCCTCATTTAAGAAAGGTCTATTTTGGTTTTGATGGTGGTGGCCATGGTGTCCTCGGCCACACCCTATCTCCCCTACCTCTATTCCCCCGACCTCTATTCCCCGCTCATTTCTTTTAATTTGTTTCCCTCGCCTTCCGTTGGCAGTGGCGTACTTGATTGTTGTTATGTTGGCTTGGTTGGGCTGAGGGTTGGGATGGGGTTCATTCACGTTGAGTTCCTCCTCTTCAGCCCTGGGAGTTCGAGAATCGCTTTTTATTCCGGACAATGGTGAGGTCTTCAACCATCAAATTTATCAACCGAGGTAGGGAATTTTACAAGGCACCGTTGCGAGTGATGTTAGCAACAGCTCCTCCTAGTATGGGTCACAGAAACTCATGATCGGGGGTGAATTTAAAACTTCGATGAGATTGCGAGCAATCGGGCACAAGGGCTCAAATCGGCCTCCTAGTGACCCCATAATATGTAGCCTCCTCCCCTCGAACATCTTACAGTGACCATTATCATCATTTATCACCTCGCCTTGGGGATTTTGGTGGGGATGGAATACGTTGTGTGTCGGGAGGATGCCATATTCAAGCCCTCCTTCTAGCGCCAACTTATTGACAGGAAAGTTTGTCTGGCCAATAGCAAGGGATTCCGGTAAACGTTCTAACCAGACTCCAAACCGTTTAGAGGCAGGGATCTAGTCCGAGACGAGATCGGGGTTGAAACTAGGATGGTTGCACAGGTCTTATCTTCTTGATTCCAAATGGCCACGAATAGTTCTAAAAACTAATTTCGATGAGGAAGATATTGCGTTTTCGACAAAATAGAAAACATGGAGGAAATTACAATAGTTTAACCAGTTTGACTGTATGCATAGTCAAGAAAAAAAGAACATTCCTCTCGAATATTCTTTCCACTGCATCTTCATTGGTTGACTAGTGTCATTTTACTATTTGAGATACAAAGTTGGAAGAGCCAAATAGAGGGTGCCATGTGTGGCTAGCCCCGAGGCTGCCATATGGCCTTTTAATTCATTAAAAATTGTGTGAGGTCACAGGGTCAACCCCTAACCTCCCTCCAGAACACATACCGTTTTGCAAATGCTCTATGCAAATGTCACTTGTCTAACCATTGACTCAGCCTCCACCACGTGTTCAAAGCAACTAACAAAGCAACCATGGTTCAAACCTTTAAAACCGCTACTTCAATCTAAGAGTTCCACTAACCGCCGGTTTTATAACGGTTTGGGGGTGCACATGTGGCCACCATCCAACCGCTCACATTTAATATGCGGTTTATTCGGTGGATTGGTTAGGGGGTGCACCAAATTTGGCGGCAGCCAAGATTTAGCTCCATTTAATCGGGAGTTCTCCACTTTTAGTGGAGTTTTCCTAGGAGATATTCGTGCAGTGTAGGAGGCTCAATTTTTGACCATTATGAGTGAATGAAGAGTCATTTTCAGACTAAATGGAGCATTATGAAGCCATTGGTGCAGAGAAAACAGTTTAAGGAGCACTTTAACTACATGTAATAGCAAAATTAGACATAATGAAAGATGGACAAGCCATTAGGGAGCTGGTACTGCATGTAGCCTGTGAGGGGAGACTTGCTTCATCATGCCCGCCGTGTGTGGCAACTTCATGTGGTACTATTATCTGTTTCACACTGATATTAAATTTTATTTATGCTTGTTTTATGCTTCTAATTCACTAAAACCAATCTATAAATAATGGAAAAAATCCTTAATCCTTATGCAAACTAATGAACCAATTATACACATGTTTTTAAAACTAAAAGACCCTTAGCACAACAAAATTAATGTAGTCATTTCAGATAAGATGTTATCAGAGCTAGAGTTTTTTCTCTAGTGTTGTTTAGTGCAAAGAATTGTTTAAATTTTTTGCAAGTTTTAGATGCTTACAAGGCTCAAGCTCAAAAGGGGAGAAGGCAAACTAGTGCAAAGGTGAAGGTCTCAAAAGGAGCCAAAGCAAAGGAGAGAAAGATTGCCACAATCTCCACCACCTAGTTCACCTCCTAAAGAAGAAGAAGCTTCATTAAGCATGCCTCATAAGGAAGGAGAAATCATGAAGATGTTGACCCTAAGGAAGATGAAAGAGTGTTTAGGAAAGCATTTCTAGACATGGCTAAGATGGTTATAATTATTTATTAAGAAAGGAATGAGAGACTAGAAGGAGAAGGAGCTAAACTCCAAAAGGAAGGACAAGGACTTTCGTGGAGGTCAACATGATGAATACAAGTGAAAGAAGGGAACAGAGAAATGAAGCACAAATGGAGAGTCACTCAGCATTCACCCTCATCATCATTATCATCATCTTCTACCTCTTCTTCAAGACATCACCTACACAAGTCCAAGAGCATCGGTAAATCTCCTTTATTAAAACTTGATGTTAAGTTTGAATTTGTCAATGCTTTAATCGTGAAGTGCATACAAGATAGATAAATGATTCAACAATCTAGAGGTCTATTTAAAAATAAAAACCCTTCAAGATGATGATACAAAAATTCAATTAGCTTCTTTGAGAATAATATCCCAACACTTGTTTGGTGGGAAATAAGAAAAAGAGGAAATAAAGAAACATGGTAACATTATCCTATCATGGTCGTATTTTATTGATGCTATTAAACAATATTTTTATCCATTATCTCATATGTAGAAAGCCATCATGAACTGGCAAAACTTAGGGCAATAAGGACAAAATGTGCAAGAATACACCTAGGAATTTAGGAGAAGAGCTCTTTTATTAGGGTGGATTTTCGCAGCTGTGACACTTTGCTAAAGTACATAGGAGGCGTACATAGCTACCTAAAACATACTATTCTCATGTTTAACCCCACTAATCTAGATGAAGTTTGTGTTCAAAGCACACATCTAGAAGCTAGAGGGGAGAAATACTTTCATGAAGAGGGAAGAGGAAGAAACCTTTTAATGGTAAAGCCAAGGAAAATACCCCAAAAGGTAAAAACAAAAAGAATGAATCTATTAAGAAAGAGGGAGAAAAAAAAGTGACTTGTAAACATTGTTCAAAATAAGGCCATGATGAAACTCATTGTTGGAAATTACATTCGAATTGAGGCTAAAGAAACACAATAACAAAGGAACATAAAACCGTCGCTACATCTCAACATTATTTAGGATCCGATTCGTGATGAGACTAAAATCATAGCTATGGGATTAAAGAACATGAAGGGAAAATAAATTGAAACTAAACCTATTACTAGTACACTGCAAACCGGCCACATAAACACTCCAAATGAAGAAGAAAGAATAGAACCGTTTCATGTGAGGGTCATATCCGAGCATACTAAGATTGACATACTATTTGGACAAAGTGGGTCACAAGAAAAATTAATATCTCGAGGATTTGGTAAAAAAAATTAACCTTGAGACTCTACCAGCATTCAAAACCATGTCCATTCAAGTTGGATTTGTAAGGATGCAACCTGCTGCATTTCAAAGAAATGTATATTGAGGTTTGCAATCACTCGTAAGCTTTGTTGAGCCATGGCATGATTTAGATGTGGTTTTTTTTGACATAATGTATTGTAATAGGGAGTCCTTAATTGTATGACAGAAAAGCGATATTCTATCGCCATGAGAACAAGTATAATTTATTAAAATATGGCAAGGAGTTCATTGTTAGAGCACATCGCAAGAAGACAAACATCGTTTTCTGGGTAAATGCCGGATAGGTAAAGAGGCTAGTAAATTCAAGTAACAATGTTCGTCTTCTTACAGATTAAGCCTAAAGTCGATATTAATCATAAATATTTTTAGGTATGTGATCCTAAGTTGAAACTTAATTATATGATGTGGTTAATGTACTTGAAGGTGCCCAAAGATAACAGATCAGTTTCCTGCAAAAAGGGAACTAACATGAGATTCAGTTGCAACAGGATAGTTATCTTCCAAACATTGGTATGTATCGCATGTCAATAATGTAGAATGCTGAAATAAAGAGGAAAATCAAATAGATGTTGGATAAGGGATAAAATAAAATTATATAACCATTACAACCAACATTGTTACATGTATATGCGTTAAAATATAAGTTGAAACCAAGAATTCTTGGTAGCCTATATTTTCTTCTAAAAATTCCCTACAAGCTTGTCCCATTTCTTTTTATTCCTCATTTGAAAATAAGATAACTATAGAATTGTCAATAATATGTAACTCTCATGAAAATTTTCATTTGACTTGATAGATTACAACAAAATTAAATGAAGATCATGACCAAATAAACTGAATGGAGATCACAAATCGGAGCAACCGAGCAACCTACAAAATATCAAAATCCACGAATCAAGAAGACAGAGAAAAACTATGTAAATATTTGTTAAATAATAAAGGGAAAAAAAGATTGAGTTATGAAGTAAATAGATGAATGATCGTTTTACCTCCATTTCCCACCATAATTACCGTCATTATAGCATGAATTTGGTTTTCACGAAATATCTATATGTCTTGTCAAAATGTATGAAATCGTTATGAACATCTATCATTTGAATTCACCTATTTCCTCCATACAACATCCCATTTCCTTTGCATACCACATCACATTTTCGCATAGTATCCATTTCTATCTGTACCCATGTTTCATTGTTGAAATCATCACATGTTACCCAAATACCTTCCCCATACCCTACTCCATAACCAAATTCACTATATAACCTCGTCAAAAAGGTAACTTCCAAGGAATTATGACTTCTTCAACACCGGAGTGATGCAGAGCATCTAAACTTAGCCAACAATGATTATATGTTCACATGTTGTGGCTAATTTGAGAGGAATAAACATTAGCATCAATATTTTATTATTTATTTATTTATTAGAGTAGTTAGTTGTTTTGTATTTTTAAATTAATAGAATAAAATTAGAAGTTGGTTTTTTTCCTCAGGGAAATAGGGCCAAGTAATGATAACAGAATAGGGAGGCATTGGTTTGTTGGAGTAGTTCGGAAGACAAAAATCCATTTTAAGAAGGACCGTCTACATTAAAGTATAAATAATAGGGAAACAAGTGAGGAAGATAAAAGAGCATAGAGAGGGATACAGACAGATGAAGAAATGGCGAGAGCCAAGAGGGCAACAAATTTAATATTCACAACCCATAAGAATTGTTTCAGTCGTTATCACAGAAGCTATAATCGTTTCGTTCATTCTCTGCTCAAATGTTTTTTGTTTACTTACCTCTATGACACATCATACACATACACTGTGCAATAGACAAGTGTCATGACTGTAGGTACGATGAGTGATTGGAACTAATTCCTATCAGAGAAGTAGATCCCGTAAATACCACGCAGGGAAGTTGCTTCTTCAACCGGCTGACATCATGTGTCTGGGCCTAGAGTCTCAAAACATTGCACGTTAACTTCTAGATTGTCGCCGTGGGGTGGCAAGTGAATTGTGTAGACCTAAATGTGAATTCCGAGAACTAAAATGGAGTCGCATGAGGTGGTAAGCAGATTGTGCAAATCTAAATGTGAATGTCGAGGGTGAAATGGATTACAAACTAAGACGTGGGTATTGTGGATGCGCATTGACGAACATGTGATCTTAGAACTTCAACAAATGTTGTTGCAGTAATATGAGAATTAATGATATATTTTTTTTTTATTGTTGAATTATTTGCTACATTTGTGAGCGATGATGGCCGTCGTTAATCAACCTTGATGTTGGATCCTCCTATGAGGAATGGTATTTCTTATTGTAATGCTGGATAGAGTGTGCTGGGGAGAGTCCGTATTTAGATGTTATGCTTTAAAAAAATGGTGGTTTAAAATTACGTATTTCTTAAATCGGTGTTTCATTTTCTTAAGGAAAATAAAGAGTGTAAGTAAATCCTATATTCTGCACACCGCTTGTGTAGTATTCATTATTCATTGCATCAATTTTTAACGTATTCACCGCATCAAATTTTCGTATTGAAGCCAAAGTTAAGTCTCTGCTCTTGAAAGTTGCAAAAAGGATGCCGCCCGGTAAGAGGAGATGGAATAGGTCGAGGGAGGCTTATAAAAATATATTTCTGCGAGGGAAATCCAACACTCGCATACAAGGATGGAGACAATGGAGACTACTCGCAGGAGAGCACGATGATGACTAAGGCAGTAGATGAAGAAGAAACCACCGAAGAAGAAATAGAGGAAGAAAGAGAGGCGTCGAAAGAACAAAGATGCTAGCAAAGGGCAAGGAAGAGAAAAGGTAGAAGTAACTTTATATGATGGTAACCATAGTGTGAATTACTAATGGACCGGACTCCGCCCATCGAAAATATTTCGACTATGAAGAAACGAAGACAAGAAGAAAGTGAAGTTTGTAGCTACCGTATTGAAGGGTCATATGGCCATGTGGTAGAATGAACTACAATTGTCCAGAAAGGAAAGGGAAAGCCCAAAATCAAGCAATGGGATAGAATGTAGAGTAACCTAAAATTAAGTTCATGCCGAAAGATTATCAATTAAATATTTTTATACTGCAAAACTTGAAGTGAAAAGGAATGACTATCAAAGAATATACCTAAGAATTTTATAAGCTAAGTATTGTAGCTGACATGTTGAAGGTGACATAGAGAAGGTAGCTATATATATAAATAATTTAAGATATGACATGGCCAGGATGAAACTAAATTATTAAATGAAAAGACAATGGAGGATGCCTATCAAGAAGCTTTGAGGCGTAGAGAAAATTTTGCACAAACAAAGTCGCAGGAATCGAGGCAAGACTCAAGAAGAGGAAGAGGAACATTTAAGGGTAGATTTCAACACTCCCGCGAATGAGGAAGGACGCCCGAGTAATAAATCTGCCCGCAGAGGAGACTCGGGTTTTAGGAAGGTTTGTGCCCGTAGGGTAGAGGCCGAGGAAGAGATACTCGATGCTTTACATGTGTGAGTGTATATGGGTCATGGGAATGTCCTCACAATAGATTAACAATCCAACGAAATGTGAATGTTACGAAACAAAGGAAGAAATTCCTCATACTACGTACCCAAATAGGAACCACCTAAAGTCGAGAGAATCTCTTGTTAAAAAGGATATTTCTTAAAGCAAACGAAATAGTTTAGAGAAATAGTTCAAAGAAAGAATTTGTTCGTAATCATATGTAAGTCAAAGGTAAATGTTGCAAATTGCAATCGATAAAGGGAAGTACCGATAATATTGTTTCTACAGAAATGGTGGACAAATTGAAGTTGGAAAAATCAATACACCCTACTCCTTATAAAGTATCATGGCTCCAAAAGGCCATCAAATTATCGTAACCGAACAATGTAAGGTCAAAACCGTATTAATACTTACAAGGATGTTATTTTATGTGATTTAATGTCGATGGACGTGTCACATATTGCACGGGAAGACCTTGCGCTCGATCGAAAGCGACACACATGATGGCGTAAGAAACACTTGTACTTCGAGAAATATGGAAAAGCATATACCGCTACCATTGAAGGCTAAAGCTAATGAAGAAGCACCTAGAAACAACATTATGTCGATGAATGGTAAAGCCCTATTGCAAGAAGTAGAGAAAGTTACAAGGAGATGCATTTTTCTATCGTAGGAGACCCAAGGTACTTGAACTTCTACAAATTTAGAAGATGTATCCGGAGAAATTCCAAATCGTCGAATGATTTTGCCGATATTATTGTGGATGAGTTTCAAATTCGTTACCACCAATCGTGATTATTAGTCACCACATTGATGTAATCCCTAAAGCAAGTTTATCGAATAAAGTAGAAGGTGTTAACCTATAAGAAAATGCCGGTTGGGAGACAAGTGCAAGAGTTGATGGATAAAGGATTACAGAGAAAGCCTTAGTCCATGTGTTGTACCAACAAGACTTGCATCTAAAAGGAGGTGAATGGCTCATGTGCTACGTATTCCCAGAGCTACAAATAAAATCACCATTTCAGTATCGTTTTCCTTTATTTTAATTTCCTGGATGATTTAATGGATTGTTTTATATCGAAATATTTTTCTAAGATAGATTTGAAGAGTGGTTATCACCGGAAGAATTAAAAGGGGGATGAGTGAAAAATCACATTCAAAACAAACAAAGGTTTGTATGAATGGTTAGCAATGCCTTTTGGACTTACTAATGCACCCGTACTTTCATGAGATTAATGAATGAATTTTTGAAGGAATATGTGCAAATTTTTCAATGTTTATCTCGACGATATTCTAATTTTCGCCGAAGTAAAGAAGAGCATCCGGAACACCTTAAATTAGTTCTAAAGACTTCCACAGAGAAAAATGCTAATAAATTTGAAGAAACATATTTTTATGAAGGAATAACTAATTTATTTGGGATTTGTATTCTTTAAGGAAGGTTTTAAAATGATCCGTAAAAACTGCTAACATGATCTGGCCAACTCCTAAAAGCATATTTCGAGGTAAAGAAGCTATTAAGTCTTGCAATTTTCTATAGAAAATTTATTAGAAACTTTAGTTAGATTTGTGCATCCATTATTGAACAATCAGGGAAAATAATCAACCATTCAAGTGGACATAAGCAGCAGACGAAACTTCAAGTCGAGGCCGAAGAAGAAAATTACCAAAAAACCAGCTTTAGCTTTACCAAATTTTAAAAGGTTTTCCAAGTTGAATTAGATGCTAGTGAGTTGCGACAAGGCTTTTTTAAGTCAAGAGCAAAAACCAATAGCATAGCCAAAGGAAAAACGTAACGAAGAAAAGAATAAATTTCATCTTATGACAAGGATTTTTATGTCATGGTAAAGGTTTTAAAAAGATGAGACAAAGATTGCTACCAAAAGAGTTTGTGTTATATTATGGTACACGTACACGTTTATAAACAACCAACAAAAATTTAATCAAAGATACAAATACACATTACAAGAAGCTACTTTGTAATCAAGCATATGAGTGGTAATCAACAAAGTTGTTGATGCTTTGAACAAAGTGAACTTAATTATGCAGGAATTAGAATTTGGTGTTGTAGTATTTGAGGAAATGGTTGACATGTATAAAGAAGATGCAGAATTTAAAGAAATTTATGCACTCGCCAAAATCCAACAAGCTCATAATAGAAGCAAGTGGTTGGACTCTCTTATCCAAGGAGGATTGCTATTCAGTAACAAACATATACATTCCCAAAAGCTCTATGAGGGAAAACATAATTAAGGAGAAACATGGCCGAGGCCTTTCTAGATATTTTGGACAAGACAAGACCTTTGCTCGTAAATACTTTTTATTACCAGCCAAAGATGCAAACCGATGTTACAAGATTCGTGAAAATGCAATATTTGCTAGCATGCCAAGGGAAAAGTCGAATACAAGATTGTATCAACCATTACCAATACCTGGCACTAACCAAGGATGCTAGTATGGACTTTGTTTCTCAAGCCCACAAAACTCAAAGAGGAAATGACCTCCATTTATGCTGTGGTGGATATATTTTCTAAAATGGCTCATTTATCACACACAAGAAAACAAGTGATGCAATGGCTATTGCTAAACTATTTTTTTAGAAGTCATAAGATTACATGGATTGCCCGTAAGTACAGCGTCTAACTCCAGATACCAAGTTTGTAGGACATTTCTCGAGAACTCGTGGAAGAAACTAGGTACCAATCTTAGTTTCCATTAGCATATCATCCTCAAACGGATGGATGACCGAGGTAGTGAATAGAAGTTTAAACATATTGAGAGCTTTGTATAAAAATCCTAAGTAGTGGGATTTAGCCCTCGCTAGGGCCGAGTTTGCTTATAATGATATTCCAAATCGAAGTATCGTCTTGAGTCATCCTAATTTACTCGCCACTCCCAAGAATAGATGGTTTGTTTAATTTTGAAGAAAAAGAAAAAGTTTTTCACTAATTTAGACGATGAAGTGATATCACTAAATAAGAATCGCGTAAAGTGATATATGTACTGTATTCAAAACCAAAACATCTCTTCTTCGAGTGGCTGTGTTACCATGTCTTTTGGTTTATGTAATGCAACAAAAAAATTTGTGCAAGTTATGGATAGTGTTTTCTCACCATTCCTTGATGAATTTTTATTGTGTACTTAGATGACATTTTAATTTTTAGAAAACAAGAGAAGACTGCGGTTCACATGTAAATAAGAGTTCTTGATATTTTGAAGAAAGAGAAATTGTTGCTTAAGATGTCAAAATGTGAGTTTGGAAAGAATTATTTGGTCTATGGCTCAGACATATTGTAGGAGGAGAATTGAGGATTGATCTCTTCTAAAGTGGAGGCTATTGGTGAATTAGCCCACACCTAAAACAGCTTACCGAGGTAAGAAGTTTCCTTTTAGGTAACTCAATATCGAGGAAGTTTATTGCTAACTTTTCTTCCATCTAGCCCCGCATGTATGACAAGTCTCAAGAAAGGCTTCCAATGGGAGGCAACAGCAACAAGTTTTTAATACTTCAAAACACAAGACCAAGTTCAGCTCCATCCTGCATTACCAAATTTGAGACAACTATTCAAGATACAAATCGATGTTAGTGATTATGCCATGGGTACACTTTTATAAAGATGGTAAGCCTATCATTTCCTTCATTAAGAAAAATTTAATGGTGTTGTGACCAATTATCATACATATGGACAAAGAATTATACAAGTGCTAAAAGAAGTGTCAGGAAGTGGAAACACTACTTGATGGGTAAAGAGACTATTGTACACACCGATAACCAACCATTACAAAAAGACTTGCAAATGGCCAAACACACCAAAGTAATCAAGATATTTCAGGATGGGATTTATTCAACAATTTCACTTGGTTAAAAGGTACAAAATGTTTATTCAATAAAGTTAAGGTATATTCTTTCGAGACCAATCATTAGTGCTTCTACTTTACTCAAAAATGTTTCTTGCTTTCATGAGAGAGTTACATAACAATATGCACATGACATTGATTTCAAGATGTGTATGCTAGTTTGAGTGAAGGGAACTAAGTTGAAGAAAAAATTATCACATGCATAACAATTTTTCTCCGTTTCGCTGGGAAAGCCATGTATTCCATAAGGAGAGAGGCTAAGTGTCATGAGAGAAGCTCATTCTTCTCTTATTGCTGGACCCTTTGGGGTGCTAAAACATTGGCACATCTACAAGAGGTATTGTTATTGGCCTTGTACGATAGATAGTGTGTCACATTTTATAAGAGGTTGTTCTATGTGTGCAATAAATAAGTCTAGTAATAGGAAGTTTGGACTGTACATGCCACCATCGGTACCATCAAGGCCATGGGAGAGCATCTCCATGGAATTTATTGGAGCTCTACCTATGTCAAGAAGCAACATGATTATATTTTTTTTTAGTTTTGGAGATTCAAAGAAATGTGTATACTTATGCCATGTAAGAAAACCATTACCTATTGAACAACCGTCGAACTTTATTTTAAAAAAATTGGGTTCATTTTGATTTAATGTATTGTTAGCAATGGATTCCATGTTCATTGGGAATTTTTAGTCGAATCTAAGGAGAATGATGGACACAAAATTGAAAAAGAGTATCGCTTTCCATCCAAAAACAGAATAGCAGACAAACCAAAGTGGTGAACAGACACCAGCATTCATCGAGAGGATATTAAGAAGCAAACATCCTAAGTTTACAGATGAACAACCGTATTATATTTAGCATGCTTACAAACTTTCTATCAAATAACTCTTCAACACAAACCTCACCTTTTGAAGTATGTTTTTAGTGTTTTCCAAAATTGGCATTAGAATTAATCTTTGGGAAGGATTTTGCAATTTATGGCTACAAAGATATTGATAAGGCTTGAAAGCTCATTGAGAAAATTTAGATGATACATCAGAACAAGTTCAAGAAAAACTTGAGAAAAGTCAAAGCAAATAAAAAGAGAGGTGGAGCAAACACCTCCAAGTTGATCACAAAAGCTCTGCAGAGGGAGATGAGGTATGGTTGCACATTAGCAAAGAAAGGATGCAAGGGGAAGGTAAAATTTCAAACCCATTCACTATGGTCCTTTCAAGATCATAAAAAAGTTGTTAATAATGCATTCCAACTTGACTTGCCTTCTTACATGCAAATGTGGTAATCGCTGTTAATGTTCAAAACTTACACTTGTAGGGAGCCTCCTTGATTCATAAGATTCATGAAGTGATGTTCAACTACCTTCTACCCAAGATTTATCGCCATAATTTCTAGATGAGTTTAAAGAAGACACACCCCTCGACAAGAGGACAAGAGCATCAAAGAGGAAAGACTACCTTCGAGTTGACCTCAAAGGCATTAAACCAAGAAAGGAAAAATGGAATATATTTGAAAGAGGGAGTTATCTCTCATCTATCGAACACATAATCAATTCTTTTGGGGTCCAAATGCTTCCCAATGGGGAGGAATGATCAAGAGTTCATAAATTTTGCTCAAAATCAACATTCTAGGATTTGGTCGAAACTAGGATGGTTGCGTAGATTCCCGTCTTCTCAATTTTCAATACGCCACAAACTATTGAAAAACCAATGTTGTATGATGAAGATATTGTGTTATGATCGGGGCCGGTGAAACATGTAAAATTGCCGCAGTTTGGCTAGGTTGACTGGGATGCATAGTCAGCAAACCGGATGCAAAGTCAACAAAAAAGAGAATATTCCTTGAAATATTCCTTCCATCGACTGCTTACCATTTGCCAGACTAGTGTCATTTTAGTATTTGAGGTATGGGTTGGAAGAGTCAATTAGAGGGTGCCATGTGGCTAGCCCTATGGCCGGCCACGTGGCTCAAAACCGCATTAAAAAAATTTTGTGTGAGGTCACGCTCAACCCCCCGACCTCTCTTCGTGCATGCATAATATCATTTTCCAAACCACTTACGCATTTTTACTTAAATCCCCGAGGATGCAACATTCATTTTATTATGGTCGAAACAGGTTTGGGGTTGGAACTGCCAAATGTCCCCTATTATATGTCACATGTCTAACCATTGATGCCACACACCGTTGGTCACAATCACAACACAAAAACTATGGTTACAACTTTTTAAAATGATAATTAATCGGAGTTTCGCTAACCACCGGGTTTTTCAGAATTCCGGCTTGGGTGCAGATGTGGCCACCGCCAACCGTCACATTTAATAATGTCATTCGGTCAAGAGGTTGGGGTGCCTCCCAAATTTTTCTAGCTTCCGCATTTAGCTCTAGTTAACTTGACTTCTCCATTTTAGTGGAGTTTTCCTAGGAGATATTGGGCAAAAGTGTAGGAAGCTCAATTTTTTACCATTTTGAGTGAACGAAGAGTCATTTCTCGAGCCTACTAATTAGAGTATTACGAACCCATTGGTGTGGAGAAAACTATTAGAGTACTGTAACTAAATATAATAGCAAAATTTTGATCATGATGAAAGATGGACAAACTACTGGGAGCCGGGATCAAAGAGATGTAACCTGTGACGGTGAATGAATTCATCATGCCTCATTGCAAAATTCAAGTGGTGACTTATTTCTTTGTTTTACAATCGCTATTCAAATGTTATTGCGTTTGTTTTATGCTTCTAATTCACTAAAGATCATCATTAAATTATGAAAAAACTCCTTAATCCTTATGCAAACTAATGAACCAATTATGCACATGTTTTTAAAACCTAAAGACCCTTAGCACAACAAAACTAATGCACTATTTCAGATCATTATTTAACATATTATCTAATTTATAAATGCAATTTTTTATTTTTCCTTATGATAAATCAATGTAATTTATTTTAATCTTAATAATTTAAACTCTTAACAAATCATATTCAAAATCTAATAAATTAAAATAAACATAACTTGATTTTTTAAAAGGCAATTTTGTTTTAATTTCTTTAATTCTAAACATACATAAATAAATATAGTTTTACTTTTACAATATGGAAACCCTACAGTATCTCACTTGCGCTGCTTTGGGCCTTGAGGACATCCATCTCTCATCACATTCTCGAATGTGTGCTCATTCATCCAAATTATTCAAGGAAAAACCTCTCTAACTTCATCTCGAATGTATGACTCCATCGACGCGTTCAAGGAAAACCACACCAATGCCACCTAGAACAATCATAAAGTGGTCCTTAAGGAGATAGGTCATTACCTTTGTTACACGCCCTCTAGGTCTTGGGTGGTTAATCCGTTTCCTTACATTCAAGGAAAATGAGTTCTTAACCAAGCATAAATAGTTTTAAGGCATATACAATAGTTTTAATATTCAAATATATGATATAAGAAACATAATAATAAGCTTTTAAATAAAACATTAAACATAATAATAAGCTTTTAAATAAGACATTATTAACAAATTAATAATATCATAATATTACAAATATGTAATATTTAATTGTTAAAACAAATAGATACAAAACTTAATAATAAACTTTGTAAGTGCATAGGTGCATAGATCAATTAAGATAGGGTGTTCGAATAAGGTACTTTGTGGTGTAAAGGTAGAACGTTCGAAACTTATGGGAAAATAATCCAACCATGCTGTTGCCATGTGGCCTAAGTTGGATGCAATCCCCTAGTGATTTTGATGACTTAAATGCCCTCGATTAAAAAGTTATAAGAATCACATTATCTAATAAACAAAAAAAAATGAACCTTTTAAATAAGGCACAATTAACAAATTGATGATAAAGAAAAAAAAATTAATAATCTCGTTATAAAGATTTATTTTTAATAATAAAGGTTTGCTTTATTTTAAATTATACAAAATTAATTTATTATTTATCATAATCCAACTTATTCCAAGAATATTTTGTTTCTTTTCTTTTAAACAAATTTAATACAATATAAATAAAATTTTCTTCTGGACAAATCACATCATTAGCATTAGGATTAGGATCTCACCTAATCCTGTCACTGATGTGATTAACTGAAGACATTTTATCTACATTATGGATCGGCAAAAGTTTTAGATCTAACAAATTTAATACAAATTTATTTTAATATTAAATCGTCCTATATATATATATATATATATATATATATATATATAGATATATATGGAACTTTCATAATATTATTAATAATTTTTTTCACTATATTTTACACTCACATTCTCTTATCATAAAAATAAACAAAAATATATTAAAAAAATAATTAATTTTATGTTTATAGGCATTATATTGTAAAGTTTTATAATTACTTTTATGCTGTAAAAGCATTATACTCGTGAAGTTCTTGTTTCCAGATGCTGTGTTGTTAATAGAAAGAAACACATGTTCTCAACCATTAGGCCTACTCAAGCTATACTTTGTGCTCACCTCCAATTTAAGTATTATATATTTGGTGCTCACATCGCGTAGTTCTTAAATGAACTTGCGTATTCCATGCCAATCTCAATGTAATATCTACACAAGAAGCCAAATGATGCAGAGGAAGGAGGCACCAAGTACCGAAGCCAAATGATGTAAGGAAAGGAGGAGAAACTTCAATTCCAGTAACACGTGGGTTGGGAATTATAAAGTAGTCGCAGCCCCAGACAAAGGCGCTTTGGCCACAGCGTAAAAAAATATATTCTTACCCTATCGACAAGTGCACACTCACAGAAAAACCAGACACAAATTCACAATTTAGGACAAACATTCACAAATTGGGTCGTACGCGGAAAAAAAAAATCCAACATATTCCATCATACTTCAGATTTTAAAAGCCATATGAAACCAGATATGCATACGTGGAAAAGGCCATGCCAACATATAATATGAGACGGTCATATATGTCGCCGTACACCTTTATATTGATTCTTCGATATCGTGTCGTAAAAATATAAAAGGCAAATGAAACTGAAGAAAAATGCAAATATGATATAATCCAAAGTACAAGAGTGAAATTATATCTACAAACCTAAAGCAGAAATGCGACGATTTACACTTTCACAACATAATAAAACCAAATTCCCAAATGCGAGACACCGCATATTCCATCATTCGGGTATACCTTCGTAAACGTTGACCCCGAATATGGTGTAATATTCATTATGTAAACATATACACTTTTAAGTATATACTACCTACTAGTTCTTGCAATCGCAGTTTCGACCTCCCAACCTTTTATTTAGCATAAATATCTATGTGTCCATCAATATTACCGACCTTAAATGACACTAGCCAATTACCATTTCACTGTGTTGCTCAAACTCAAACATGAATCCCTCTCTTTGTCCGGGCCTCGCGTAAACCCTCTTCCATTTTCAATTGCCCAAAAATTAACATAAACATCTTTGCATCCATCTCGTCTCATTATATTTCATTATAAATCCCACTTCATTTCCAATGTATTGTTCCAACACACAGTTACCGATTGAAAAAATTACAATGTCCATTTTGGTGTTTTCTTACAAAAATCAATTGTCTCCCATTTTAAATTAAACAAAATGTATTAAAAACACTCTACTCTTGGATGTTTTTTATTAATTCACAAATTATTAAAACTTTTTCTAATTATTTTAAATATTTGTTAGTTGTTACCGATCGTGCTTTTATGGTGTGGATTGGCGAGAAATTACTATTCTTTATCATGTGGGGATACTTTCGTAAATGAAATAGGGCGTAATATCTTGTATTTTCTTCGGAACATATACCTATTAAGTATATACTACTCCGTTGTTGCATGTAAAACTCTTGTAGCCATTGTTTGTGCAGTCAGAGACCTCCCAACCTTTAGTTAATCAGCCTCGTTTGAAAATGAATTAAAAATATTATTTTAGTTAATTATTTCAATAATTTCATTTCACTACTTTAAAAGCATTTCATACTTGGTCATACTTGGTCATTTTACTCACTTAGAAAACTCTATTTTACCAATATCTTAGCCTCTTAATTCCTCGTCTCTCGTGATTCATACATTCATATATTTACACTTTTATAAAGATGGCTTTACACTTTTTGATATAAATACTAGTTTAAAATTATTAAAACATAATATTAATGAAATTAAATACATTTTAATTAATTATCTTTTGAAATCATTAAAACCAAATATTTATCTTCAAATAAATCGTTATCTACTTAATAAAATACGACATTATTGACTAATAAATCTCTTATTCCTAAACCTCATTATCCACTACGCCTATAATAGATGGATTCACCTGTATAATGCTACCGGAACTAAAACGGGATTACGTATAATGCTACTTGCAACTAGCATGTTCACAAGAATAATAAATAGCAATTTCTCTAAAAGGTAAAGAAATTAGGTTTATTAAATTGGAAAAATTATATAAGGAACTCATTTATAGATAATATGTATGAAATATGCTGTATCAGTAAATTTAAATTCATATAGATATTATAAATGCATGTAGAAATATATTTTCTAAGGTATTTAGATCTACATCCAATCTAAGGATTCTACGAACCTTTCATCAAGCTGTAGTAGAAGAACTTACATCCCCAACAAAGGAGTAATATTTCTATCTTCAACTAGAGAAAAAATTCTAGGACAAGAACTAGAAGTTCCTAGTGGAAGGAGAAGAAGAAACTTATTTTAACATTCCGTCGATAGAATAACTAGAGGAGGAACCAGAAAACCCAATTATAGAACCTTATATTACCTCTCAAGAATCTGCAATTTTATACAGAGAAGTGAAGGAGAGGTACACAATGTGAATAGTGAAATATAGATCTGAGGAGGAAGTGGTAGAGGAGGAAATAGAGGAGGAGGTGAAGGAAGAAGAGGTGGTATAAGAGAAGATGAAGGAGGTATGCCCCATAACCTTAAAAATTATGTCTTTAAAATGTCAGATTCAAAAAAGGATGAAAATCTTGAAGATTTGGTTTAAAGGTTTTCTTACAATGTTAAAAAGGATAAAAAATGCATAATCTAGATGATGAAAAATTGAAAGATCTTTTGCTAAAGTCATAGGACATGAGTGGATAGATCTTCCAATTTAACTAAAAAAGAAGATGTTTCACACCAATATTTATAGTCATTTGTGAACTTAGACACACATTTCCCGAGAGGCAAAAGTAGAACCGAGAAAATCCAAGAGATCCTCATATGCAGGATTAGTGAATTTAGAAATGGAATAGTAAGTAGACATAAATAGGAAATTTGCTTGAAAATTTTAAAATGCATACATTTTAGGGAGCTCAGTGAACAACTAGATACACTTGGTAACTAAAACAAGCAAAAAGCTAAAAAATGTCGTATTATCAATATTTTGTGCTAAATGTAGAAAGAAACATACTCTAAGAGAATTCTCTTGATAGTGTGGAAAGGTGGGCTATTTGTTCATAAAACCATGACACAAAGGTATGCTCAAATATTTGGACTTAAAGTAGTCTTCGCAAAGTGAAGCTAAAAACAAGCCAAGCTTAGTCACTTTTGTTTTATCTGCAAGAGACCATGGAAACCACCACGACCAACATAAGGTGCAAGGTCTTAACGCTCAATACCAAACATACACACAATCTCAAAACAATTGGAATACCCCAATGCCGTGGAAAAATTGGCTACATCAATATCCATTATGCACACAAGGTTGCCATTACCCTCCTAGGAATCCTTAGTTTAACTTGCCTACAACAACCATTTATTCCATATCAACCTCCATATTATACTCCTCAATCAAATTCTTTTTCATAATCTCATATATAAACTTGGTTTCCTTCTAATCAACCACTTCCATTACGAGTGAAATATTACCCTCTAAAAAAAAAAACCAATCAACTACCCGCACAACTACTTCGAATCAAAACAATAAAAATTCACAACCTATTTAAAATATAGAAGGTCAAAATTTATAAGCGTGTATGATAGATCCATACTTAATAATGCACAACTTAGATACGATAGATTTTTGGAAAATAAGTTACCAATTGTTACCAGAAGAAGATGAACCTCTGAGAAAGAAGCATCTCTTAATCAAGAAGAAATTTCTCGTAAAGAAAAGTACCCTTGCACATTCTAATGATGTACCCCCATAAATTCAACTCCTATTGCATAACAACTTATTTTTTAGTTCAAAATTCCCCGAAAGGCTAAAAATTGACAAAGGAATAGAGAAACAAATTGTATTACTTCGAATATGACAAGTTCCCATGGAATTAAAGAATGCTTGCATCAAAATTCCTCCATTACAAGATATAAAGGAAATTTCAATATTTGGTATAATAATTAGGGAGTTAAGCATTGAAAAACAAGGAAGGAAAATAAATGATTTTAAAAAGTCCAATTATTTAGGAAAATTTCAAATATTGAAACCAACAATTCAAAAAATATCTAGATCCGGGAAGGGGCCATTGCAAACACACATTAATGGTATCGAGATCTCAAACACATTGATCGATTTTGGAGAAACTATCAAAATCAATAGTAAACAAAGTATGGATTAAGTAATACATTCCAATCTCAGTACACACCAACATAATTTATTGTAGTTAGTAGACAGTATTTGTTATCAAACTAGAATGTTTTCTATAAGATCTAGAAGATGTATCTGCCTCCTTAGATTCTTAGGAATATCCGTTGATTTTAATATGATTTTAACCCACAAGAATAATTTTAGAGGACATCCATTGATTCTAGGTAGACGATGGTTCGCCACAAATAATTATTTTACAAGTTGTAAATATAGTGATATGTTCATTTCGATGGTAGTTCTATTGTATAACCACACTTATACCCTCCTGCAAAAAATAACAATAGTAGAAAGTGAATTTGGATAGATGATGATAATAAAGACTTTGATATAAAACCAATATTTTCTACCTGCAAAATATATGAAGAAGATTAGATTTTTAAATTTGATGAGTAATAATGATTCTTCCTATACGATAAATGACAAATGTTTCCAAGAAAAAAATTCAAGGTTGAATATTTATTATTTAATCAAATGGATTTACATTGTATGGAAAATAGTAAATAATAACAGAAATATCTCCAGGAAAACTTGAATATTAATAATAATTTGGAATAACATAAAAATAAAGAATTTATAAAGATGTTATAAGAACATTCATCCGCTTATGTATGAGAATACACATCCATATGAAAGGAATTTATCCTAACACATGTATGCATCATTATATCTATATTGAAGAAAATTTTGTACCACCTCTGACAACCCCAGGAGGATAAATCAATATCTCGAGGGAAGTCACAAAGAGGAGTTGCAAAATTAAGTGAATGTGAATTTTATTTATCCAACTAATAGTTAGTGGGTCTCACCATTAGTGATTTTTCCAACAACAATGGAAAATGGATATATGTATCGATTATAGGGAATTGAATAAAGCCGCCTTGAAATACATTTTTCCACTTCCTCATAGATCAAGTCCTTAATACATTACTAGGGGCAATTATTTTTCATTCTTTGATGGTTTTAGTGGATATAACCAAATCCATGTACCTACAAACAACTTTCACCTATTCATAGGGAACTTATGCTTACACAAGACTTCATTTGGATTATGCAATGCACCTACAACATTCAAGAGGGAAATTCTAGATGTTTCTTCTTAATTAATTCATTATTGTATGGAAGTTTTATATGGATGATTTTGCTGCATTTATGTGGAATTTTGAGGAAGCTCTAAAATTTGGAAAAAATAATCATTAGATGTAAAGAAACAAATATCTCTGTAAGCTATGAAAATTGTTTTATCATGTTCAATGAGGAATTGCTTTAGGCCACCATTACAAGATGGAATTAAAGTGGGATGGTCCTGTGCTTAAGTTATTTCCAAATTATAAAATTCCTAGTTGTCAAAAACATGTTAGCGCTTTTCTATTTTGTTTGTTTATTATAGAATATTCATAAACAAATTTACCAAGATAACCTCTCCAATTTTCGAATTTTTTACAAAATAATAAGAATTCGTTTGGAATTTTGATTTCCAAAAACTTTGGAACATTAAAACAAATATTTTTGAAGCAATCATCTTAAGAGGACCAAATTAAGAGCCAAGCTATATTTCAACCGATGCTTTAGATACAACATTTAGGAGCTATATTGGGACATAAATATTTGAATCCATATGCCATTTATTACACCAAGAAAAATTTGACTCCTATAGAGTCAATTATACTATGACCGAAAATGAGTTTTTAGCTATTGCTGATGTTATTAATAATTTTTACATTATATCACTCGTCATGAAATTTTTTTCACACATATCACTCCATAATTAGATATTTAATGAATAAATCTATTAATGGAAGAGTTACATAGATTATTTTTGTTACAAGAATTCAATATTACTATTTTCGATAGACCTACAAAGGAGAATATAGTTGTTGATTTCCTATCGAGAATCCGTACTATAATAAATATGTTCTTGTAAAAGAAAGTACTTCATGAATATATTTTTGTAGTATCTATTAAATCGCTTGTTTATGCAAACACAGTTGAATATTTTGCCAGTGGAAGTTACCTTCATACTTTCCTCCTCCGTGAAAAGCTCTAAACTTCTTCATTCAAAACAATGCATCTTATCTGATAAATGACATATTTTACAAACCGAGAATGCATTTAATCATTCAAGATTTGTCGTAGAATATGAAGTACTAGAAGTATTAAAGGCTTGTCACAATGAACCACTATGTATACATTTTACCGATAAAACACTATTACTTACAAACCTCTCTAGGATATTATTTTCTCTCTTTTCAAATATACCAAAGAATATGTTAAGAGATGGGATAGTTGTCGAAGATGGGAAAGTCAACCTTCGACAGAGATGCCTCCATTACAAGGAAAAGACCTCTAGTGAAGGTTATAAATGAGGCTGCATATAAGATTGGCTAAAATTGTCAAAAAAACATTTTCACAAATATCTGCTTACTAGTTACTATGTTTTGTTGTTTTTGCCAATTTCAACACAACTATGCACCATGGCCCAAGGTTATGATGTTTTTTTCTACTCATGTTACCAGGTGTAAAAGCAACTTGCTGTCACTAGACTAAGTGCTCGAAGGCATGCACCAGCCGTCAAGCACCACAACTGATGGGGTACATATATACAACACATGGGGCCGTTCTAACGGTTCTGGATTTATGTGTACCCATAGGTCAATATTTCCACGCACCGATCGTTCTAATTTAAATATATTTTTGTGTGCTCATAGGTCGCATAAATGCAATCGCAGTCTCACATAAACGCACCGTACGTATCGCACAAACACGCCGAGATTTATAATTTGTATTGTATTTATACTATACACATAGGTTAGAAACACACCACAGCACTATTTCATACAAACACACCGGTGTGTACGCTCACCGAGTATACACCACACCATTTTGTATTTTTTAGAAACAACGTACCCTATGATACAGCAATTATCGTGATTTTTAAAAATTCATTATTCATCAAAAGTCGACACATCTTACCGTATTCATAATAATCAAATTTTTATTAATGCATTTAAATGTGATGTTTGGATTAATTTTCATACTCAATAATTTATCATTTTATTTTTTAAAATGGCTATTCATCAAAATACACATCTTATAGTATTCATATCAATTAAATTTTTATTACAGCATTTGAATGTGATAATGGATTAATTATTATATCATATCATCGCATTTCACATCCCTTCATTATAATATTTACCCACGTTATCCATAAACAATTAGTGGTGTTACATTTCACAACGACAATGGAGACACAACATAATAAATTAAAACACACACACACACACACACACACACACACATATATATATACACATACTGTCATACAAAATGGGAAAGTTATTGTATCCCTTTGTCCTTCAATGATACTAAAACGAACACACATCAAACAAAAAGTCCGATTTCCCCAGCAGACAAATATGAGTCAAAAACACAAAGCCTTGCTTCGATACCCAAAGGCAATGAGATCATCATCCTCTTCACTTAACCATCGTCACTAGTTGAGCTACTTCATACCTAAAGGCTTTCAGAATGTTTGTCTATGGTGTTGATTGTTTTCTTCTTCCTTCCATCTACAAACAAAATAAATTGTAATGAGTATATATACATTGGTGAGAATAATGAAAATTTCAATATTAAATAATATACATCAATGTAAATAAAAATAAATGGCGACTACAGCAAATAATAATCTGCAACCACTCATTCTTTCAAACCATGTACTATGCCATCTTTCAAGATTAGATCTCATTGTGCAAGTTCTATACTTTGTTTCCTACAAGTTTTATACCTCATAACAATAAAAATATTTATTTGTTCTATTAATTATAGATGGAAAGCACAATACAAGACCAATAGATGCTTACAAATTCCAATACTGAATTTCGATATGCCAACATATACTCACACAACCCATATTTAACCCAATGTCAATCAATTCGTACGATGGTTCTTCTTTGTATGTTAGCACCCGTTTGAAGAAATTCAATGATCATTTTTAAAAAAACTTAAAATATACAAGAATTAAATCTACTTAAGTTGTTATAAGGAAGTAACAATTACACACAAACTTAGATATCAACCCTTTTCTTCCTTGTCGATTCCGTTTTATGTGTTGAATGTGTTCCATTTTTATTTTCTTTTCCCAAGAAAATGCTCGAAAATTAATATTTAATGCTAAATTGTTTATTTATTGTACCTAATGATAAAAAATTCAATGATTACATATTACATTCTAAGCACGTTGTTGTTGAGATGGCTCCCATCCAGATGCGGGTTTGTTCATTTTCGATCATATCCTTGTACACCTTTTGGACATTCCTACTAGCATATTTTTTATATCTCATTTATCTTTTGAGATTTTCATAATCTTCTAGAAAATGTAACATGACAATAAACTATTTAATTTTTATATTGATATATGAAAAGTAACATAATAAAAGTGATATTTATAAATGATATTTATAAATAATTCTAGAAAAACATTTAAGGAATATTACTTTTTCATTCCTTCTTTATTATTATTGTACGTTTTTTTCTATTAAAAGTCTTAACATGCTCATCGACCAATTCCTTTTAAAACTCTTTCCGTTTTTAGATAAAATCTGGTTCTTGGAATCACTGGATTGATTTTTGTATTGTAAGTGGAAATAACATCTATACATTCGCCCACTCTCGATCCCCAAAACTTTTGTAAAAAATTTTCCCCTTTCATTAACCTCCAACACCACTCCCGTATGAGCTAAGGAGAAATTCATTTTCATTTGCATGTTCTATTTTTTTTTCTTTTCTTATAGAACAACATTCATTTTCTCGAGTTGTTGGTCCCTATAGAACTTTAAACATATGTGAATTAATATTTCAATGAAACATACAGCTCATCAATTTTAAGTATATTATTAATGAAAAATTGAAAAAGAAACTCACATTGGATTGATAGTATTTTTTTCTCATTCACCTTATTCATCCTTTTGCAATTTTTCCATTAATCTTTACACTCTTTTGGTCCTAGATTAGAAATAATCTTATCGCAGTCATTATTTGTGGCTTTGCATGATACACAAGAAAATACATATTAGTTAAACTTACATATAGTTCAAAAATAATATTTTTTGTAAATAATTTACAAATAACTTGCTTTTTTTTCTTTTTCTTTACGTGTTATCGTATTTTTGTTACTTGACCTCTTGTTAGCCATTTATTTATTAATATCAAACCCTATACTATATCGTTCATTAATATATTTTATAAATAAATTGTCAACTTTTCAAAAGTTAAAAAAATATCAAGAAACCAAGGCGCTTTTCATGGTGTATGCATCGACGTTAGTGCCTGGTGGTCTTATAGACGCATCGCCCAACAACATAAATGATCAGACGTGCTCTATTGCAACAAAGAGCACCGTTGTGTTACATATCGTACTGTCGCACCGATTAACACAGACAAAATAATAAAAGTCATCTAGTGTTAGTCTTTGTAGCATATGGTGTCGTGGGAGGGACGGCAGCCTATTCTATAAACACTCACAAGAACAAGGGACCACCATACTGTGCTCTCCGTCAATCGGAAGATCCGGTGCGTGCAGCATTATATGTTACATGGTGCACTAATAACATAATAAAAATGTTTTTTGTGAAACAAGACATTCATGGTGCGCCATAATTAAATAGCGCACAAATTTAAAAAAAAATTGCTTTTAAAATTTTTCATTAAACAAAAGATGTTCGCGTGCACTAGGATAATGCAAAGACACCAAAGACACTTTATGTCACAGACCGATTAAAAAAATCATGTTTTTTGCACATGCAAGTGGCCGACATGGATTGGGATCTCGACTATGCAGCTCGGCTCATGGGTTGGATGCTCGTACCCATATATAGCAATACCCACCTATAAATCTAAAAATGAAAAGCCCTAATTCTAAAATCGCAAAACATGGATAAGAAAGGAAACAACAAAAAGAATGTAGAAGGGTTTCTTTATAAAAATGGATATTTGTTTATTTATTTATTTATTTTCGTAAATGAACAACAAATTGAAACTTTTTACTTATATCGCGTAAAATCAAAATATATAAAAAGTAAAAAATAATAAAATTTAATCACGAGATCATTTGAAATTCTATGCTAAGGTGTTTGAATCACTAGAGGTTTGGAATTTTGATTGTCCTAATACTTTTGTTTGGACGCATTTCATCGCTCCATAGTGCTCTCTTGCTTCAAATATGTCTCCCCGCAAATCTATGGTCGAAAAAGTTTTCATAAAAATAATAAAATAATGAAATAATGAAAGTGTTTAGTATTTAAAGAATTGTTTTATGAAATTAGATTTTCTAAAATATTTTTTCCGCCCATTTTTCACTCTGTCATTTTTTATTGTGCTATTCGCTACCAAGCATCACTTTAATAGCACGCAACGATGTGTCCGTCGATAACATGGAACCGGTAGTAACTAAAATGCAATCAAAAGCATTATCTATACATTAGCACCGATAACAAGAAGTCCATTTTTAATGCACCGAAATTACTTTAGGTGTGTACACCAAAATTTGTCATTGATTTTTCAAATGCAGAGAAAATATTATAATAATGAAATGGAAAATTCTTCAAAATCTAGCTCGTTCCATAGTATTTCTCAAAGTCCATTCGCGGAGTTCTCCCTATCCAGAACTTTGTATGGTTATTTTACTTCGCATTTATTTAAATATTTTCTGCTGGTTCACTGAATTTATGTTTTTTATCCATGTCAATCATGCAATCCTTAATTAAATTTATAATGTATACAAATTTGCAAGTTCAAGTGCAAATTCATAATCGAATTCAGATGTATAAATATTCAAACAACCTAAAAACGTCCAAGCTCTTATTAGGAGTAACAACGTAACATATTATCAGATGAAAACATAAACCTCTTCTAATTCGCCAATATTATTCTAGATTTATTATTTTACAATTATTTAAAATTTTACAAATTTTTACAAATTTATAAATTTTAATAAAATCATTTCACATTAATACAATTAAAATTTTTACAAATATTTCATACAATTATAATTAAAATTACAATTACAATTTTACACTCTACATAAAATTATAATTACAATTTTAGAATTTTACATACAATTACAATTACAATTTTACAAATTTACATATAGATCATTACAATTACCATTTTACAATTTTACATATATAAAATTAAAGGAAATTACAATTACAATCATTTCACAATGAATTAAATATTACAATTACAATTAAAATTTTACAAATATTTTACAATTACAATATTTACAATTACAATTTTAGAATTTTACATACACTAGGAATTACAATTACAAGTTTACAATTTGCCAGTATATTATACAATTACAATTAAAATTACAATACAATCATTTCACAATATAGTAAGACACAATTACAATTAAAATTAAGCAAATATATATATATATTTCCGCTTAAAAAATTAAAATTTTCATTAAGAAATAGATAGTCACATAGCATATGCAGAGCATTTTACAGTAGCTCCATTCCCCTTTTTTCCGAAGTTGAATGGTGGTCTCGACTGCTTTCCAACACCTAAAGGTATTACCAAAGCAGCCAGAATACAAAAATATAAAAAAGATATATCTCCCATTATTCTACATCCCCCGGCGAAAAAAAACTGAAACAGAGATGAGAACAAGAGGGAAAATGCCATCAGAAGCAGAGGCTTCCATATCAAAAAATGGAGGGCCGACAGTAGGGACTATCTCGGTCTCCAGAAGAGTTGTAAAACAATTTTGAAAAAATAGGGCCCAGAACCTCCTTACATAAGGAAAAAAATTCTGGGCCAACATTAAAAAAGTAACAGTTTGTAGTTTATCAACATATTATGTACAAAAGGAAATAAAAGCATGAAATTAATCAAAGATCGACTGTTCCAGAAAGTGAACAGCCCCATTTTCCATCTCAGTTACTGTCCAGGACCCCATATCTTGCTGAGAACCTACTTTAGATAGGATGTCTGCATCATGGTTCCTTTCCCTGTAAATGTGACAAACATATATCTCAGTGAAAAAACTTTTGAACCGAAGAATCTCTTTAAGCAAAGGTAACAAAATTTAATTCTTGCACTGATGAATCCCATTAAACCAATTCAAAATGTTCTTAGAGTCACCAAAAGTCTGAATCTTCCTCAAACGTTTCGAAATCAACCAGCAAAGGAGAAGATGAATGGCTTTGAGTTCAGCAAAATTGTTGGACCCTTGTCCAAGACCCACTGAAGCACGTAAGGATTTTTCAGGAGATAGATGAATCACCAAACCAGCACCACACTGCCCATTTAGAGCTGAGGCACCATCAAAATAAGCCCACAGAATCGAGCCCTTTATAGCTTCAAGTTGAATGTTACGAGGGGGGCCCGAGCTAGGGGGGGACGGGATGCTATCATAGATGGCAGCACCTTCCATGACCAACCTTTCAATAGGGAAAGATTGGTCATGAAAGATAACCCTGTTCCGAGCAATCCAAGTACCCCACGCAATCAGGAGGGGAATAGATCTTACTTTTTCATCTGGAGCCTCGTGCCACCATTGGGTCCAGGCTTACAAAAGGTCTTCTCCTTGCCATCTAAAGGTGACATTAATAAGCCTTAAAGATTTAGCCTAGAGGCTAACATTGAAGGGGCATTGAAGAAACATATGGAGAGAATATTCTTCATTATTTTTACAAAGGGAGCACCACCCCAGACCCGATTTTCCCCTGTTTTGAAGAAAATCCCATGTAGGAACTTTTTTCTGCAAGATACACCAGAAAAAAAGTCTGGTTTTAGCTAGGAATTTAAATTTCTAGATCAATTTATACCACCAAGCCGGGGCCTCCCACCCTTGCTGAGACATCAATCATTTGTATCCCATCTTGGGAGAATAGACTCCAGATTATGCATGAACCCAACACAGTTCATCCCTTGGGTCAGAGATCCAGACTGAAGAATTTTGTAAGGTTGAAACATATACACGCCATTCCTCCATCCATCTATCTTCAAGATGCAAGTCCGTCCCTGAGAGCCAGCCTTGTTTCAAAAGGGAGGAAGAACACACATCAACTACCTGACTCATAGTGTATATACCTCTGCCATTTAGGAAGGTTACCAAATCCTGCGAAAGAGAGAATCTATCAGAACATCCAACCCAAGGGTCACAGCCGAGATGGACCTGGGTTCCATCTCCCACACTCCAAGCCAGACCTTGTTCAATGGTTTTTATTGATGTGACAATAGATTTCTATACCACTGAAGCGTTTTTTTGAAGACTTGAGAGGAGAGCGAACCCAGTCAATGATAGATCCATGAATAATGTACTTTCTTTTAATAACCGTCGACCAGAGAGATTATGTCCAGATCAATCTCCAAGCCAGTTTGGTTGCAAGGGATTTAGAAAAAGAGAGTAAGTTTTTTATACCCCAACCTCCCCACTCCTTGGGTCTGATGATTTTATCCCATGCAACCCATGGGGTGACATTATCCACTTTAGAGCCAGCCCAAAGAAATCTACTGCATAACTTGTCAATAGAGGCCAGAATACCTTTCAGAACCCATGAAAGACTGGCCTAATACATTGGAATTTCCATCAACACTGACTTGATTAAAACCAGCCTTCTTGCCCTTGACAACCATTTGAGACTCCAATGATTGAGTTTTTTTTTCAATTTTTGTGAGGAGCCACTTCCAGTCACGGATTCGATAATTATCGGGCTTGAGATGAAACCCCAAATACTTGAAGTTATCCTAAATGGATCTGACCTCAAAATGCAGTAGCGCTTCCACCCTTCCAATTTCTTCAAAAGAAAAACTAGAGGTAGTGAGAGTCAATTTCTGATTGCTGATTTGGAGACCTGTTGCCTTAAGAAAGAGGTCCAGGATATTTTTCAAAGATCGACAATATTCCAACCTCCCATTACAAAACAACAGAATGTCATCTACAAAGAGCAAATGAGTAATCCAGAGGTTAGCCGCCACTTCAATGCCTTTAATCTGACCCTGTCTTTTTGCCTTATGAATCATTAAGCTAATCCCTTCGGTAGCCAGAAGGAACAGGAGGGGCGAGAGAGGGAAACCTTGCCTTAAACCTTGCTCGGGATTGAAAAAGGAAGTGGTTGCTCCATTTATCAGAATAGCAATAGAGGAAGAAGTCACACAGCTCATTACCCATCTAACAAAATCATATCTGAAACCAAGATGAGTAAGAAAGAGGTGTAAATACATCCAACTTATTCTATCATAGGATTTTAACAAATAAATTTTGATAATAGCCCCTTTCTTCCCACTTCTCTTTAGGCTATGAAGAGTTTCTTGGGCTACACCCATGATTTCATGAATCTATCTACCATCCAAGAACCCAAATTGTTTAGGGGGGATATGTCGGGATAAGAAAGGCTTTAATCTTGATGTAATGAATTTTGCAATTATTTTATAGACATAGGTACACAAGGAGATGGGTTAGAAGTCAGCAAAAGAGTCAGGATGGTCGGATTTGGGGATCAGGGCTAGAAAGGTAGAGTTGAAGGGCTAGAAGATGGACCCCGTACACCTAGACTCCTCCACGACCGCCACCAGCTCATCCCCTAGAGATTCGAAAAAATGTTGAAAATACTCAACAGTCCAACCATCTGGACTTGGAATTTTATCCTTCTGCATATCTTTTAGGATATCTACCACTTATTGTTTTGAGATAGGAGCCATGATAGCCTCATTTACTTCTTTTTCAATGAAACTAGGAAAGAATTGGGTGACTCTGATAACCTCAGCTATGGAAATTTCTGCAGGAGCTTTAAACATAGATTTGAAATGACAGATGCCCAGTGATGCCAATTCCTCAAAATATCTAGCCAGTTCACCATTTTCCTTGGGGATTTCCTAGATAGTGTTTGAGAGTTTCCGGCCTTTTGCAAAGTTCTGAAAGAACTTAGTGTTTTCATCTCCCTCCTGAAGCCAGATTTCTCTGCTTTTCAAAAGCCAACTCTCTTCCCTGAGCTATAGAATACTCCTTCTGGAAGCCTCCAACTCCTTGATTCTTGCCCTCGATTCAATGGAGGCATAGCCTCCCTCATCAGGGTCTTCCAACATCATTAATTCAGAGTTGACTTTTTTCAATTCCTCTTCTTCCTTAGCTTTCTTTTGAGAGGCCCACAGTTTGGACGCTGCTTTCAATTTCTTAAGGTTATTAAAAAAGAAAGAGCTCCTGGAGGTTTCAGGACTAAAGCTGTCTTTCTCCCAAGTTGCGTGAAACAGTTCATTATATGAATCATCCTTTAGCCAGGAGGAATTGAATTTAAAATGGTTTCCTGGCTTTTTAGCATCACATTTGATTTCCAAAAAAATAGGAAAATGGTCAGAGACACCTCCTTTCCCAACCCAATGTCGATAGATCAAGAGTTTTTCCACCCAGGCTTCACACAACAAAAAACGATCTAGTTTTTTGCCCACCCAGTTCGGCCCAACTCTTCAGTTCCTCCATGTGGGATGCAATTTGAGGAGAGGGACGTCTACCAGATGAGACAAAGCCAAATTGTTCCTAAAAAAATCTGTGAGAGGGTCTGCCCTCGCAGAGGCACCCCAAGACTCTGCTTTTCCCAGGGAGAAATTCAGGTCTCCGCCAATGATGAAGTTTGGGTGGGAGAGCGAAGAGGATCTGAAGAAAGAGGTCCAGAAGTGTTCCCTTTCCACACATGGCCCATAAATGTTCAAGGAAAGGAACGAAAGGTTCAACTCGCTTGAATAGAGCTCCAGTGCTAAAACATTCTCAGACCCCCAGTAAGAAATGTATCTAAAATTCTTTGAGTTGAAACCTGAGACCATTCCCCTAGATCTGCCCATAGCATCGAGAGCATAAAAGACACAGCCAGGCAGAATTTTAGAGATAGTACTGATCACTTCATCCCCTTTCCCAGAGATTCCTGAAGCAAGATAACATTCGGGTTTTGAGATCTCACTAGTTCTTTGAAGGCTAGCTTTTTTGGCTGGCTAGCTAAGCCTCCGCAATTGAAATAAAGGAAGATCATGGTACACGTTCGGGGGGTGGACTCTCTTCTCTAAGCACCCCAGTAATTTACATTTGCCTCCCATCAGCTATATCTACAACAACTTTCAACTTGGCCTTTGAGAGATTGGATTTTCTTCCTTTCATCTTCCTAGGGCCAAAAGCCACAGGATCCAAGGCTAGCCCACCCACAGCCAGCCCTTTACCAGTTTGATTAGCCCGAGGTCTGAGGTTGTAAGGGGGGGACTCAGAAGAAGAGGCCCGGGGGATAGATGAAACAGGGTCACGAACAACCTAGGGAGGGATAGGTTCGACAGGATCCGGGACAGTAAGGATCACACTGTCTAAAGATGAAAGGAAAGATTTAAAGCTCAAAGATCATTGATAATCTGCCTGGAGGGACCAGGCTCAACAAACTCAGACAAAGAATAACAAAAAGAGGATTGGATGGAGAAAGGAAAGGAAGTGGACATACCCGCCTGAGACGTCCCAACAAGTTCAGCAATTGGTAGGGGAACTAGGGAGGTCGCCAAATCCTCTAGAGAAGTAGAGAGGGGTGCTGCTTCCACTGCCTGATCCTGTACCAAGGTCTCCTCATTTATAGGGGCTGGCACCTGCTCAAAGGTTCGAGTAGCTACTGCCTGGGTGGGTTCTTCCACATCATGTAGAGAGAATATCTCTTTCTTGCACTGTTTTTTCTACTTGCGTCATCGATGATGACCAAGAGAACAGTCCTTCGCCCGGTGTCCATACTTATGATAGCAGTTGCACCGAAAGGGGAGGTGCTCGTAGTCAAGGGTCTGCAGAAATTCCAGATCCCTGTAATGGAGAGTCATAGCATCCGCCAACCCTTCCCTGGGGTTTATACTAACCAGGATCCATGCCACACTCCAATCCTTGGTTTGAATATATGATTTATTTGCTTCCAGAAAAGTTCCCAACGTATTCCCTATGGAGATGAAGACCGAGTCTATCCAGAATTGTAGAGGGAGGCCTGGGAGTTTTACCCAAACTAGGGACTCCGCCATTTTTTCCTTCTGAGCATCGAATAAGGGATTCCATCTTCTAAACAGTATAGGTCTCTTCCCGAAGAACCAGTTTCTTTCTAACACCCAGTCAACTTGGTCCTTTCTGTCAAATTTTATGCTGAAGCAACCCCTTGCCAATACAGTGATCTCTGAGGGCTAACCCGGGACATCTTTCCATTTAGTAAGGGCCCAGTCAGAGATGTATTCTACCGAATACTTCCTTCCCCTCACTCTTCCCACCAGCATGGTCTTGGATGCTTCCATTGCTTGTTCGATACTTATGTCCACTCCCAACAAGCATTTGGGCCTATCATCTTTCTTCTTGATGAGTTTATGGTTTTTTCGTTTTCCTCCCACAACTTTCTTGAAACCCTCCCCTTCCTCAACGGGATTTGTAATGTTAACATCCGCCCTTGCTGATTCAGGCAAAACCTGCCTATCTTCTTCAGAGATCTCTGGAGGTGCTCCTACCTCCCTTTGCTTAGGTTGTACGCTGGGCCCCGAGACTGCCCCATTCTGAAAAAGAGGACCCTGATTTTCAGAGGCCGAGGACCACAGAGATTTTTCAACTGCATCGTTCAAGGACACCCTAGATTGACCAAGAAGGGGAGCCTCCCCATGCATCACAGAATGAAACGGCCCACCCCTACTCTGATAGACAAGAGCAAGAACATCACCTGACACAGGAACCCTGGAGGGAAAAAACTCTTGACCTACTCCAAGGAAACGCAGTCCCACCGAGACATCTTAAAAGGTCCCTCCCAGGGGAGTATTTCCAACAAGAGGGCAAACCCTAAGGGTTTGATGACTAGACAGACCTTGTAAACCACAAAAACCAACTATGTTCTCTAAACCCCCAGTTAAAGCATAAGGAGGAGGGATACCTTGAGGTGCAGAAGAAGTGCCCGGGGGAGGGTTCGCGCTTTTGACTCGACTTCCAAAAAGTGCTTACCAGCTTGGATGCGGAAGAAACCAACCTTCCAGCTAATCACTCAAAGAGCTATGAAGACGAAGGGTTTCATAACAATCACACTTTTTGTGCAAAAATCCCCATAAACCACCTCAGCTGAGAAAGCTTGAGAAACAACTGTATTAGGGAAGTAAAGCTTGAGATTTTTCTCAGAGATCTCATGTCCCCAGCAGGTAAGAAGGTATTCAGGAGTAGGTTCGAGCTCAACCGTGTCATTTTCAAAACCCATTGTTAGCGCCAACATCTCCTCTTAAAACGACACCAAGGGAGCACGAAAACCGCTCCAGCACAGAAACCCTAGCTGCTAAACACCGCCAGGTAAAACAGAAATGGAAAAGAGAGATTAACCCCATTCTTTTAGCCAGGTAATTAGAAATCATATGCCTGGAAATGATCCAGGTACCAGGAGAGGAGTACTGAGTATGGTGAGGGCAAGTGCTGTAACAGGAGCAGGCAAACGCTTGTCACATCCATCCTAGTACTCTCCAGTTCACTCCCCTTTCCTATTCTATTTACTCGCAAAGGCTTTTCTTTCTCTTCCCCAAATATGTATAATGTTTCTACTCTAAATGCCGCTACAAAAATCAAATTTTACAAATATTTTACATACAATTACAATTACAATACAAATTCAATTTTACATACAATTAAAATTAAAATTTCAATTGCAATCAAGACATAATATTTAATAAATATCATGATCATTTAATATTAAATTAATTAATAAACATCACGACCATGATAAACATCATAAAAACATCATATTCGACTAAAAAACACATTCAAATTCACTAACATCACTGTGATCATGATCATCTAGCAAAACAAAATTATCATTGTATAACATCATCACAACGCAAACATGAAATATATATCTCATGTCAAATAATTGCTATCACATACACATCTATCTACAATTTGCACATTAAATGAACATATCTAACATGACCTAACAATATACATATCATAACGATCACCAACATGTAAATTAAGTACAACTGCAACATGAACATAAAATACATGGACCATATATATATATATAATGTAAAAATTATACAACTATAATATAAATGTCATATATCAGCTGGTACATCATCAATAGCAGTACTATTCGAGGAATGCTCAGTTAATGGTGCGGCCTTGACATGAAGCTCAGATATATGATGATCATCACATGCTTACTGATCTGGTACTGGTGCCTCATGCTGATCAGGATCAACTGTCGACTTCTCATCATGATGAATCAACATGGTCGATGGTCCAGCCTACTCACGAACATGAGTACTGCTGGATGTTGTAGGCTGCTGACTCGATGTGGCTGATGGTCCAACCTGCTCTCTGTGATGACCGCTGGTCGATGTTGCAGGCTTCTCATATGGCGTGGTGTGTGGTTAAAGATGATCACTCCCCTGATCGTGATTTTTAGATGATGTGTCGCTACTCGCTGATTGTCGATCACGTGTTGCATCTCGACCACACATATAATGTGCAAGGGCCCTTATCAACCACGTAAATAAGGTTGTAGCTCCTACGACATGCCACATCAGGCTGTACATGTCATGCGACATGCCTCTCCACATATGTACCAGCCTACTATCAGGTTGTATGTCTCTCATAATAGTGGGCCTGACTCTCGCCTCAATAAACAATACACAAAGTTGGTCACCCAACTCCATCCTCAATCTACTATCAATCCTACTACACTTAGCAAAAGGCGGTACCGGCGCACCAGTAGGAGCAGTTCTGTCTGCACCAGCCTCATGATCCTCGGCATCTACCATATCCTGATCGTCATCGGGATCCACACGTGGATCATTTGGTGGCGTGGGCATGTTATCGTCATCAAAAAGACTGATGTTTGCAAAATATATACAAGTAAACAACAATAATTAGACAATTTCATTAAACGAGTTTAATAAAAAAAAAAAAAAATTTAAAACATGTTAGAATAAATTTAAATAATATAGTAATATTACCTACATAAATCTGGTGGCTCATCATTTGTGAAGAGGATGTTGGCACACCCTACTTCAATCCATACCAACATAAGGACGAGGGGGATGGTGTAACAAGGGATGCTCATCAACACTAACTATAAACTACGATTGCATCCGTACTTGATATCCTCATGGAAAACTCGGTCTCCCGTCCTTAATGGGCATCATTTGTGTCCCCACATGTGCACCGTGCACCCAACATCGGCTTACGAGGCTGCCGAACAAAAGTAGGCCTCGTCTATGGAAACCTTTCAAAAAATAAACAAATATCTCTGAAAAAAAAGGTAAGTTAACCCTCCCTTGTGCATGAACATGACATCTATCTAAGGCTGTACAGAACTGCCGCAAAAAAATGGCAGACCACCTGAAAAATCGTGGCTCCTGTACTAAAGAAACAACATAATATAGAAGCGAGCAAATAATGTGTTGCCCATCACTGGTGTTGTGTGAAATGGTTGAAATCAGAGGTAAGAGGCACCTCACCTCCTCACTACCAAATGCAACAATACATAACTGACCTCCAGAGACCTGAAAATCTAAAGGAGACAATATATCCGCGCTAATGTATCTCTGGGAGTACACCAACAGAATCCCTCCTGCATAGCCAACTAGAACCTCTGGGAATAAGGGAAAATCCACCCCTCTCCTCGATAGCCCTGTAATGAAATAGATTTCCTCCTCAGTGGGCATGTACCACTGGTTAGGACCAACCCAGAAAGCCTGTAGGTGGGCATTCCACCTGTGGATAAGATGTTGCAAAAAAAAACCATGGTCCTTCAGGGAAGTAGCCTCCTCATAGAACTTGAGGAGGCCTCCCTGCATTAGGAGCCCCTAGTAGCTGCTGTAATAGGGCGAGGGTACACATCTCTCTCCCTCTCTCGTGCCTTCCCTAGGTGAACCATGTTATACTAGTCCGCCTATTGTTGTTGTTGTTCCCTGTCTTCTCTCCTTTCACATCTCTGAATGATTGACATATTAAATACAATTTTTTTATTAAATGAGACATGTATTTAGGAATATACATATATACATTTTTTTGAAAAAAAAACAGTCGGTGCGCCACAAAAAACAGGCATGCATCGGTCACAGTGCATCTTTTATCATCGCGCACCGAAGTCGGTGCACCAGAAAATATTTAGTGTACCGAAGGCAATGCACCTGAAAATTTTAAGCGCACCACCCTCCTGACAACAGTACATAGTCAATGGTGTGGTCTTTTACCATGTTGCACCGTTGACCAGGTCAAAATTCCGAAATGCGTGCACTAACAAATTACCCCTCCCGAGGTGGATATTTTTGTCAATGCACCACATTCTTGCTATTCGATAAGGTCAATAGTGCGATCGATTACCATGTACCCAGTCATACTGCACTTTTTTTAAATTTTAAAAAATCCCGGTGCACCTTTCGGTACCGCCCCGGAACCAGTGCGGATGCCGTTAGCACTGATGGCGGTGCAACCTGTAAATTTAAAGGCAGCACCACGAACTAGTGCGAGCTTAACGGTTTGAGCACACTGCACGAGATTATTTTTTTTTTTTTAAGGTTAATTTTAAGCTAATTTACGATTCTAATCTGCTAAAAGGCTTAATTATGGAAAAACAAGAGAAATACCTGTACATTTGGCCATCGAGGAGGCATATTGGCTGTCGAATTTGCAAAAATAAATTTTCCCACCGTTTTGCAAAATTTAAAATGGAGACGGTGGCCAATGCAAAGCAGTAGTGTGTGCAATGGGTGCAGTGGGAGCACCGATGTTAGGGCGCCTCAGACAAGGGAAAGTTGCACCAGTGCTTAAGAACTCTAGAGCACTAAAAAGTGAAAAATGTGGTTTTTTAACCGTAATTTTTTTTTATTTAACAATGTTCCATTGTGCGGGGTTTTATAGACGTACTGGTGCGGTTTCTAAAGTCTGCACCGGTATAGAATATTTGTAAAGCAGCAGTGTACTACAGTAATAAGATGCACTGGGTGGGTTTGTACAAAGCGCACAGTGTCCCGTTGTGCTAATGTTTTTTGCGCACCGGTAATTTCTATTGTTGAACACACCGGTGCAGTTTAGGATGATCAACACACTAGACGAAAAGCATCCACAAAAACCTCCACCCTCCAACCTCCTCTAGTAACCTCCACTACAAATGGATGTCTGAGGTATTTTTATAAGGGGTTCCTCAAAAACATCTCCTAGAGGGTCTTTTCCTTGTAGTGCTCTAAAACCCCAGGTACTTATTGAACCTTTTCGAAAGTGGACTTTGGATTCTGTTAATCCAATTAATCCATCATTAATAAAAAAAGGGACATTGTTGTCTGTACATATTATGTCACTAAATGGGTAGAAGCTAAATCACTTCCTTTTGCTACTGAAAATATTGTAGTTTCATTTCTTTTTGAGGATATCTTCTCTCATTTTGGTGACCCATAGGAAATTGTGACAGATCAAGGTACTCAATTTACATCCAAATTGATGTAGAAGATAATCGAGGAATACAAAATCAAACATTGGAAATCCACTCCATATCATCCCCAAGTAAATGGACAAGTGGAATGAAGTAATAAAGTACTAGAAGAAATTCTTACCAAAACTATGCATTTCCATAGAAAGGATTGGGCAGAAAATCTTCCAGAAGCTTTATGGGCATATTGTACCACATGGAGAAACAAAGCAGGGCATATTCCTTATGAAATTTTTTATGGGAAACAAATCTTGTTCATTATTGAGTTTCAAACTTAAAGACCTTCAAAACAACAATCAAATTGGGACTTGACCTATCAGAAGCATAGAAACAAATAATGGAGCAATTGAATGAACTTGATAAGATTAGATAAGATGCTATTGATAGAACTGGCATAGTTCAACAAAAAAGGTCTAGATGTCATGATAAGTTTATAAAAGACAGAAAGTTCCATCCAAGAGATTGGGAACTACTTTTTTATTATAAATTTAAATATTTCTAAGGAAAATTTCAAACTCATTGGCTTTGTCCTTATGAGGTTGAAACTATATTTAATAATGGGGCAGTCAGAATTAAAACCATTGATGAAGAAAAAATAACTTACCTTATAAACAGTCATAGATTACGAATAAATAATAAACCATTAACAAAGAGTTAATTAGGAATCTAGAAGATAATCTTGATTTGAAGTTGGCCAGGAAAGATTCTTCTTCCTCTCCAACATAATTACTTTTTATTTTCTTTATAATAATAATAACAATAAAATAATAATAATAAATAAATAAATAAAATAAAATTATATAACCATTACAACCAACATTGTTGGCATGTATATACAGAAAATATAAGTTGAAAACCAAGAATTCTTGGTAGCCTATATTTTCTTCTAAAAATTCCCTATGCTTGTCCCATTTCTTTTTATTCCTCATTTGAAAAATAAGATAACTATAGAATTGTCAATAATATGTAACTCTCATGAAATTTTTCATTTGACCTGATAGATTACAACAAAATTAAATGAAGATCATGACCAAATAAACTTGAATGGAGATCACAACTGGAGCAACCTGAGCAAGCTACAAAATATCAAAATCCACGAATCAGTAAGACAGGAGAAAAACTATGTAAATATTTGTTAAATAATAAAGGGAAAAAAGATTGAGTTATGAAGTAAATAGATGAATGACTGTTTCTACCTCCATTTCCCATCATAATTACCGTCATTATAGCATGAATTTGGTTTTCACGAAATATCTATATGTCTTGTCAAAATGGTATGAAATCGTTATGAACATCTATCATTTGAATTCACTCCATTTCCTCCATACAACATCCCATTTCCTTTGCATACCATCACATTTTCTCGCATAGTATCCCATTTTATTCAGCCATGTTTCATTGTTGAAAATCACTTCACATGTTACCCAAATACCTTCCCCATACCCTACTCCATAACCAAATTCACTATATAACCCTGTCAAAAAGGTAAATTAAGGATTGAGACTTCTTCAACACTAGAGTGATGCAGGAGCATCCGAACTTAGCCAACAATGTGATTATATGTTCACATGTTGTGGCTAATTTGAGAGGAATAAACATTAGCATCAATATTTTATTATTTATTTATTTATTAGAGTAGTTAGTTGTTTTGTATTTTTAAATTAATTAGGAATAAAATTAGAAGTTGGTTTTTTTCTGTGTGGAAATAGGGCCAAGTAATGATAAGAGCTTAGGAATAGGGAGGCATTGGTTTGTTGGAGTAGTTCGACAAACAATCCATTTTAAGAAGGACCGCTTCACATTAAAGTATAAATAATAGGGAAACAAGTGAGGAAGACAGAAAAAGAGCATAGAGAGGAATAGTGTGACAGTATGAAGAATGGCGAGAGCTAAGAGGGAAACAAATTTAATATTCAACCCATAAGAATTTTTCATAGTCGTTATTGTTGTAGTTTATGAAATCGTTTCGTTCATTCTCTCTCTGTTCAATGTTTTTTGTTTACTTACCTCTATGACACATCATACACATTACACTATGCAATAGACAAGTGCTGTTGAATTGTAGGTAACAGATGAGTGATTGGAACTAATTCCTATCAGAGAAGTAGATCCCAGAAATACCACGGAGGGAAGTTGCTTCTTCGTCCGGTTGACATCACAGGTTCAGTCTAGAGTCTCAAAACATTGCACTGTTAACTTCTAGATTGTCAGCGTGGGGTGGCAAGTGAATTGTGTAGACCTAAATGTGAATTCCGAGAACTGAAAATGGAGTCAGCATGAGGTGGTAAGCAGATTGTGAAAATCTAAATGTGAATGTCGAGGGTGAAATGGATTACAAACTAAGACGTGGGTATTGTGGATGCGCATTGACAGAACATGTGTGATCTTAGCACTTCAACAAATGTTGCAGAATATGAGAATTAATGACAGTGTTGAGTAATAAAATTGGAGAATGCAAATTATTTGCTACATTTGTGAGCGTATGATGGCCACTAATCAACCTTGATGTTGGATCATCATATGAGGAATGCATTTCTTATTGTATTGGTTGGATAGAGGTGCTGTAGAGTCCGCATTGTATATGTTATGCTTTTAAAAAATGGTGGTTTAAAATTACAGATTTCTTAAACTGGTGTTTCATTTTCTTAAGGAAAATAAAGAGTGTATAAACTCTATTCTTGCACACAATTCTCTGCTTTGTGCAGTATTCATTATTCATTGCATCAATTTTTAACGTATTCACTGCATCAAATTTTGGTATTGAAGCCAGGTTAAGTCTGTTCTTGAAAGTTGCAAAGGATGCTGCCCAGAAGAGGAGATGGAATAGGTCGAGGGAGGCTTATAAAAAATATATTTCTGCTAGAGGAAATCCAACACCTGCATACAAGGATGGAGACAATGGAGACTACTCGGAGGAGAGCAACAGATGATGGGATTGTCAGTGTAGATGAAGAAGAAACCACCGAAGAAGAAATAGAGGAAGAAAGTGAGGCAGCTAAAGTTATCAAGATGCTAGCAAAGGGCAGTGGAAGAGAAAAGGTAGAAGTAACTTTATATGATGGTAACCATAGTGTGGAATTACTAATGGACTGGATCAGTTCATCAGAAAAATATTTCGACTATGAAGAAATCGATGACAAGAAGAAAGTGAAGTTTGTAGCCACCAGATTGAAGGGTCATATGGCCATGTGGTAGAATGAACTACAATTGTCCAGAGAAAGGAAAGGAAAGCCCAAAATCAAGCAATGGGATAGAATGGTGAGTAAACTTAAAATTAAGTTCATGCCGAAAGATTATCAATTAAATATTTTTAGACAATTGCAAAACTTGAAGTGAAAAGGAATGACTATCAAAGAATATACTGAAGAATTTTATAAGCTAAGTATTAGAGCGGGACATGTTGAAGGTGACATAGAGAAGGTAGCTATATATATAAATAATTTAAGATATGATATACAGGATGAAATCAACTTATTAAATTTAAAGACAATTGAGGATGCCTATCAAGTAGCTTTGAGGGCAGAGGAGAAAATTTTGCACAAACAAAGTCAGAGGAATCGAGGCAAGACTCCAGTAAGAGGAAGAGGAACATTTAAGTGTAGATTTCAACACTCCCAGAATGAGGAAGGACGTTCGAGTAATAAATCACCACAGAGAGGAGACTCTGGTCGAGGAAGGTTTGTGCCCAGAGGTAGAGGCCGAGGAAGAGATACTCGATGCTTTACATGTGGTGAGTGGGGACATGGGTCATGGGACTGTCCTCACAATAGATTAACAATCCAACAAAATGTGAATGTTGCTGAAACAAAGGAAGAAATTCTTCATACTACAGCCAAATAGGAACCACCTAAAGTCAGAGAATCCTTCTTGTTAAAAAGGATATTTCTTAAAGCAGCCAAAGAAGCCGGAGAAATAGTTCAAAGAAAGAATTTGTTCAGAACTATATGTAAGTCGAAAGGTAAATGTTGCAAATTGGTAATTGATAGTGGAAGTACTGATAATATTGTTTCTACAGAAATGGTGGACAAATTGAAGTTGGAAAAATCAATACACCCTACTCCTTATAAAGTATCATGGCTCCAAAAAGGCCATCAAATTATCGTAACCGAACAATGTAAGGTCGAAATCCAGATTAATACTTACAAGGATGTTATTTTATGTGATTTAATGTCGATGGATGTATGTCACATATTGCTGGGAAGACCTTGGCAGTTTGATCAGAAAGCGATACATGATGGCAGAAGAAACACTTGTACTCTCGAGAAATATGGAAAAAAGCATATACTGCTACCATTGAAGGCTAAAGCTAATGAAGAAGCACCTAGAAACAACATTATGTTGATGAGTGGTAAAGCCCTATTGCAAGAAGTAGAGAAAGGCAAGGAGATGCATTTTTCTATTGTAGGGAGACCCAAGGTAATTTGAACTTCTACAAATTTAGAAGATGTATCTGGAGAAATTCGAAATCTGTTGAATGATTTTGCTGATATTATTGTGGATGAGTTTCCAAATTCGTTACCACCAATCAGGATTATTAGTCACCACATTGATGTAATCCCTAAAGCAAGTTTATCGAATAAAGTAGAATACAGGTTAACTCCGTAGGAAAATGCCGAAGTTGGGAGACAAGTGCAAGAGTTGATGGATAAAGGATTAAGCAGAGAAAGCCTTAGTCCATGTGTTGTACCAACAGTACTCAGTCCAAAAAAAGGAGGTGAATGGCTCATGTGCACAGATTCTAGAGCCATAAATAAAATCACTATCAGGTATCGTTTTCCCTTACCATGAATGGATGATTTAATGGATTGTTTTAGTGGGTTGAAATATTTTTCTAAGATAGATTTGAAGAGTGGTTATCATCAGATAAGAATTAAAAGGGGGGATGAGTGAAAAACTACATTCAAAACAAACAGTGGTTTGTATGAATGGTTAGTAATGCCTTTTGGACTTACTAATGCACCCAGTACTTTCATGAGATTAATGAATGAAGTTTTGAAGGAATATGCAGGCAAATTTGTCATTGTTTATCTTGACGATATTCTAATTTTCAGTCGAAGTAAAGAAGAGCATCTGGAACACCTTAAATTAGTTCTAAAGACTCTGCAGAGAGAAAAAATGCTAATAAATTTGAAGAAATACATTTTTATGAAGGAATAACTAATTTATTTGGGATTTGTATTCTATAAGGAAGGTTTTAAAATGGATCCGGAAAAAATCCAAGCAATATTGAATTGGCCAACTCCTAAAAGCATATTTGAGGTAAGAAGCTTTCAAGGTCTTGCAATTTTCTATAGAAAATTTATTAGAAACTTTAGTTAGATTTGTGCATCCATTATTGAAACAATCAGGGAAAATAATCAACCATTCAAGTGGACAGAAGCAGCAGATCGAAACTTTAAGTTGCTGAAGAAGAAAATTACCAAAAAACCAGTTTTAGCTTTACCAAATTTTAAAAGGTTTTCCAAGTTGAAACTGATGCTAGTGGAGTTGCGATTGGAGCAGTTTTAAGTCAAGAGCAAAAACCAATAGCATACTTCAGCGAAAAACTGAACGAAGAAAAGAATAAATTTCATCTTATGACAAGGAGTTTTATGCTGTTGTAAAGGTTTTAAAAAGATGGAGACAGTATTTGTTACCAAAAGAGTTTGTGTTATATTATGATAATAATGCATTACGGTTTATAAACAACTAACAAAAATTTAATCAAAAACATGCCAAATGGCTAGAATATTTGCAGAGTTTTACTTTTGTAATCAAGCATATGAGTGGTAAATTGAACAAAGTTGTTGATGCTTTGAACAAAGTGAACTTAATTATGCAGGAATTAGAATTTGGTGTTGTAGTATTTGAGGAAATGGTTGACATGTATAAAGAAGATGCAGAATTTAAAGAAATTTATGCAGCTGCCAAAAATCCAACAGTTCATAATAGAAGCAAGTGGTTGGATTCTCTTATCCAAGGAGGATTGCTATTCAAAAGTAATAAATTATGCATTCCCAAAAGCTCTATGAGGGAAAACATAATTAAGGAGAAACATAGTCGAGGCCTTTCTAGATATTTTGGACAAGACAAGACCTTTGCTCAGGTAAATACTTTTTATTACTAGCCAAAGATGCAAACTGATGTTAAAAGATTCGTGGAAAAATGCAATATTTGCTAGCATGCTAAGGGGAAAAGTCAGAATACAAGATTGTATCAACCATTACCAATACCAGACCAACCAAGGGATGCTAGTATGGACTTTGTTTTCGGTTTGCCAAAAACTCAAAGAGGAAATGACTCCATTTATGTTGTGGTGGATATATTTTCTAAAATGGCTCATTTTATTGCACACAAGAAAACAAGTGATGCAATGCATATTGCTAAACTATTTTTTTTAGAAGTCATAAGATTACATGGATTGCCTGTAAGTATTGTGTCTAATCGGGATACCAAGTTTGTAGGACATTTCTTGAGAACTCTGTGGAAGAAACTAGGTACCAATCTTAGTTTCAGTTTAGCATATCATCCTCAAACGGATGGACAGACTGAGGTAGTGAATAGAAGTTTGGGAAACATATTGAGGAGCTTCGTGTATAAAAATCCTAAGTAGTGGGATTTAGCCCTTGCTTAGGCTGAGTTTGCTTATAATGATATTCCAAATCGAAGTACTGGTCTTGAGTCATCCTAATTTACTCATTATCCACTCCCAAGAATAGATGGTTTGCTTAATTAGCTGAAAAAAGAAAAGTTTTTCACTAATTTAGATTTATGAAGTGGATATCATCAAATAAGAATTGCAGAAAGTGATATATGGAAAATTGCATTCAAAACCAAAAAAAGACTCTTTGAGTGGCTAGTCATGTCTTTTGGTTTATGTAATGCAACAAAAAAATTTGTGCAAGTTATGGATAGTGTTTTCTGACCATTCCTTGATGAATTTTTTATTGTGTACTTAGATGACATTTTAATTTTTAGAAAAACAAGAGAAGATCATGTCTTGCATGTAAATAGAGTTCTTGATATTTTGAAGAAAGAGAAATTGTTGCTTAAGATGTCAAAATGTGAGTTTGGAAAGAATTATTTGGTCTATTTGGGACATATTGTAGGAGGAGAATTGAGGATTGATCCTTCTAAAGTGGAGGCCATTGTGAATTAGCCCACACCCAAAACAGTTACCGAGGTAAGAAGTTTCTTAGGTGCAACTCAATATTGGAGGAAGTTTATTGCTAACTTTTCTTCCATCGCAGCTCCTGCATGTAGTGACAAGTCTGAAGAAAGGCTTCCAATGGGGAGGCAAATAGCAACAAGTTTTTGAAGATTTAAAATACAAGATCAGTTCAGCTCCGATCCTTGCATTACCAAATTTGAGACAACCATTCAAGATACAAACTGATGCTAGTGATTATGCCATGGGCACAGTCCTTTTGCAGCATGGTAAGCCTATTGCCCTTCATTAAGAAACTTTTAATGGTGTTGTGACTAATTATCATACATATGACAAAGAATTATATGCGTTGGTACAAAGTGTCAGGAAGTGGAAACACTACTTGATGGGTAAAGAGACTATTGTACACACTGATAACCAACCATTACAGTACTTGCAGTCACAAACACAATTGCAGCAATCAAGATATTTCAGGTGGATGGGATTTATTCAACAATTTCACTTGGTTAAAAGGTACAAAAAATGTTTATTCAATAAAGTTACAGATATTCTTTCGAGACCAATCATTAGTGCTTCTACTTTACTCAAAAATGTTTCTGTTTTTCATGAGAGTTACATAGAACAATATGCACATGACATTGATTTCCAAGATGTGTATGCTAGTTTGAGTGAAGGGAATCAAGTTGAAGAAAAAATTATCACATGCATAACAATTTTCTGTTTCGTTTGGGAAAGCTATGTATTCCATAAGGAGAGAGGCTAAGTGTCATGAGAGAAGCTCATTCTTCTCTTATTGCTGGACCCTTTGGGGTAAGCAAAACATTGGCACATCTACAGAGGTATTGTTATTGGCCTTGCATGATAGATAGTGTGTCACATTTTATAAGAGGTTGTTCTATGTGTGCAATAAGTAAGTCTAGTAATAGGAAGTTTGGATTGTACATGCCACTACTGGTACCATCAAGGCCATGGGAGAGCATCTCCATGGAATTTATTGGAGCTCTACCTATGTCAAGAAAGCAACATGATTATATTTTTTTATTTTTGGATAGATTCAGTAAAATGCGTATACTTATGCCATGTAAGAAAACCATTACTGCTGAACAAACTGCTGAACTTTATTTTAAAAAAAATTGGGTTCATTTTGGATTTTCCACTTCTATTGTTAGTGACAGGGATTCCAGGTTCATTGGGAATTTTTAGTCGAATCTAAGGAGAATGATGGACACAAAATTGAAAAAGAGTATCGCTTTCCATCCAAAAATAGATGGAAAAACCAAAGTGGTGAACAGAATAATTGTGCATCTATTGAGAGGATATTGCAGCAAACATCCTAAGTTGTGGGATGAACAACTGCATTATATTTAGCATGCTTACAACCAGTCAAATAACTCTTCAACACAAACCTCACCTTTTGAAATATGCTTTGGGTATTTTCCAAAATTGGCATTAGAATTAATCTTTGGGAAGGATTTTGCAATTTATGGCTACAGTGATATTGATAAGGCTTGAAAGTTCATTGAGAAAATTTAGATGATACATCAACAAGTTCAAGAAAAACTTGAGAAAAGTCAAAGCAAATAAAAAGAGAGGTAGGATAAACACCGGGTTGATCACAAGTTTCAAGAGGGAGATGAGGTATGGTTGCACATTAGCAAAGAAAGGATGCAAGGGGAAGGTAAAAATTTCAAACCCATTCACTATGGTCCTTTCAAGATCATAAAAAAAGTTGTTAATAATGCATTCCAACTTGACTTGCCTTCTTACATGCAAATGTAATCAGTTTTTAATGTTCAAAACTTACACTTGTAGGAGCCTTCTTTGATCTATGATCAAGGAAGTGATGTTCAACTACCTTCTACTGAAGATTTATCGCCAGAATTTCTAGATGAGTTTAAAGAAGATACAATTCTTGACAAGAGGACAAGAGCATCAAAGAGGGGAAGTGTTGACTACCTTCGAGTTGACCTCAAAGGCATTAAACCAAGAAAGGAAAAATGGAAGGAGATTGGAAAGGTGAGGGAGTTGTACCCTCATCTATTGAACACATAATCAATTCTTTTGGGGTCCAAATGCTTCCCAATGGGGAGGAATGATCAAGAGTTCATAAATTTTGCTCAAAATTCAACATTCTAGGATTTGGTTGAAACTAGGATGGTTGCGTAGATCTCGTCTTCCTAATTTTGGCGCCACAAACGGTTTGAAAAACCAATGTTGTATGATGAAGATATTGTGTTATGATCGAAATGGGAAACATGTAAAATTACGAGTTTGGCTAGGTTTGACTGGGATGCATAGTCAGCAAACTGGATGCAAAGTCAACAAAAAAGAGAATATTCCTTGAAATATTCCTTCCATCGGACCAGTCATTGGTTGACTAGTGTCATTTTAGTATTTGAGGTACGGGTTGGAAGAGCCAATTAGAGGGTGCCATGTGGCTAGCCCTAAGGCTGTCACGTGGCCTTGAAACTGCATTAAAAAATTTTGTGTGAGGTCACGGCTCAACCCCCTGACCTCCCTTCGTGCATGCATATCATTTTCCAACCACTCTACGCATTTTTACTTAACCTCCTGAGGATGCAGATTCATTTTATTATGTATCGAAAATAGGTTTGGGGGTTGGAAACTGCCAGCGGCCCAAACCTGCCAGCGGTCCCCCATTATATGTCACATGTCTAACCATTGATGCCAGCTACACTGCTTGGTCAGGCTAACCCAACGACAAAAACTATGGTTACAACTTTTTAAAATGATAGTCTAACTGGAGTTTCGCTAACCACTGGGTTTTGTAACGGTTTGGGGGTGCACATGTGGCCACCGCCCAACCGTCACATTTAATACACGGTTTATTCGGCGAAGAGGTTAGGGGTGCCCCAAATTTTTCGGGAAGCCCAGATTTAGCTCTAGTTAACTTGAGTTCTCCATTTTAGTGGAGTTTTCCTAGGAGATATTGGGCAAAAGTGTAGGAGGCTCAATTTTTTACCATTTTGAGTGAACGAAGAGTCATTTCTGACTAATTAGAGCATTACGAACCCATTGGTGTGGAGAAAAAAACTATTAGAGTACTGTAACTAAATATAATAGCAAAATTTTGATCATAATGAAAGATGGACAAACCATTGGGAGCTGGACCAGTAGATGTAACCCAGGACGGGTGAACTAATTCATCATGCCTGCTGTGTAAAATTCATGTGGTGACTTATTTCTTTGTTTTACACTGCTATTCAGTGTTATTTATGCTTGTTTTATGCTTCTAATTCACTAAAGATCATCATTAAATTATGAAAAAACTCCTTAATCCTTATGCAAACTAATGAACCAATTATGCACATGTTTTTAAAACTGAAAGACCCTTAGCACAACAAAACTAATGCAGTCATTTCAGATCATTATTTAACATATTATCTAATTTATAAATGCAATTTTTTATTTTTCCTTATGATAAATCAATGTAATTTATTTTAATCTTAATAATTTAAACTCTTAACAAATCATATTCAAATCTAATAAATTAAAATAAATATAACTTGATTTTTATACAATAATTTTGTTTTAATTTTTAATTCTAAAATATTATATGTAAATAAATATAGTTTTACTTTTACAATAGTGGGAAAACCTATAGTATCTCACTTGTTAAGCTAGCCTTGAGGACATCCATCTCTCACTGCTATTCTCGAATGTGTGCTCATTCATCCAAATTATTCAAGGAAAACCTCTCTAACTGCTATCTTGAATGTATGTTGACTCATCGACGTTATTCAAGGAAAACCACACCAATGCCACCTAGAACAATCGTAAAGTGGTCCTTAAGGAGATAGGCTGTCACTCTTGTTAGACGCCCTCTAGGTCTTGGGTGGTTAATCCGTTTCCTTACATTCAAGGAAAATGAGTTCTTAACCAAGCATAAATAGTTTTAAGGCATATACAATAGTTTTACTATTCAAATATATGATATAAGAAACATAATAATAAGATTTTAAATAAAACATTAAACATAATAATAAGCTTTTAAATAAGACATTATTAACAAATTAATAATATCATAATATTACAAATATGTAATATTTAATTGTTAAAACAAATAGATACAAAACTTAATAATAAACTTTGTAAGTGCATAGGTGCATAGATCAATTAAGATAGGGTGTTCGAATAAGGTACTTTGTGGTGTAAAGGTAGAACGTTCGAAACTCTATGGGAAAATAATCCAACCATGCTAAGCGTTGGTGTGGCCCAAGTTGGATGCAATCCCCTAGTGATTTTGATGACTTAAATGCCCCTGGATTAAAAAGTTAGTTATAAGACTCACATTATCTAATAAACAAAAAAAAATGAACCTTTTAAATAAGGCACAATTAACAAATTGATGATAAAGAAAAAAAATTAATAATCTCGTTATAAGATTTATTTTTAATATAATAAAGGTTTTATTTTATTTTAAATTATACAAATTTTAATTTATTATTTATCATAATCCAACTTATTCCAAGAATATTTTGTTTCTTTTCTTTTAAACAAATTTAATACAATATAAATAAAATTTCTTTCGGATTAATCACATCATTAGCATTAGGATTAGGATTCGACCTAATCCTAATGATGTGATTAATCTGAAAGACATTTTATCTACATTATGGATCACAAAAGTTTTAGATCTAACAAATTTAATACAAATTTATTTTAATATTAAATCGTCCTATATATATATATATATATATATATATATATATATATATAGATATATATGGAACTTTCATAATATTATTAATAATTTTTTTCACTATATTTTACACCACATTCTCTTATCATAAAAAATAAACAAAAATATATTAAAAAAATAATTAATTTTATGTTTATAGGCATTATATTGTAAAGTTTTATAATTACTTTTATGCTAAAGCATTATACTGTGAAGTTCTTGTTTGTGACAGTGTTAATAGAAAGAAACACATGTTCTCAACCATTAGGCCTACTCAAGCTATACTTTGTGCTCACCTCCAATTTAAGTATTATATATTTGGTGCTCACATTTCCAGAGTTCTTAAATGAACTTGCAGATTCCATGCCAATCTCAATGTAATATCAAGTACAAGAAGCCAAATGATGCAGAGGAAGGAGGTACCAAGTACCAGAAGCCAAATGATGCAAGGAAAGGAGGAGAAACTTCCAATTCCATACACGTGGGTTGGGAATTGTGCGAGTCAGAGCCCTAGACAGTGCGCTTGGCCATACAGAAAAAATATATTCTTACCCTATCGACAGGCAGACACTTGCAGGAAAAAAACCAGACACAAATTCATAATTTAGGACAAACATTCACAGTCCGTCGTACGCGGAAAAAAAAAATCCAACATATTCCATCATACTTCAGATTTTAAAAGCCATATGAAACCAGATATGCATACGTGGAAAAAGGCCATGCCAACATATAATATGAGACGGCCATATATGTCAGCGTACACCTTTATATTGATTCCTTCTGATATCAGGTCGTAAAAATATAAAAGGCAAATGAAACTGGAAGAAAAATGCAAAATATACATAATCCCAAAGTACAAGAGTGAAATTATATCTACAGAAACCTAAAGCAGAAATGCGACGATTTATGAATTCTCTTTGCCAACATAATAAAACCAAATTCCCAAATGCGAGACACCTGCATATTCCAGATCATTCGGGGTATACCTTCAGAAACGTTGACCCTGAATATGGTGTAATATCTTATTTTCTTTGCGAAACATATACACTTTTAAGTATATACTACCTACTAGTTCTTGTGCAATCAGAGTTTCGACCTCCCAACCTTTGCTTAGCATAAATATCTATGTGTCCATCAATATTGCCTGACCCAGAAATGACACTAGCCAATTACCATTTCCAGCAGGTTGCTCAAACTCAAACATGAATCCCTCTCTCTTTGTCTGGGCCTCAAACAGAAACCCTCTTCCATTTTCACCTGTCTCAAAAATTAACATAAACATCTTTGCATCCATCTGTCTCATTATATTTCATTAGAACCGGCAATTTCCATTTCCAACAGATTGTTCCAACACACAGGTCATTGATTGAAAAAATTATAATGTCCATTTTGGTGTTTTCATAAAAATCAATTGTCTCCCATTTTAAATTAAAATGAAAAATGTATTAAAAACAATTTCACTTTGGATGCTTTTTATTAATTCACAAATTATTAAAACTTTTTCTAATTATTTTAAATATTTGTTAGTTGTTACCGTATTGTGCTTTTATGGTGTGGATTTCATGAAATGCGATTTCTCATTCTTTATCATGTGGGGATACTTTCAGAAATGAAATAGGGCGTAATATCTTGTGTATTTTCTGGAACATATACCTATTAAGTATATACTACCTGTTGTTGCATGTAAAACTCTTGTAGCCATTGTTTGTGCAGTCAGAGACCTCCCAACCTTTAGTTAATCAGCCTCGTTTGAAAATGAATTAAAAATATTATTTTAATTATTGGAGGGTTTCCGAAAAAATGATATTTAATATTATTTTAGTTAATTATTTCAATAATTTCATTTCACTACTTTAAAAGCATTTCATACTTGGTCATACTTGGTCATTTTACTCACTTAGAAAACTCTATTTTACCAATATCTTAGCCTCTTAATTCCTCAGGTCTCTGCATCTTATACATTCATTTACACTTTTATAAAGATGGCTTTACACTTTTTGATATAAATACTAGTTTAAAATTATTAAAACATAATATTAATGAAATTAAATACATTTTAATTAATTATCTTTTGAAATCATTAAAACCAAATATTTATCTTCAAATAAATCGTTATCTACTTAATAAAATACGACATTATTGACTAATAAATTCTTATTCCTAAACCTCATTATCCACTACGCCTATAATAGATGGATTCACCATATAATGCTACTGGAAACTAAAACGGGCTTGTCGCATAATGCTACTTGCAACTAGCATGTTCACAGTAATAAATAAATAGCAATTTCTCTAAAAGGTACAAAGAAATTAGGTTTATTAAATTGGAAAAATTATATAAGGAACTCATTTATAGATATGTATGAAATATGCTTATGTATTGGCAAATTTAAATTCATATAGATATTATAAATGCATGTAGAAATAGATTTTCTAAGGTATTTAGATCTATGATCCAATCTAAGGATTCACGAACTTTCTTTACTGAAGTTGTAGTAGAAGAACTTACATCCCCAACAAAAGGAGTAATATTTCTATCTTCAACTAGAGAAAAAATTCTAGGACAAGAACTAGAAGTTCCTAGGGAAGGAGAAGAAGAAACTTATTTTAACATTCCGTTGATAGAATAACTAGAGGAGGAACTAGAAAACCCAATTATAGAACCTTATATTACCTCTGAAGAATCTACAATGGCATGAGAAGGGGAAGGATAGGTACACAATGTGAATAGTGAACATAGATCGGAGGAGGAAGTGGTAGAGGAGGAAATAGAGGAGGAGGTGAAGGAAGAAGAGGTGGTATAAGAGAAGATGAAGGAGGTATGCCTCATAACCTTAAAAATTATGTCTTTAAAATGATTCAAAAAAAGGATGAAAATCTTGAAGATTTGGTTTAAAGGTTTTCTTACAATGTTAAAAGGGATAAAATGCATAATCTAGATGATGAAAAATTGAAAGATCTTTTGCTAAAGCTGTTAGACATGAGTGGATAGATCTTCTCAATTTAACGGGTAAAGAAGATGTTTCACAATTATCATTTATAGTCATTTGTGAACTTTGTACACACATTTCGAGAGGCAAAAGTAGAACTGAGAAAAATCCAAGAGATCCTATTATGTATAGGATTAGTGAATTTAGAAATGGAATAGTAAGTAGAGCATAAATAGGAAATTTGCTTGAAAATTTTAAAATGCATATTTTAGGGAGCCTTAGTGAACAACTAGATACACTTAAGATTCAAAACAAGCAAAAAGCTAAAAATGTTGCATTATCAATATTTTGTGCTAAATGTAGAAAGAAACATACTCTAAGAGAATTCCCTCTTGATAGTGTGGAAATATGTGCTATTTGTTCATAAAACCATGACACAAAGGTATGCCCTTAAATATTTGGACTTAAAGTAGTCTTGCAAAGTGAAGCTAAAACAAGCCAAGCTTAGTCACTTTGTTTTATCGGTAAGAGACCATGGAAACCACCACGACCAAATATAGTGCAAGGTCTTAACGCTCAATACCAAACATATACACAATCTCAAAACAATTGGAATACCCCAATGCCGTGGAAAAATTGGCTACATCAATATCCATTATGCACACAAGGTTGCCATTACCCTCCTAGGAATCCTTAGTTTAATCAGTTTCAACAACCATTTATTCCATATCAACCTCCATATTATACTCCTCAATCAAATTCTTTTTCATAATCTCATATATAAACTTGGTTTTCTAATCAACCACTTCCATTACGAGTGAAATATTACCCCCAAAAAACCAATCAACTACCTGCACAACTACTTCTGAATCAAAACAATAAAAATTCACAACCTATTTAAAATATAGAAGGTCAAAATTTGCAAGCGTGTATGATAGATCCATTAGATTTAATAATGCACAACTTAGATACGATAGATTTTTGGAAAATAAGTTACCACCTGTTGTTATTCAGGAAGAAGATGAACCTCTTGAGAAAGAAGCATCTCTTAATCAAGAAGAAATTTCTCAGAAAGAAAGTACCCTTGCACATTCTAATGATACCCCCATAAATTCAACTCCTATTGCATAACAACTTATTTTTTAGTTCAAAATTCCTGAAAGGCTAAAAATTGACAAAGGAATAGAGAAACAAATTGTATTACTTGAATATGACAAGTTCGGTGAATTAAAGAATGTTTGCATCAAAATTCCTCCATTACAAGATATAAAGGAAATTTCAATATTTGGAAGAACAATTAGGGAGTTAAGCATTAAAAAACAAGGAAGGAAAAATAAATGATTTTAAAAAGTCCAATTATTTAGGAAAATTTCAAATATTGAAACCAACAATTCAAAAATATCTAGATCTGGGAAGGGGCCATTGTAAAAACACACATTAATGGTATCGAGATCTCAAACACATTGATCGATTTTGGAGAAACTATCAAAATCAATAGTAAACAAAGTATGGATTAAGTAATACATTCCAATCTCTAGTACACACCAACATAATTTATTGTAGTTAGTAGATATATTTGTTATCAAACTAGAATGTTTTCTATAAGATCTAGAAGATGTATCTGTCTCCTTAGATTCTTAGGAATATCCTGTTGATTTTATGATTTTAACTCACAAGAATAATTTAGGAGGACATCCATTGATTCTAGGTAGACGATGGTTCGCTACAGTTAATTATTTCATAAGTTGTAAATATAGTGATATGTTCATTTCTGATGGTAGTTCTATTAAGAAATTCACACTATACCCTCCTGCAAAAATAACAATAGTAGAAAGTGAATTTGGATAGATGATGATAATAAAGACTTTGATATAAAACCAATATTTTCTACCTCACAAATATATGAAGAAGATTAGATTTTTAAATTTGATGAGTAATAATGATTCTTCCTCATACGATAAATGGGACAAATGTTTCCAAGAAAAATTCAAGGTTGAATATTTATTATTTAATCAAATGGCTTTACATTGTATGGAAAATTTTGGTAAATCATTAATAGAAATATCTCCAGGAAAAACTTTGAATATTAATAATAATTTGGAATAACATAAAAATAAAGAATTTATAAAGATGTTATAAGAACATTCATCTGCTTATGTATGAGAATACACTGATATGAAAGGAATTTATCCTAACACATGTATGCATCATATCTATATTGAAGAAAATTTTGTACCAATTTGACAACCTCAGAGGAGGATAAATCAATATCTGAGGGAAGTCATTAAAGAGGAGTTGCAAAAATTGTTGAATGTGAATTTTATTTATCCAATAACTAATAGTTAGTGGGTCTCACCATTAGTGATTTTTCCAAATAACAATGGAAAATGGAGAGTATGTATCGATGTAGGGAATTGAATAAAGCCAGCTTGAAATATATTTTTCCACTTCCCTTTATAGATCAAGTCCTTAATACATTACTAGGGAAAATTATTTTTCATTCTTTGATGGTTTTAGTGGATATAACCAAATCCAAGCAGCCCCATAAACAACTTTCACCTATTCATAGGGAACTTATGCTTACACAGTACTTCATTTTGGATTATGCAATGCACCTACAACATTCAAGAGGGAAATTCTAGATGTTTCTTCTTAATTAATTCATTATTGTATGGAAGTTTATATGGATGATTTTACAGTCTATGCGAATTCCTTTGAGGAAGCTCTCGAAAATTTGGAAAAAATAATCATTAGATGTAAAGAAACAAATATCTCTGTAAGCTATGAAAATTGTTTTATGATGTTCAATGAGGGAATTGTTTTAGGCCACCATATTACAGGAGATGGAATTAAAGTGGATGCATCTAAAGCAGAAGTTATTTCCAAATTATAAATTCCTAGTTGTCAAAAACATGTTAGCAGTTTTCTTGGTTTTATTGTTTATTATAGAATATTCATAAACAACTTTACCAAGATAACCTCTCCAATTTTCGATTTTTTTACAAAATATTGTGAATTCGTTTGGAATTTTGATTTCCAAAAAACTTTTGGAACATTAAAAACAAATATTTTTGAAGCACCCATCTTAAGAGGACCAAATTGGAGCCTTTGTTTTCATATTTCAACTGATGCTTTAGATACAGATTTAGGAGCTATATTGGGACATAAATATTTGAATCCATATGCCATTTATTACACCAGTAAAAATTTGACTCCTATAGAGTTGAATTATACTATGACCGAAAATGAGTTTTTAGCTATTGTACATGTTATTAATAATTTCGACATTATATCACTCGTCATGAAATTTTTTTTCACACATATCACTCCATAATTAGATATTTAATGAATAAATCTATTACTAATGGAAGAGTTACAAGATGATTATTTTTGTTACAAGAATTCAATATTACTATTTTCGATAGACCTACAAAGGAGAATATAGTTGTTGATTTCCTATTGAGAATCCAAAATTATAATAAATATGTTCTTGTAAAAGAAAATTTTCCTCATGAATATATTTTTGTAGTATCTATTAAATCTCATTGGTTTACAAATATTATTAATTATTTGGCTAAAGGGAAGTTACCTTCATACTTTCCTCCTCCATAGAAAATGAAATTTATTCAAAACAATGCATCTTATTCCTTGATAAATGAAGTATTTTACAAATCGAGAATGCATTTAATCATTCGAAGATTTGTCAGAGAATATGAAGTACTAGAAGTATTAAAGGCTTGTCACAATGAACCATGTGGAGGACATTTTACCGATAAAATGACTACTTACAAAATCCTTCTCTTAGGATATTATTTTCCTTCTCTTTTCAAATATACCAAAGAATATGTTAAGAGATGTGATAGTTGTCAGAAGATGGGAAAGCTTGTTCCTTCAGATGAGATGCCTCCATTACAAGGAAAAGACCCTCTAGTGAAGGTTATAAATGAGGTTTTTTGTGTTATAAGATTGGCTAAAATTGTCAAAAAAACATTTTCTACAACATTCGTTTACGGTTACGGAGGTTTTGGCGGAGCTTTTAATGGAATTTCAACACAACTAAAAAAATTGGGCGGCCCAAGGTTATTAAGGATGTTTTTTTCATCGGTGCGCTACTAAGGTGTAAAAGCACCGGTGCATGTCATCTAGACGGTGGCGGTGCTCGAAGGTGCATGCATCGGGCTGTCAAGGTCTACAACTGCATGGGGTGCAGTGTTGGTGATACAACACATGGGGCCGTTCTAATTGGTCTTGGGATTTGTGTGGTACCCATAGGTCGTATCAACGCACTGATTGTTCTAATTTGTATTGATATTTTTGTGGTGCTCATAGGTCGTACAAATGCACTGGTGCGTAGTCTCACATAAACGCACTGGTGGACAGTATCGCACAAACACGCTGAGATTTATAATTGGTATTGGTATTTATACTATACACATAGGTTGTAGAAACACACCAGTGCACTATTTCATACAAACACACTGGTGTACAGTCACTGACACACACCAGTGTTCATTTTGTATTTTTTAGAAACAACGACCTGTGACAGTGCAATTATTGTGATTTTTAAAAATTCATTATTCATCAAAAGTCGACACATCTTATAACAGTATTCATAATAATCAAATTTTTATTAATGCATTTAAATGTGATGTTTGGATTAATTTTTTATATCACATCATAATTATTGTGATTTTTTAAAATTTATTATTCATCAAAATACGACACATATCTTATAATAGTATTCATATCAATTAAATTTTTATTAGTGCATTTGAATGTGATGTTTGGATTAATTTGTTATATCATATCATCAGATTTCACATCCCTTCATTATAATATTTAATCATCCATAAATTTAATTAGTGGTGTTACATTTCACAACGACAATGGAGAACACAATATAATAAATTAAAACACACACACACACACACACACACACACATATATATATATATATATATATATATATATATAGATATATATATATATATATATATATATAAGACAGTCTTTGTCATACAAAATGGGAAAGTTATTGTATCCCTTTGTCTTTCAAATGGGACACTATGTCCATTACATCAAACAAAAAGTCTGATTTCATAGACAAATATTTCAAAAAACACAACGCCTTGCTTTGATATCCAAGCATAATGATCATCATCCTTCACTTGAACTACTGTCACTAGTTGAGCTACTTCCATGACTTGGGGTTATTTTCAGGAATGTTTTGTTCATGGTGTTGATTGTTTTCTTCTTCTTCTCCTTCCATCTACAAACATAAAAATAAATTGTAATGAGTATATATACATTGGTGAGAATAATGAAAATTTCAATATTAAATAATATACATCAATGTAAATAGAAAATAAATGGCGTACCATAGCAAATATTGACTCATAAACTATACACATTCTTTCAAAACCATGTACTATGCCATCTTTCAAGATTAGATCTGCTGGTGCGGTTCTATACTTTGTTTCCTACAAGTTTTATACCTCATAACAAATAAAATATTTATTTGTTCTATTAATTATAGATGGAGTTAAGTAATACAAGACCAATAGATGCTTACAAATTCCACAATTAATTTCTGATATGCCAACATATACTCACAACCCATATTTAACCCAATGTCAATCAATTCGTATGATGGTTCTTCTTTGTATGTTAGCACCTGTTTGAAGAAATTCAATGATCATTTTTGTAAAAAAACTTAAAATATACAAGAATTAAATCTACTTAATTTGTTATAAGGAAGTAACAATTACACACAAACTTAGATATCAACCCTTTTCTTCCTTGTCGTCCTGTTTTATGTGTTGAATGTGTTCCATTTTATTTTCTTTTCTGCAAGAAAATGCTTCAAAATTAATATTTAATGCTAAATTGTTTATTTATTGTACCTAATGATAAAAAAAATTCAATGATTACATATTACATTCGAAGCACGTTGTTGTTGAGATGGCTTCTCATCCGATGCGATTTTGTTCATTTCTTTGACCATATCCTTGTACACCTTTTTGGACATTCCTACTAGCATATTTTTTATATCATCTCATTTATCTTTTCAGATTTTCATAATCTTCATGAAAATGTAACATGACAATAAACTATTTAATTTTTATATTGATATATGAAAAGTAAATATAACAAAAGTGATATTTATAAATGATATTTATAAATAATTCTAGAAAAACATTTAAGGAATATTACTTTTTCATTCCTTATTTATTATTATTGTACGTTTTTTCTATTAAAAGTCTAACATGGCTCATTGACCAATTCTCAGAAAACTCTTCCTGTTTTTTAGATAAAATTTGGTTCTTGGAATCATTGGATTGATTTTTGCATTGTAAGTGGAAATAACATCTATACATTCGTTCCACTCGATCCCTAAAACTTTTGTAAAAAATTTTCCCCCTTTCATTAACCTCCGACACCACTCCAGATGAGCTAAGGAGAGATTCATTTTCATTTGCATGTTCTATTTTTTTTCTTTTCTTAGAACAACATTCATTTTCTGAGTTGTTGGCCCCTATAGAACTTTAAACATATGTGAATTAATAGATTGTTTGAAACATGTTATCTAATAATTTTAAGTATATTATTAATGAAAATTGAAAAAGAAACTCACATTGGATTGATAGTATTTTTTCATTCACCTTATTCATCCTTTTGCAATTTTTCCATTAATCTTTTACACTCTTCTGGTCCTAGATTAGAAATAATCTTATCGAGCTTCGTCATTTTGTGGCTTTGCATGATACACAGTAAACAATACATATTAGTTAAACTTACATATAGTTCAAAAATAATATTTTTTGTAAATAATTTACAAATAACTTGCTTTTTTTTCTTTTCTTGATGTGTTATCAGTATTTTTGTTACTTGACCTCTTCTTAGCCATTTATTTATTAATATCAAACCTGTACCATATCGTTCATTAATATATTTTATAAATAAATTGTCAACTTTTCAGGTTAAAAAAATATATCAAGAAACCAGTACGCTTTTCATGGTGTATGCATCGACGTTAGTGCCTGGTGGTCTTATAGACGCACTGCCCAAACAATATAAAACACTGTACGGTGCTCTATTGCAACAAAGAGCACCGTTGTGTTACATGTCGACCACTGCACCGATTAACACAGACAAAATAATAAAAGTCATCTAGTGTTAGTCTTTGTAGCATATGGTGTCGTGGAGGGGACGGTGCAGCCTATTCTTATAAACACCCTGCGCAAACAAGGGACCACCATACGGTGCTCTCCGTCAACTGGAAGATCTGGTGTGGTGCATTATATGTTACATGGTGCACTGATTAACATAATAAAAAAATGTTTTTTGTGAAACAGTACATTCATGGTGCGCCATAATTAAATAGCGCACAAATTTAAAAAAATTGTTTTAAAATTTTTCATTAAACAGTATGTTCGCGGTGCACTAGGATAATGCAGCACACCAGTACACTTTATGTCAGGCGCACTGATTAAAAAAATCATGTTTTTTAAAACATGCAAGGGCCGACATGGATTGGGATCTGACTATGCAAGTCGTCTCATGGGTTGGATGTCATAGACCTATATATAGCAATACCCACCCTATAAATCTAAAATGAAAAGCCCTAATTCTAAAATCGCAAAAACATGGATAAGAAAGGGAAAAAACAAAAAGAATGAAGGGTTTCGGGTAAAAATGGATATTTGTTTATTTATTTATTTATTTTCAGAAAATGAACAACAAATTGAAACTTTTTACTTACTGCGTAAAAAAACTGCAGAAAAAGTAAAAAAAATAATAAAATTTAATCACGAGATCATTTGAAATTCTATGCTACAGGGTTTGAATCACTAGAGGTTTGGAACTTTGATTGTCTGAATACTTTTGTTTGGACGTATTTCACTGCTCCATAGTGCTCTCTTGCTTCAAATATGTCTCCTGCAAATCTATGGCTGAAAAGTTTTGCAAAAATAATGAAAAAATGAAATAATGAAAAGTGTTTAGTATTTAAAGAATTGTTTTATGAAATTAGATTTTCGAAAATATTTTTCCGCCCATTTTTCAATTTACCATTTTTTATTTGCAGTTATTCGTCACCAGTGCATCACTTAATAGCACGCAACGATGTGTCCGTTGATAACATGGAACCGGTGTGTAGTAACTAAAATGCACTGGTGCGATTATCTATACATTAGCACTGATAACAAGAAGTCCATTTTTAATGCACCGAAATTACTTTTAGGTCTGTACACCAAAATTTGTCATTGATTTTTCTCAAATGCAGGGAGAAAATAACATAATTATATCGAAGGGAAAATTCTTCAAAATCTAGCTCGTTCCATAGTATTTCTCAAAGTCCATCGCGGAGTTCTCCCTATCCATCTCGAGATGTAATATTTACTTCAGATTTTATTTATATTTTCATTATCTAATTGAATTTATGTTTTTTATCCATGTCAATCATGCAATCCTTAATTAAATTTATAATGTATACAAATTTGCAAGTTCATGCAGATTCATAATCGAATTCAGATGTACAAAATATTCAAACAACTCCAAAACGTCGGAAGCTCTTATTAGGAGTAGAATAACGCAAAGCACATTTGGTAGATGGAAATGGACAACCTCTTCACCCTGCCAATATTATTCTAGATTTATTATTTTACAATTATTTAAAATTTTACAAATTTTACAAATTTATAAATTTTAATAAAATCATTTCACATTAATACAATTAAAATTTTACAAATATTTCACATACAATTATAATTAAAATTACAATTACAATTTTACAATTTCACATAAAATTATAATTACAATTTTAGAATTTTACATACAATTACAATTACAATTTTACAAATTTACATATATATCATTACAATTACCATTTTACAATTTTACATATATAAAATTACAATTAAAATTACAATTACAATCATTTCACAATGAATTAAATATTACAATTACAATTAAAATTTTACAAATATTTTACATACAATTACAATTATAATTACAATTATAATTTTAGAATTTTACATACAATTAGAATTACAATTACAAGTTTACAATTTGTCATATATTATACAATTACAATTAAAATTACAATACAATCATTTCACAATATAGTAAATATTACAATTACAATTAAAATTTTACAAATATATATATATATTTCCACAGAAAAAAATTAAAATTTCTATTAAGAATAGATAGTCACATAGCATATGCAAAGCATTTTACAGCAGCTCCATTCCCCTTTTTTCCGAAGTTGAATGGTGGTCTCGACTGCTTTCCAACACCTAAGGGTATTACCAAAGCAGCCAGAATACAAAAATATAAAAAAGATATATCTCCCATTATTCTACATCCCCCGGCGAAAAAAAACTGAAACAGAGATGAGAACAAGAGGGAAAATGCCATCAGAAGCAGAGGCTTCCATATCAAAAAATGGAGGGCCGACAGTAGGGACTATCTCGGTCTCCAGAAGAGTTGTAAAACAATTTTGAAAAAATAGGGCCCAGAACCTCCTTACATAAGGAAAAAAATTCTGGGCCAACATTAAAAAAGTAACAGTTTGTAGTTTATCAACATATTATGTACAAAAGGAAATAAAAGCATGAAATTAATCAAAGATCGACTGTTCCAGAAAGTGAACAGCCCCATTTTCCATCTCAGTTACTGTCCAGGACCCCATATCTTGCTGAGAACCTACTTTAGATAGGATGTCTGCATCATGGTTCCTTTCCCTGTAAATGTGACAAACATATATCTCAGTGAAAAAACTTTTGAACCGAAGAATCTCTTTAAGCAAAGGTAACAAAATTTAATTCTTGCACTGATGAATCCCATTAAACCAATTCAAAATGTTCTTAGAGTCACCAAAAGTCTGAATCTTCCTCAAACGTTTCGAAATCAACCAGCAAAGGAGAAGATGAATGGCTTTGAGTTCAGCAAAATTGTTGGACCCTTGTCCAAGACCCACTGAAGCACGTAAGGATTTTTCAGGAGATAGATGAATCACCAAACCAGCACCACACTGCCCATTTAGAGCTGAGGCACCATCAAAATAAGCCCACAGAATCGAGCCCTTTATAGCTTCAAGTTGAATGTTACGAGGGGGGCCCGAGCTAGGGGGGGACGGGATGCTATCATAGATGGCAGCACCTTCCATGACCAACCTTTCAATAGGGAAAGATTGGTCATGAAAGATAACCCTGTTCCGAGCAATCCAAGTACCCCACGCAATCAGGAGGGGAATAGATCTTACTTTTTCATCTGGAGCCTCGTGCCACCATTGGGTCCAGGCTTACAAAAGGTCTTCTCCTTGCCATCTAAAGGTGACATTAATAAGCCTTAAAGATTTAGCCTAGAGGCTAACATTGAAGGGGCATTGAAGAAACATATGGAGAGAATATTCTTCATTATTTTTACAAAGGGAGCACCACCCCAGACCCGATTTTCCCCTGTTTTGAAGAAAATCCCATGTAGGAACTTTTTTCTGCAAGATACACCAGAAAAAAAGTCTGGTTTTAGCTAGGAATTTAAATTTCTAGATCAATTTATACCACCAAGCCGGGGCCTCCCACCCTTGCTGAGACATCAATCATTTGTATCCCATCTTGGGAGAATAGACTCCAGATTATGCATGAACCCAACACAGTTCATCCCTTGGGTCAGAGATCCAGACTGAAGAATTTTGTAAGGTTGAAACATATACACGCCATTCCTCCATCCATCTATCTTCAAGATGCAAGTCCGTCCCTGAGAGCCAGCCTTGTTTCAAAAGGGAGGAAGAACACACATCAACTACCTGACTCATAGTGTATATACCTCTGCCATTTAGGAAGGTTACCAAATCCTGCGAAAGAGAGAATCTATCAGAACATCCAACCCAAGGGTCACAGCCGAGATGGACCTGGGTTCCATCTCCCACACTCCAAGCCAGACCTTGTTCAATGGTTTTTATTGATGTGACAATAGATTTCTATACCACTGAAGCGTTTTTTTGAAGACTTGAGAGGAGAGCGAACCCAGTCAATGACAGATCCATGAATAATGTACTTTCTTTTAATAACAGTCGACCAGAGAGATTATGTCCAGATCAATCTCCAAGCCAGTTTGGTTGCAAGGGATTTAGAAAAAGAGAGTAAGTTTTTTATACCCCAACCTCCCCACTCCTTGGGTCTGATGATTTTATCCCATGCAACCCATGGGGTGACATTATCCACTTTAGAGCCAGCCCAAAGAAATCTACTGCATAACTTGTCAATAGAGGCCAGAATACCTTTCAGAACCCATGAAAGACTGGCCTAATACATTGGAATTTCCATCAACACTGACTTGATTAAAACCAGCCTTCTTGCCCTTGACAACCATTTGAGACTCCAATGATTGAGTTTTTTTTTCAATTTTTGTGAGGAGCCACTTCCAGTCACGGATTCGATAATTATCGGGCTTGAGATGAAACCCCAAATACTTGAAGTTATCCTAAATGGATCTGACCTCAAAATGCAGTAGCGCTTCCACCCTTCCAATTTCTTCAAAAGAAAAACTAGAGGTAGTGAGAGTCAATTTCTGATTGCTGATTTGGAGACCTGTTGCCTTAAGAAAGAGGTCCAGGATATTTTTCAAAGATCGACAATATTCCAACCTCCCATTACAAAACAACAGAATGTCATCTACAAAGAGCAAATGAGTAATCCAGAGGTTAGCCGCCACTTCAATGCCTTTAATCTGACCCTGTCTTTTTGCCTTATGAATCATTAAGCTAATCCCTTCGGTAGCCAGAAGGAACAGGAGGGGCGAGAGAGGGAAACCTTGCCTTAAACCTTGCTCGGGATTGAAAAAGGAAGTGGTTGCTCCATTTATCAGAATAGCAATAGAGGAAGAAGTCACACAGCTCATTACCCATCTAACAAAATCATATCTGAAACCAAGATGAGTAAGAAAGAGGTGTAAATACATCCAACTTATTCTATCATAGGATTTTAACAAATAAATTTTGATAATAGCCCCTTTCTTCCCACTTCTCTTTAGGCTATGAAGAGTTTCTTGGGCTACACCCATGATTTCATGAATCTATCTACCATCCAAGAACCCAAATTGTTTAGGGGGGATATGTCGGGATAAGAAAGGCTTTAATCTTGATGTAATGAATTTTGCAATTATTTTATAGACATAGGTACACAAGGAGATGGGTTAGAAGTCAGCAAAAGAGTCAGGATGGTCGGATTTGGGGATCAGGGCTAGAAAGGTAGAGTTGAAGGGCTAGAAGATGGACCCCGTACACCTAGACTCCTCCACGACCGCCACCAGCTCATCCCCTAGAGATTCGAAAAAATGTTGAAAATACTCAACAGTCCAACCATCTGGACTTGGAATTTTATCCTTCTGCATATCTTTTAGGATATCTACCACTTATTGTTTTGAGATAGGAGCCATGATAGCCTCATTTACTTCTTTTTCAATGAAACTAGGAAAGAATTGGGTGACTCTGATAACCTCAGCTATGGAAATTTCTGCAGGAGCTTTAAACATAGATTTGAAATGACAGATGCCCAGTGATGCCAATTCCTCAAAATATCTAGCCAGTTCACCATTTTCCTTGGGGATTTCCTAGATAGTGTTTGAGAGTTTCCGGCCTTTTGCAAAGTTCTGAAAGAACTTAGTGTTTTCATCTCCCTCCTGAAGCCAGATTTCTCTGCTTTTCAAAAGCCAACTCTCTTCCCTGAGCTATAGAATACTCCTTCTGGAAGCCTCCAACTCCTTGATTCTTGCCCTCGATTCAATGGAGGCATAGCCTCCCTCATCAGGGTCTTCCAACATCATTAATTCAGAGTTGACTTTTTTCAATTCCTCTTCTTCCTTAGCTTTCTTTTGAGAGGCCCACAGTTTGGACGCTGCTTTCAATTTCTTAAGGTTATTAAAAAAGAAAGAGCTCCTGGAGGTTTCAGGACTAAAGCTGTCTTTCTCCCAAGTTGCGTGAAACAGTTCATTATATGAATCATCCTTTAGCCAGGAGGAATTGAATTTAAAATGGTTTCCTGGCTTTTTAGCATCACATTTGATTTCCAAAAAAATAGGAAAATGGTCAGAGACACCTCCTTTCCCAACCCAATGTCGATAGATCAAGAGTTTTTCCACCCAGGCTTCACACAACAAAAAACGATCTAGTTTTTTGCCCACCCAGTTCGGCCCAACTCTTCAGTTCCTCCATGCGGGATGCAATTTGAGGAGAGGGACGTCCACCAGATGAGACAAAGCCAAATTGTTCCTAAAAAAATCTGTGAGAGGGTCTGCCCTGGCAGAGGCACCCCAAGACTCTACTTTTCCCAGGGAGAAATTCAGGTCTCCGCCAATGATGAAGTTTGGGTGGGAGAGCCAAGAGGATCTGAAGAAAGAGGTCCAGAAGTGTTCCCTTTCCACACATGGCCCATAAATTTTCAAGGAAAGGAACGAAAGGTTCAACTAGCTTGAATAGAGCTCCAGTGCTAAAACATTCTCAGACCCCCAGTAAGAAATGTATCTAAAATTCTTTGAGTTGAAACCTGAGACCATTCCCCTAGATCTGCCCATAGCATCGAGAGCATAAAAGACACAGCCAGGCAGAATTTTAGAGATAGTACTGATCACTTCATCCCCTTTCCCCAGAGATTCCTGAAGCAAGATAACATTCGGGTTTTGAGATCTCACTAGTTCTTTGAAGGCTAGCTTTTTCGGCTGGCTAGCTAAGCCTCCGCAATTGAAATAAAGGAAGATCATGGTACACCTTCGGGGGGTGGACTCTCTTCTCTAAGCACCCCAGTAATTGACATTTGCCTCCCATCAGCTATATCTACAACAACTTTCAACTTGGCCTTTGAGAGATTGGATTTTCTTCCTTTCATCTTCCTAGGGCCAAAAGCCACAGGATCCAAGGCTAGCCCACCCACAGCCAGCCCTTTACCAGTTTGATTAGCCCGAGGTCTGAGGTTGTAAGGGGGGGACTCAGAAGAAGAGGCCCGGGGGATAGATGAAACAGGGTCACGAACAACCTAGGGAGGGATAGGTTCGACAGGATCCGGGACAGTAAGGATCACACTGTCTAAAGATGAAAGGAAAGATTTAAAGCTCAAAGATCATTGATAATCTGCCTGGAGGGACCAGGCTCAACAAACTCAGACAAAGAATAACAAAAAGAGGATTGGATGGAGAAAGGAAAGGAAGTGGACATACCCGCCTGAGACGTCCCAACAAGTTCAGCAATTGGTAGGGGAACTAGGGAGGTCGCCAAATCCTCTAGAGAAGTAGAGAGGGGTGCTGCTTCCACTGCCTGATCCTGTACCAAGGTCTCCTCATTTATAGGGGCTGGCACCTGCTCAAAGGTTCGAGTAGCTACTGCCTGGGTGGGTTCTTCCACATCATGTAGAGAGAATATCTCTTTCTTGCACTGTTTTTTCTACTTGCGTCATCGATGATGACCAAGAGAACAGTCCTTCGCCCGGTGTCCATACTTATGATAGCAGTTGCACCGAAAGGGGAGGTGCTCGTAGTCAAGGGTCTGCAGAAATTCCAGATCCCTGTAATGGAGAGTCATAGCATCCGCCAACCCTTCCCTGGGGTTTATACTAACCAGGATCCATGCCACACTCCAATCCTTGGTTTGAATATATGATTTATTTGCTTCCAGAAAAGTTCCCAACGTATTCCCTATGGAGATGAAGACCGAGTCTATCCAGAATTGTAGAGGGAGGCCTGGGAGTTTTACCCAAACTAGGGACTCCGCCATTTTTTCCTTCTGAGCATCGAATAAGGGATTCCATCTTCTAAACAGTATAGGTCTCTTCCCGAAGAACCAGTTTCTTTCTAACACCCAGTCAACTTGGTCCTTTCTGTCAAATTTTATGCTGAAGCAACCCCTTGCCAATACAGTGATCTCTGAGGGCTAACCCGGGACATCTTTCCATTTAGTAAGGGCCCAGTCAGAGATGTATTCTACCGAATACTTCCTTCCCCTCACTCTTCCCACCAGCATGGTCTTGGATGCTTCCATTGCTTGTTCGATACTTATGTCCACTCCCAACAAGCATTTGGGCCTATCATATTTCTTCTTGATGAGTTTATGGTTTTTTCGTTTTCCTCCCACAGCTTTCTTGAAACCCTCCCCTTCCTCAATGGGTTTTGTAATGTTAACATCCGCCCTTGCTGATTCAGGCAAAACTTGCCTATCTTCTTCAGAGATCTCTGGAGGTGCTCCTACCTCCCTTTCCTTAGGCTGTATGCTGGGCCCCGAGACTGCCCCATTCTGAAAAAGAGGACCCTGATTTTTAGAGGCCGAGGACCACAGAGGTTTTTCAACTGCATCGTTCAAGGACACCCTAGATTGACCAAGAAGGGGAGCCTCCCCATGCATCACAGAATGAAACGGCCCACCCCTACTCTGATAGACAAGAGCAAGAACATCACCTGACACAGGAACCCTGGAGGGAAAAAACTCTTGACCTACTCCAAGGAAACGCAGTCCCACCGAGACATCTTAAAAGGTCCCTCCCAGGGGAGTATTTCCAACAAGAGGGCAAACCCTAAGGGTTTGATGACTAGACAGACCTTGTAAACCACAAAAACCAACTATGTTCTCTAAACCCCCAGTTAAAGCATAAGGAGGAGGGATACCTTGAGGTGCAGAAGAAGGGAGGTACCCAGGGAGGTTTGGCACCGCTTTGACTCCAGCTTCAAAAAAGGGAAGATGCTTACCAACTGGATCTGGAAGGAGCCCAACCTTCCAATGTCCACTCCAAGAGCTATGAAGGGTTTCACCTAGCAATCCTGCCCTGTGCCAAAAATCCCCATAAACCACCTCAGCTGAGAAAGCTTGAGAAACAACTGTATTAGGGAAGTAAAGCTTGAGATTTTTCTCAGAGATCTCATGTCCCCAGCAGGTAAGAAGGTATTCAGGAGTAGGTTCGAGCTCAACCGTGTCATTTTCAAAACCCATTGTTAGCGCCAACATCTCCTCTTAAAACGACACCAAGGGAGCACGAAAACCGCTCCAGCACAGAAACCCTAGCTGCTAAACACCGCCGGGTAAAACAGAAATGGAAAAGAGAGATTAACCCCATTCTTTTAGCCAGGTAATTAGAAATCATATGCCTGGAAATGATCCAGGTACCAGGAGAGGAGTACTGAGTATGGTGAGGGCAAGTGCTGTAACAGGAGCAGGCAAACGCTTGTCACATCCATCCTAGTACTCTCCAGTTCACTCCCCTTTCCTATTCTATTTACTCGCAAAGGCTTTTCTTTCTCTTCCCCAAATATGTATAATGTTTCTACTCTAAATGCCGCTACAAAAATCAAATTTTACAAATATTTTACATACAATTACAATTACAATACAAATTCAATTTTACATACAATTAAAATTAAAATTTCAATTGCAATCAAGACATAATATTTAATAAATATCATGATCATTTAATATTAAATTAATTAATAAACATCACGACCATGATAAACATCATAAAAACATCATATTCGACTAAAAAACACATTCAAATTCACTAACATCACTGTGATCATGATCATCTAGCAAAACAAAATTATCATTGTATAACATCATCACAACGCAAACATGAAATATATATCTCATGTCAAATAATTGCTATCACATACACATCTATCTACAATTTGCACATTAAATGAACATATCTAACATGACCTAACAATATACATATCATAACGATCACCAACATGTAAATTAAGTACAACTGCAACATGAACATAAAATACATGGACCATATATATATATATAATGTAAAAATTATACAACTATAATATAAATGTCATATATCAGCTGGTACATCATCAATAGCAGTACTATTCGAGGAATGCTCAGTTAATGGTGCGGCCTTGACATGAAGCTCAGATATATGATGATCATCACATGCTTACTGATCTGGTACTGGTGCCTCATGCTGATCAGGATCAACTGTCGACTTCTCATCATGATGAATCAACATGGTCGATGGTCCAGCCTACTCACGAACATGAGTACTGCTGGATGTTGTAGGCTGCTGACTCGATGTGGCTGATGGTCCAACCTGCTCTCTGTGATGACCGCTGGTCGATGTTGCAGGCTTCTCATATGGCGTGGTGTGTGGTTAAAGATGATCACTCCCCTGATCGTGATTTTTAGATGATGTGTCGCTACTCGCTGATTGTCGATCACGTGTTGCATCTCGACCACACATATAATGTGCAAGGGCCCTTATCAACCACGTAAATAAGGTTGTAGCTCCTACGACATGCCACATCAGGCTGTACATGTCATGCGACATGCCTCTCCACATATGTACCAGCCTACTATCAGGTTGTATGTCTCTCATAATAGTGGGCCTGACTCTCGCCTCAATAAACAATACACAAAGTTGGTCACCCAACTCCATCCTCAATCTACTATCAATCCTACTACACTTAGCAAAAGGCGGTACCGGCGCACCAGTAGGAGCAGTTCTGTCTGCACCAGCCTCATGATCCTCGGCATCTACCATATCCTGATCGTCATCAGGATCCACACCTGGATCATTTGGTGGCGTGGGCATGTTATCGTCATCAAAAGACCCAATGTTTGCAAAATATATACAAGTAAACAACAATAATTAGACAATTTCATTAAACAGTTTAATAAAAAAAAATTTAAAGAACATGTTAGAATAAATTTAAATAATATAGTAATATTACCTACATAATCTAGTGGCTCATCATTTGTGAAGAGGATGTTGGCACACCCTCGCCAATCCATACCAACATAAGGACAGGGGACCATAACAAAGGGATGCTCATCAACACTAGCTATAAACTACAGTGCATCATGTGATATCCTCATGGAAAACTCAGTCTCGTCCTTTTTGGGCATCATTTGTCCCCACATGTGCATCCGTGCATCCAACATCGGCTTACGAGGCTGCCGAACAAAAGTAGGCCTCGTCTATGGAAACCTTTCAAAAAATAAACAAATATCTCTGAAAAAAAAGGTAAGTTAACCCTCCCTTATGCATGAACATGACATCTATCTAAGGCTGTATAGAACTGCCGCAAAAAAATGGCAGACCACCCGAAAAATCGTGGCTCCTGTACTAAAGAAACAACATAATATAGAAGCGAGCAAATAATGTTTTGCCCATCACTGGTGTTGTGTGAAATGGTTGAAATCAGAGGTAAGAGGCACCTCACCTCCTCACTACCAAATGCAACAATACATAACTGACCTCCAGAGACCTGAAAATCTAAAGGAGACAATATATCCGCGCTAATGTATCTCTGGGAGTACACCAACAGAATCCCTCCTGCATAGCCAACTAGAACCTCTGGGAATAAGGGAAAATCCACCCCTCTCCTCGATAGCCCTGTAATGAAATAGATTTCCTCCTCAGTGGGCATGTACCACTGGTTAGGACCAACCCAGAAAGCCTGTAGGTGGGCATTCCACCTGTGGATAAGATGTTGCAAAAAAAAATCATGGTCCTTCAGGGAAGTAGCCTCCTCATAGAACTTGAGGAGGCCTCCCTGCATTAGGAGCCCCTAGTAGATGCTGTAATAGGGTGAGGGTACACATCTCTCTCCCTCTCTCGTGCCTTCCATAGGTGAACCATGTTATACTAGTCCGCATATTGTTGTTGTTGTTCCCTGTCTTCTCTCCTTTCACATCTCTGAATGATTGACATATTAAATACAATTTTTTTATTAAATGAGACATGTATTTAGGAATATACATATATACATTTTTTTGAAAAAAAAACAGTCGGTGCGCCACAAAAAACAGGCATGCATCGGTCACAGTGCATCTTTTATCATCGCGCACCGAAGTCGGTGCACCAGAAAATATTTAGTGTACCGAAGGCAATGCACCTGAAAATTTTAAGCGCACCACCCTCCTGACAACAGTACATAGTCAATGGTGTGGTCTTTTACCATGTTGCACCGTTGACCAGGTCAAAATTCCGAAATGCGTGCACTAACAAATTACCCCTCCCGAGGTGGATATTTTTGTCAATGCACCACATTCTTGCTATTCGATAAGGTCAATAGTGCGATCGATTACCATGTACCCAGTCATACTGCACTTTTTTTAAATTTTAAAAAATCCCGGTGCACCTTTCGGTACCGCCCCGGAACCAGTGCGGATGCCGTTAGCACTGATGGCGGTGCAACCTGTAAATTTAAAGGCAACACCACGAACTAGTGCGAGCTTAACGGTTTGAGCACACTGCACGAGATTTTTTTTTTTTTTTTTTAAGGTTAATTTTAAGCTAATTTATGATTCTAATCTGCTAAAAGGCTTAATTATGGAAAAACAAGAGAAATACCTGTACATTTGGCCATCGAGGAGGCATATTGGCTGTCGAATTTGCAAAAATAAATTTTCCCACCGTTTTGCAAAATTTAAAATGGAGACGGTGGCCAATGCAAAGCAGTAGTGTGTGCAATGGGTGCAGTGGGAGCACCGATGTTAGGGCGCCTCAGACAAGGGAAAGTTGCACCAGTTCTTAATAACTCTAGAGCACTGAAAAGTGAAAAATGTGGTTTTTTAACCGTAATTTTTTTTTTATTTAACAATGTTCCATTGTGCGGGGTTTTATAGACGTACTGGTGCGGTTTCTAAAGTCTGCACCGGTATAGAATATTTGTAAAGCAGCAGTGTACTACAGTAATAAGATGCACTGGGTGGGTTTTTACAAAGCGCACAGTGTCCCGGTGTGCTAATGTTTTTTGCGCACCGATAATTTCTATTGTTGAACACAACGGTGCAGTTTAGGATGATCAACACACTAGACGAAAAGCATCCACAAAAACCTCCACCCTCCAACCTCCTCTAGTAACCTCCACTACAAATGGATGTCTGAGGTATTTTTATAAGGGGTTCCTCAAAAACATCTACTAGAGGGTCTTTTCCTTGTAGTGCTCTAAAACCCCAGGTAATTATTGAACCTTTTGTAAAGTGGACTTTGGATTCTGTTAATCCAATTAATCCATCATTAATAAAAAAAGGGACATTGTTGTCTGTACATATTATGTCACTAAATGGGTAGAAGCTAAATCACTTCCTTTTGCTACTGAAAATATTGTAGTTTCATTTCTTTTTGAGGATATCTTCTCTCATTTTGGTGACCCATAGGAAATTGTGACAGATCAAGGTACTCAATTTACATCCAAATTGATGTAGAAGATAATCGAGGAATACAAAATCAAACATTGGAAATCCACTCCATATCATCCCCAAGTAAATGGACAAGTGGAATGAAGTAATAAAGTACTAGAAGAAATTCTTACCAAAACTATGCATTTCCATAGAAAGGATTGGGCAGAAAATCTTCCAGAAGCTTTATGGGCATATTGTACCACATGGAGAAACAAAGCAGGGCATATTCCTTATGAAATTTTTTATGGGAAACAAATCTTGTTCATTATTGAGTTTCAAACTTAAAAACCTTCAAAACAACAATCAAATTGGGACTTGACCTATCAGAAGCATAGAAACAAATAATGGAGAAATTGAATGAACTTGATAAGATTAGATAAGATGCTATTGATAGAACTGGCATAGTTCAACAAAAAAGGTCTAGATGTCACGATAAGTTTATAAAAGACAGAAAGTTCCATCCAAGAGATTGGGAACTACTTTTTTATTATAAATTTAAATATTTCCAAGGAAAATTTCAAACTCATTGGCATTGTCCTTATGAGGTTGAAACTATATTTAATAATGGGGCAGTCAGAATTAAAACCATTGATGAAGAAAAAATAACTTTCCTTATAAACAGTCATAGATTACGAATAAATAATAAACCATTAACAAAGAGTTAATTAGGAATCTAGAAGATAATCTTGATTTGAAGTTGGCCAGGAAAGATTCTTCTTCCTCTCCAACATAATTACTTTTTATTTTCTTAATAATAATAATAACAATAAAATAATAATAATAAATAAATAAATAAAATAAAATTATATAACCATTACAACCAACATTGTTGGCATGTATATACAGAAAATATAAGTTGAAAACTAAGAATTCTTTGTAGCCTATATTTTCTTCTAAAAATTCCCTATGCTTGTCCCATTTCTTTTTATTCCTCATTTGAAAAATAAGATAACTATAGAATTGTCAATAATATGTAACTCTAATGAAATTTTTCATTTGACTTGATAGATTACAACAAAATTAAATGAAGATCATGACCAAATAAACTTGAATGGAGATCACAACTGGAGCAACCTGAGCAACCTACAAAATATCAAAATCCACGAATCAGTAAGACAGGAGAAAAACTATGTAAATATTTGTTAAATAATAAAGGGAAAAAAGATTGAGTTATGAAGTAAATTGATGAAAGACTATTTCTACCTCCATTTCCCATCATAATTACCGTCATTATAGCATGAATTTGGTTTTCACGAAATATCTATATGTCTTGTCAAAATGGTATGAAATCGTTATGAACATCTATCATTTGAATTCACTCCATTTCCTCCATACAACATCCCATTTCCTTTGCATACCATCACATTTTCTCGCATAGTATCCCATTTTATTCAGCCATGTTTCATTGTTGAAAATCACTTCACATGTTACCCAAATACCTTCCCCATACCCTACTCCATAACCAAATTCACTATATAACCCTGTCAAAAAGGTAAATTAAGGATTGAGACTTCTTCAACACTGGAGTGATGCAGGAGCATCCGAACTTAGCCAACAATGTGATTATATGTTCACATGTTGTGGCTAATTTGAGAGGAATAAACATTAGCATCAATATTTTATTATTTATTTATTTATTAGAGTAGTTAGTTGTTTTGTATTTTTAAATTAATTAGGAATAAAATTAGAAGTTGGTTTTTTTCTGTGTGGAAATAGGGCCAAGTAATGATAAGAGCTTAGGAATAGGGAGGCATTGGTTTGTTGGAGTAGTTCGACAAGAAATCCATTTTAAGAAGGACCGCTTCACATTAAAGTATAAATAATAGGGAAACAAGTGAGGAAGACAGAAAAAGAGCATAGAGAGGGATAGTGTGACAGTATGAAGAATGGCGAGAGCCAAGAGGGCAACAAATTTAATATTCAACCCATAAGAATTTGTCATAGTCGTTATTGCTGTAGTTTATGAAATCATTTCATTCATTCTCTCTCTGTTCAATGTTTTTTGTTTACTTACCTCTATGACACATCATACACATTACACTATGCAATAGACAAGTGTTGTTGAATTGTAGGTAACAGATGAGTGATTGGAACTAATTCCTATCAGAGAAGTAGATCCCATAAATACCACGGAGGGAAGTTGCTTCTTCGTCCGGTTGACATCACAGGTTCAGTCTAGAGTCTCAAAACATTGCACGGTTAACTTCTAGATTGTCAGCGTGGGGTGGCAAGTGAATTGTGTAGACCTAAATGTGAATTCCGAGAACTGAAAATGGAGTCAGCATGAGGTGGTAAGCAGATTGTGCAAATCTAAATGTGAATGTCGAGGGTGAAATGGATTACAAACTAAGACGTGGGTATTGTGGATGCGCATTGACAGAACATGTGTGATCTTAGCACTTCAACAAATGTTGCAGAATATGAGAATTAATGACAGTGTTGAGTAATAAAATTGGAGAATGCAAATTATTTGCTACATTTGTGAGCGTATGATGGCCACTAATCAACCTTGATGTTGGATCCTCCTATGAGGAATGCATTTCTTATTGTATTGGTTGGATAGAGGTGCTGTAGAGTCCGCATTGTATATGTTATGCTTTTAAAAAATGGTGGTTTAAAATTACAGATTTCTTAAACTGGTGTTTCATTTTCTTAAGGAAAATAAAGAGTGTATAAACTCTATTCTTGCACACAATTCTCTGCTTTGTGCAGTATTCATTATTCATTGCATCAATTTTTAACGTATTCACTGCATCAAATTTTGGTATTGAAGCCAGGTTAAGTCTGTTCTTGAAAGTTGCAAAGGATGCTGCCCAGAAGAGGAGATGGAATAGGTCGAGGGAGGCTTATAAAAAATGTATTTCTGCTAGAGGAAATCCAACACCTGCATACAAGGATGGAGACAATGGAGACTACTCAGAGGAGAGCAACAGATGATGGGATTGTCAGTGTAGATGAAGAAGAAACCACCGAAGAAGAAATAGAGGAAGAAAGTGAGGCAGCTAAAGTTATCAAGATGCTAGCAAAGGGCAGTGGAAGAGAAAAGGTAGAAGTAACTTTATATGATGGTAACCATAGTGTGGAATTACTAATGGACTGGATCAGTTCATCAGAAAAATATTTCGATTATGAAGAAATCGATGACAAGAAGAAAGTGAAGTTTGTAGCCACCAGATTGAAGGGTCATATGGCCATGTGGTAGAATGAACTACAATTGTCCAGAGAAAGGAAAGGAAAGCCCAAAATCAAGCAATGGGATAGAATGGTGAGTAAACTTAAAATTAAGTTCATGCCGAAAGATTATCAATTAAATATTTTTAGACAATTGCAAAACTTGAAGTGAAAAGGAATGACTATCAAAGAATATACTGAAGAATTTTATAAGCTAAGTATTAGAGCGGGACATGTTGAAGGTGACATAGAGAAGGTAGCTATATATATAAATAATTTAAGATATGATATACAGGATGAAATCAACTTATTAAATTTAAAGACAATTGAGGATGCCTATCAAGTAGCTTTGAGGGCAGAGGAGAAAATTTTGCACAAACAAAGTCAGAGGAATCGAGGCAAGACTCCAGCAAGAGGAAGAGGAACATCTAAGTGTAGATTTCAACACTCCCAGAATGAGGAAGGACGTTCGAGTAATAAATCACCACAGAGAGGAGACTCTGGTCGAGGAAGGTTTGTGCCCAGAGGTAGAGGCCGAGGAAGAGATACTCGATGCTTTACATGTGGTGAGTGGGGACATGGGTCATGGGACTATCCTCACAATAGATTAACAATCCAACGAAATGTGAATGTTGCTGAAACAAAGGAAGAAATTCCTCATACTATAGCCAAATAGGAACCACCTAAAGTCAGAGAATCCTTCTTGTTAAAAAGGATATTTCTTAAAGCAGCCAAAGAAGCCGGAGAAATAGTTCAAAGAAAGAATTTGTTCAGAACTATATGTAAGTCGAAAGGTAAATGTTGCAAATTGGTAATTGATAGTGGAAGTACTGATAATATTGTTTCTACAGAAATGGTGGACAAATTGAAGTTGGAAAAATCAATACACCCTACTCCTTATAAAGTATCATGGCTCCAAAAAGGCCATCAAATTATCGTAACCGAACAATGTAAGGTCGAAATCCAGATTAATACTTACAAGGATGTTATTTTATGTGATTTAATGTCGATGGATGTATGTCACATATTGCTGGGAAGACCTTGGCAGTTTGATCAGAAAGCGATACATGATGGCAGAAGAAACACTTGTACTCTCGAGAAATATGGAAAAAAGCATATACTGCTACCATTGAAGGCTAAAGCTAATGAAGAAGCACCTAGAAACAACATTATGTTGATGAGTGGTAAAGCCCTATTGCAAGAAGTCGAGAAAGGCAAGGAGATGCACTTTTCTATTGTAGGGAGACCCAAGGTAATTTGAACTTCTACAAATTTAGAAGATGTATCTGGAGAAATTCGAAATATGTTGAATGATTTTGCTGATATTATTGTGGATGAGTTTCCAAATTCGTTACCACCAATCAGGATTATTAGTCACCACATTGATGTAATCCCTAAAGCAAGTTTATCGAATAAAGTAGAATACAGGTTAACTCCGTAGGAAAATGCCGAAGTTGGGAGACAAGTGCAAGAGTTGATGGATAAAGGATTAAGCAGAGAAAGCCTTAGTCCATGTGTTGTACCAACAGTACTCAGTCCAAAAAAAGGAGGTGAATGGCTCATGTGCACAGATTCTAGAGCCATAAATAAAATCACTATCAGGTATCGTTTTCCCTTACCATGAATGGATGATTTAATGGATTGTTTTAGTGGGTCGAAATATTTTTCTAAGATAGATTTGAAGAGTGGTTATCATCAGATAAGAATTAAAAGGGGGGATGAGTGAAAAACTACATTCAAAACAAACAGTGGTTTGTATGAATGGTTAGTAATGCCTTTTGGACTTACTAATGCACCCAGTACTTTCATGAGATTAATGAATGAAGTTTTGAAGGAATATGCAGGCAAATTTGTCATTGTTTATCTTGACGATATTCTAATTTTCAGTCGAAGTAAAGAAGAGCATCTGGAACACCTTAAATTAGTTCTAAAGACTCTGCAGAGAGAAAAAATGCTAATAAATTTGAAGAAATACATTTTTATGAAGGAATAACTAATTTATTTGGGATTTGTATTCTATAAGGAAGGTTTTAAAATGGATCCGGAAAAAATCCAAGCAATATTGAATTGGCCAACTCCTAAAAGCATATTTGAGGTAAGAAGCTTTCAAGGTCTTGCAATTTTCTATAGAAAATTTATTAGAAACTTTAGTTAGATTTGTGCATCCATTATTGAAACAATCAGGGAAAATAATCAACCATTCAAGTGGACAGAAGCAGCAGATCGAAACTTTAAGTTGCTGAAGAAGAAAATTACCAAAAAACCAGTTTTAGCTTTACCAAATTTTAAAAGGTTTTCCAAGTTGAAACTGATGCTAGTGGAGTTGCGATTGGAGCAGTTTTAAGTCAAGAGCAAAAACCAATAGCATACTTCAGCGAAAAACTGAACGAAGAAAAGAATAAATTTCATCTTATGACAAGGAGTTTTATGCTGTTGTAAAGGTTTTAAAAAGATGGAGACAGTATTTGTTACCAAAAGAGTTTGTGTTATATTATGATAATAATGCATTACGGTTTATAAACAACTAACAAAAATTTAATCAAAAACATGCCAAATGGCTAGAATATTTGCAGAGTTTTACTTTTGTAATCAAGCATATGAGTGGTAAATTGAACAAAGTTGTTGATGCTTTGAACAAAGTGAACTTAATTATGCAGGAATTAGAATTTGGTGTTGTAGTATTTGAGGAAATGGTTGACATGTATAAAGAAGATGCAGAATTTAAAGAAATTTATGCAGCTGCCAAAAATCCAACAGTTCATAATAGAAGCAAGTGGTTGGATTCTCTTATCCAAGGAGGATTGCTATTCAAAAGTAATAAATTATGCATTCCCAAAAGCTCTATGAGGGAAAACATAATTAAGGAGAAACATAGTCGAGGCCTTTCTAGATATTTTGGACAAGACAAGACCTTTGCTCAGGTAAATACTTTTTATTACTAGCCAAAGATGCAAACTGATGTTAAAAGATTCGTGGAAAAATGCAATATTTGCTAGCATGCTAAGGGGAAAAGTCAGAATACAAGATTGTATCAACCATTACCAATACCAGACCAACCAAGGGATGCTAGTATGGACTTTGTTTTCGGTTTGCCAAAAACTCAAAGAGGAAATGACTCCATTTATGTTGTGGTGGATATATTTTCTAAAATGGCTCATTTTATTGCACACAAGAAAACAAGTGATGCAATGCATATTGCTAAACTATTTTTTTTAGAAGTCATAAGATTACATGGATTGCCTGTAAGTATTGTGTCTAATCGGGATACCAAGTTTGTAGGACATTTCTTGAGAACTCTGTGGAAGAAACTAGGTACCAATCTTAGTTTCAGTTTAGCATATCATCCTCAAACGGATGGACAGACTGAGGTAGTGAATAGAAGTTTGGGAAACATATTGAGGAGCTTCGTGTATAAAAATCCTAAGTAGTGGGATTTAGCCCTTGCTTAGGCTGAGTTTGCTTATAATGATATTCCAAATCGAAGTAATGGTCTGAGTACATTTCAGATTGTTTTTGGAATGCATCCAAGAGGTGTGTATGAACTCAGAGACCTGGGAAAAAAAGAGATAGGGAACGCAAAGGCTGAAGAGTTTTCAGAACAAATGAAAAAACTATAGGAAGATGTCAAAAACAGATTGCAGGAAAGTAGTAGCAGATACAAGCAGAAAGATGATATGAGGAGGCGAGAAAAGGAATTCCAAGTGGGTGACATAGTCATGGTATAACTACGAAAAGAGAGATTTCCTTTTAAAACTTATAACAAATTAAAAATGAAGAAGATAGGACCATGTAAAATTGTAAGGAAATTTTCTTCAAATGCATATGAAATTGAATTTCCAATAGGAATTGGAATATCACCAATATTTAATGTTGTATATTGGTATCTATACAAAGGACCAGAGGAAGAACAACAATAAGACTCTACAGCAAAATAAAACTAGACGGTAAATTGGGAGGAGTAGATGCCAAAAACAGAAAAGAAGGTAGCGAAGCCATTTTGGAGAAAAGATTATCAAAGGAAACCAGGGGACAGATCTATTATCAGTATTTACTTAAATGGAAAAGAAAACCAGTGGAAGATGCCAATTGGATGACCACAACAGAGCTATAGAAGTTTCAAGTAGATCCTGAAGTGTTGATGAATCCATATTTTTTTACCCCAGAAGTCTGATGCAAGAGCATCCGGACTTAGCCAGCAATGTGATTACATGTTCACATGTTGTGGCTAATTTGAGAGGAATAAACATTAGAAATACTATTTTATTATTTATTTATTTATGAGAGTAGTTGGTTGTTTTGTATCTTTCAATTAATTAGGAATAAAATTAGAAATTGGTTTTTTTCCCTCCATGAAAATAGGGCCAAGTAAGGGTAAGAGCTTAGGAATAGGGAGACATTGGTTTGTTGGTCTAGTTTGGAAAAAAATCCATTTTAAGAAGGACCGCTTCACACTAAAGTATAAATATAGGGAAACAAGTGAGGAAGATAGAAAAAAGAGCATAGAGAGGGATAGTGTGATAGTGTGAAGAATGGTGAGAGCCAAAGGGGAAACAAATGTAATATTCAGGCCATAAGAATTTGATATAGTCATTATTGATGTAGTTTATGAAATATTTTCATTCATTCTCTCTCTGTCCAATGTTTTTTGTTTACTTATCTCTCTGACACATCATACACATTACGCTATGCAGTAGACAAGTGATGTTGAATTGCAGTTAACAGATGAGTGATTAAAACCAATTGTGATCAAAGAAGTAAATCCCAGAAAGACCATGGAGGGAAGTTTCTTCCTCGTTCGGTTGACATCACAGGTTCAGTATATAGTCTCAATGCATCGCACGGCTAACTTCTGGATTGTCACCATGGGGTGGCAAGCGAATTGTGAAGACTTGAATGTGAATGCTGAGAACTGAAAATGGAGTTAGGGTGAGCTGGCAAGCATATTGTGCAAATATAAATGTGAATGCCAAGGGAGAAAGGGATTCCACACTAAGACATGGGTATTGTGGATGCGCATTGATGGAACCTGTGTGATCTTAGCACTTCAACGAATGTTGCAGAATATGAGAATTAGTGACAACGTTCAGTAATAAACTTGGAGAACGCAAATTATTTGCTACAGTTTTGAGTGTATGATGGCCACTAATCAACCTTGATGTTGCATCCTCATATGAGGAATACATTTCTTATTTTATTGGTTGGATAGTGGTGTTGTAGAATCCTCATTGTATATGTTATGGTGTTAAAAAATGGTGGTTTAAAATTGCATATTTTGCAAATTGGTGTTTCATTTTCTTAAGGAAAATAAAGTGTATAAACTCTATTCTTGCGCACAATTCTTTTCTTTGTGCAGTATTCATTATTCACTACATCAATTTTTAACGTATTCACTTATTCACTCCATCAGGGAGTCATTGTGAATTCAGAGCCAAATGGAGCTAAATTTCATGAAGCATACCTGCGGATGAAGCAGAAGTTGCAACAAGCACGATGGTTGGAATTCATTGAAAATTTTGATGGGCATGAGAAAGAGGTTAGGAAATCATTTTCTTGGGCTTATGATGGTATAGAAGTGGAAATCAAGGACATCAACTTGGTTATGACATATTCATTCATAGCAGAAGCTATCGGATTGCTGAGAAATGGGGAAAGTTGGTTTAAGAACTGAAATATTAAAGGAAAAGAGTGGGAGGTATTCCTTAAAAACCCAGTTACGGATATCTCTATCTTGAAGAAGGGAATTCTAGTCATAGCCTTAAAGACTAAATGGAGAAATTTTATAATTATTCATAAGTTCATAACCTGTGAGGGTAGGTTTGGAAACATGTTCTTTTACCATGTTTTCTTAATGATGAAATTTCTTGATGGTAATGAAATCAATTTACTGTACTTCTTTCTTTCTAGTTTGAGAAAAACAGTTGCTAACTTCCAGAGAAAAATTCAATTCATTAAAAATGCCCTGTATCATCATGGGTTAGCGAAAATTTTAATTGAAGCTCACTTGAAAAGTAAAGGGGAAAACTAGGAATTTTTTTTGATAAGAAATCATTTAAAGAAGCTGAACAAAATGAACCTAGTGATAAAACAAGGAAGAGTTGACGAAAGTTGAATTCAAACCCTAAACAAGATTTTTTGCACAAGAAACACAACAAAATGAATATTCTGATGATGAAATTCCTCTTTCAAATGTTTTGTAAAATCTTAAGAATAAGAATGTTAGAATAAAGAAAAACAACAGTAAAGATGAAGGTACATAAAAAGAGAGAGACATAGCATGGAAAAGTTAATAAGAAGATGGATACCACCACTACGAAAAAATCAACAGCAATTTTGTGAAGAAGTGCATGACTTAAAAATTAAACCAATGAACAATATGAACAGTATACTAGGTTTTTTGATCTAGAAGAAGAAGAGGAACTAAGATTTCCCTCACCAATTGAAAGTCCAACGAGAAAAGCCCAAAAATTGACCTTCTCTTGGAAGAAATCTATGACTATATAGAATCTCTGGAAAAAAAAGCTACAAGAAAAATTGTTGAGTCATCCTAAAACTAAGAAGAAAACTTAGATGAAGAAATTCATTTCAATCCTCGAGAAGAACCAAGAATTGCAAACACTCTGAAGCAGGAAGTCTATGAATTGGAAGTATTCAATAAATATTTGAAGTGGGAACACGAAGCACTAAAGGTACAAAATGAAATCCAAAGAACTCAAAATCATAACATTATTCTACATCTTGGTTTATGGTACAAGAAAAATAAGAAATTGAAAGCTAAGAATAAATTTCTCAAGAAAAGGGTCATAAGTTTGCAGTATATGATCTTAATGAAGAAGCCAAGGATGGTAGCTGGTACTAGAAAAGAAAAGAGAATGAATTTAGATGTTCTTTCTCAGGCCTCATAGGTAGCTCACTGACATAGAAGGGTTACAAATTTTGAAATGTTGAGCATGAGGACATGCAATATCTTCTGTGTGGGGGAATGTTGAAGACCAAAATGTCCCTTTTTGACAACCTTCTTATACCCCATTCTCCTTCTTTTTGAACTTAATAATTCTAATTGGGTAACAATTTGAAGGTTATTGGAAAAACAAGGTACATATTCATATTTTCACTATTATTTATTATTTGACTTAATATTTGCATAAGCTACTAAATTGCATCAATTGCAGCTAATGATCGATTACTCGAAGGTTCTATAGGTTTTGAGATTTCGGTTGAGGAGCGAAATTTTTGGGTAGGTAGTTGATAACTAGAATAACATTATCCACCTATCTCCATGATCATATCAATCATAAGGATTCCATACAAGTCATGTCAATGTGTAAGTTAGCCCAATGTGAAAGGATCCGAAGGTGAACCAGGCGAGCGAGGAAATTAATGAAGCTTATATTTTGCCTCATCATTTTCTTCTCCAATAGAAAATCATTAGAAATCGACATGCCATATTGTCTTACATTATTTTTAGAAACTTTGTCAAGTAGAATAGGCTTGTAAATATCTAAACAGTTATTGAGGGATATTATAAAATCTACCTCTCGGCATGATAAAAAAAAACTTTATTATTGTTTTGAAACTATTAACTCAAACTTTCCATTTTCCAGTGTGTGTATATACTCTATGGATGTTGGCTACTTACAACTCCCAGGAGGGCACCCAGAGAGATGTAAGATTTTCATTCCGTTTTTAATTTTCTCATTTCAATTTTGCAGTATTAGAATAGAAAGATAACCTTTCAGTTCAGTGTTTTATTTACAGTGAATGTCTATATCAGTGAGAATAGAGTTTATATCAAGGTTTTGTATGTATGTATTCCATATATTTGATCAATTAGTTGTGTGAGGAATAAAGAATATAAATCGAAAAGGATTCTTATGCACATGTAAATGTTAGAGTAGAATGACTTGATTTCAATTTGAATTATTTTAAGGTTTTGATAACAAGATTTGAATTTTCTAGTGTGAAAAGATTTAATTCAATTTCTATTAGTAAGATTTAATTTTTATATCTTAGTGTGAGGAATATTTTCATTTTACTTTTGAGAGATTAAAATTAGTTTCCATTAAATTAGTTTCCTTTAAAATTAGTGTCAAGTGTGAAATAGATTTGGATTTGATTTCATTCACTTTTAAATTAATTTGTTGAAGATTTAATTTTTTTAAGTGTGATTTATTTGTGCAAGCGTTGTATTATTTTTTCTTTTAATAATTCGTAGATAAAAACATGTGCATAAAAATCCTAATCCAATTTGAAAATTATTCACCTAATGAGAAATCCTAGCACAAACAATGCATTTACACTTCATCAGTTTACAAGTCTCGTCGATAATTTATGAAGTAATTTAACCTCGATTAAATTAAAAAATCACTCCCCATTGTTTCACCAGTGTGATCTTTTGTTGTTTTCGCTCTCCTCCTAGCATGTCCACCTTATGGAATATTTTAGCTACAACATGGTGTCATTGAGGGAACATATTTTCATTGAGGTTGATAAGTACTTTATCTATGAATGTGGTTTACAATTCCAACTTTTATTGTTTTCTGAGCTCTGTATTATTCTTCCTTTTAAAATTCTTATTCCCATTCTTCAATTCTCTCTTACAAGGCCTGTCGGGTATATAACATATTGATGTCAAGGTTCCAAGGATTGGAGGAAGAATGCAAGTTATGACTCAAAAATTTGTGATTTTTCATTTATTTTTTCTTCAAAGTAATTCATCCGCATCTAGGTGTGTGCATTCTTGTATCAAATCCTACTTTCTCTCCTTTAATACTTGCACTCACACAGTTTTCACTCATGGTGTTTTGGTAGAATATTTGGATTTAATTTTATGTTGTTTTTTTATTTTCAAGCATGGCTTGTCGAGTCGTATCATCCTCTTGGTACGGTCATATATTCAAAACTTAGGTGAGTTTTCCTCTGGTGTTTATAGATATTTTTTTCCAGCTCTTACCATGTTGGTAGCCACATCGATGGCCGAAATTTCAACACATTCTCTGTAGTTGCGCATTTCTGGTATGTAAAGGTCATCCCAGAACTTAGAACGACAAATAGAGGTGAATTATTAGTGCATCCAAACTCGGGTAAGCTAAAGTGTGCCCTTTTATTTTCAATAGAGTGGTACCTATTATTCCTAGGGTCACACTCATTCCCATTTCCTATCCTTCGGTTCTTGTAGGTTCTACTTCTCATTCCTTTTTCCATTTTATTTTATACAATATCCTACACAAGATGTCATGACTAATCATTCCCTTCTTCCATTTTGTTGCAGGTTGGGCACACACTGGCATTATCTGTTCCAAGTAAAATGTCCACTCCTCTTTGTTGGTTGGTTATTTCTTTGCTCTCCTCACTACTTGTTTACTTACTCCAATTCTCCTGTCCTGTAGGCATCAAAAGTGTTTCCTTGGAAGTTATTGGAGCATCCATATTTTTTTTGGAAACTACCAAATCAATCATCAATATCCTCCACTTGTTAGCTTGTCTAGGTCTGTAAACTCAGTTCTTTGGTGTCTGTCAGTTTCCGTGGTCATTTTCACACTGCTTCCTCTGATGGTATTATTGGAATTTATTACTATAATAAATCTGAGAATTTTCATTATAGATCAAGGGTTTCTATATGGGAGTTTTTCTCCCAACCCCCAATTGAATACACACGTACAATTCCTTTATAACTGTGTTGATTAACTATATGGATTTTTGTTATTGAGGTTTAGACTTTTTATTTATTTATTTAACTTACTGAGGCTCATACCTCTAGGTATTGAGTTGTAAGGTGTAATTCCCTTAAGGGATAACATCTTGTGGAAGTTTTTATTAAATAAATTCTCCTAAAGGTATTGTTTGGACTATTGATAGCATATTTTGTTCAAATATTATTAACTTTGTCTACATGATTTCAGTCGATTTAGAATTTTGATGTTTATTTTGATAATGAAACATATGACTGATAAATTGTGCCCATATATCTACTTCTTTGTATTCTATTTGCCTCATATTGTTGCTCAATTTTCAAACTCATGTAGGGTTGTCGTGTCATTCAGACACACATATATTTCCTTTTTTCCAGCGTGGTTTTTGTTAATTTCTGTTGTTTTTTAGTACTAAGATAAATGAAATATTACACTTTCTATTGCTAGGATTATAGATCAATGGTTTCTCTACGTGAACTTATTATGTTTCCTAGTAATTTTTAACACTACAACTGCCCTAGGATTTTACCTTATTCTAAATGGAGATATATTCGTTAAAAATAGATATGTTGCATTCTTACCCACTAAATTCTATCACCTCTACTGTACTCAGTGTCTACTGTTGTTGCAACATTCACATAATACCATATTGTTTCTTTTTCTAGCCCACAATAACAATTTTATTTAATTTTTATTAAAATCGCCTTATATTTTCTGCTTAGGTCACACAATTAAAGTACAAAAATATTTATTCTCTTTAATAATCACAGTAACCAATCTCAAAATCGTTCCACGGTCAAATAATTGTATTTATTCTCATATAATTTCAAGGCATATCTATAACTTTCTAAGGTGTGTTATTTCCTAGTACTTACACATCCGTTCTGATCATCTTACTATTCTATATCATAGTGAGTTGATAACCTTCAAAATCACAAAGATCGCAAAAACTTGGAACATTCATACTTATGAAATTTTTGAATCCCTTCCTCATAAAAAGAAATTCAACTATTAATTGATTTAACAACATAATTCCAATTATTAAATCATGTAAAGGCATAATGTTAGATTTTCCACAATGAGTAACTACAGGTATTATTTGCATAAACCTATATAACATCGATGAACCCCAACAACTATTCAGAGGCAGAAAAATAAGAAGACATATCGGGTATTCTATAGTAACTAGAAAATAAGATAACTTAATAACTTAATTTAAATATTTTGGATGTTAGGGATCCACTTGAGAACTTTACACCTATTTTACCACCCAAAATTGAGTTGAGTGCTTCCAGTTTGCCCCTGAGCTGAGATGTACTTGTCAAGGTATCAACAATCTTTATTCCCTTCAAAATATATTTAACACTTTTCTTTCATGACTAATTTCCTTCAGTAATGTCCTTCTTTTGTGGTCGCTTTTAACCACTTGCCTAAGTTTTTTCATAAAATCCAACCTTTCTCTCCTGCAACGATTTATGCTTGTCTAACTTAGCATCTCTCCCCACCTAAGCGTTTTAATGAATTTTTTCTCTCATCCATTAAAGTTCATATAAAATATTATCTAGAATCCTTATCATTAAATAATTATCCAAATATCGTTTACCAATGAGATTTATGTTTTCTTTTACAATTATCTCATATTCCAGTGTTTCATTCCCAAGTGCTTCAATTTCCTTTATTTATTTATTAATACAAATTATTTGTTTATTTACATAAATTTTTTAATATACTTCTTGGCCTTACCGCCATTCCTACTAACATAATTTCGTCAAAGAAAACACATTAAATTAATATAGAGATATTACATTCTTCCCCCTTTTAATTCACATTTTCCTCAATGTTTATTCTCTTACTACTTCCCTTGGAACTTGATGAAAATATAATGTTGGTATGCTATTAGTGCTACCAACATTTAGTCACTTCCAAATTTTAGCTCAATTGTGATTACAAGAATTCTAGGTTCCTATAACTAGGAACTAAAATATGGTTTATGGATATTGGATCATTAGATCCTACTTTTATTGTTCATAGGGTTAATCATAAAATATTTCTCAAGAATATTCAATTAAATTTCTTTTTTCATAGACAACATCCATTCTCTTATTATAAACCCATTTCCAATCATAACCTTACAAATAAAAATCTGGACTTGACACTTCATAACCAAAAATTTGAATTGTAAGATCATGTAGGCCGCAAACCATAAATCCATACCTTGATCATGGAACCACTGCTACTTCCTCATTCATTACTCACCTTCTATAATTTACTGTTTCTGGAACAAATAAAAGTTGTCAGAACTTCCAGAAGCTACCGAATATCTTCCCCAACACTTTCAATCTGATTTCCAATATTTCATAACTCCATCATCTCGTGATTTTGTATCAATTTCCTCTCAAAATTTTTGGGTGATATTACCAATAGATAGGCGTTAAAATAAGTTACTAAGTATTCAAACTTTCCAATTGTTGGACACCCAAATCAATAGCTGAGCACTCTCATTACTCTATCAATTTCATGTATTCAGCTTCTGTAATTGGAAATGTCTCTGGACTATATATTTCGAGGATCCAACGCATTATACATATATATATTTATCAATCCACCATGCACTTAATACCAAACCTCTCCTTAAAGAAGGATACTTAACTCCAATGTTTTGAATAGACAAAACGTATGGGTAGACCACGATTTCCATGCGATGTTGGTTATACTCTATTCTAAGGAATTTCATCATTATCTTGGAGTTATTTGCAATATCTGGAAACCATCTCTTAGAACATCAATTAAATTTTTATTCAATTTCATCATTGGCTGGGATCTATCTACAATATCTGGGCACCATCTCTCAGGCGATCAATTCAATTGTTTTTCTTCCAATTGACTCAACAAACCAATTCCAATGTGTGAAGGTTGAAACCAAGATGATTTACTAACAAAAAACACCTTTCCCTCAAAGATCTACGTTGTAAACTATATCCAGGATTTGGAATTCAATGTCAAACGTCTAATTTAGCTATAGTTTCATCATTTATTTGCTTCCTGCACCAAACTTCGTCATACTCTGCAGCATCATTATAACTCTACCGCTTCACTTTGCTGACAGATAACCTTATTCTCTTCGATATGGGAATTCCTTTAGTAGAACTTGGATGCTCTTTCTACACTCGGTCACACTAGAAAATATAGAGATTTATAATCATACACAAAAAAACTCTCATACCCTAGACATATAAAATGGATTCATCTCCCATATTGAATTCACTTCACTATAATTATTTATGTGAAGAATTTGTTAAGCCTCGATTTACACAAGCTTCTCTACTTGATCTGATTTCTTGAATCTACAATAAAATACATACACAAATATCTACAAATATCTAGACATGCACATAATTCCTCATAATCAATTGTTAATTCTAGTTTCACACTTAAAAGTTAGAATTTGTCAATTGAATCAGAGAGATATTCAATTACACAATGAAATTATCCCGCAATATCTCTCTGCCTCTTCTAATGCCTTTGAGGCTTACAAATATATACAAATATATTCTACAACCAATTCTGGTTCAGATGCACAATCCACTAAACCATATCCTAAAAACCCTCTAAACCCATTTTCAACTCACCTAAATCTTATTCTAGGATCTCCTAATCCCTAAGGTTTTTATGAGATCTTTACTAGCCTCTCTCGCATTCTCAATTATTTGAGAATATTTACATTAAAAAACTCACATACATATTTCTCACTCAAATCATATAAAAATATACAAAATTCTTGTAAATAAATTAAATTCTTTAATAAACATTAGATCCTCTAAGTCAACCAAAAATACAATGATTTTTCGAGCCAAATACTACTGCATCAAAACTAGTGTTAGATAAAAAAAAATTTTGCATTCCATCTCCCCGCCCCCATATAGCATGTTTAGGAGTATAATTCTTCCATTTTACTTCAACTTAAACGACGGCTAGATTCGAAATACCAATCTCTTTCCAGTCTAGGATACAAAAAGGTTCAACCTGAAAAACGTTTTTGGTCCCACCTATAACATATCAATGATATATGATATTTATCATGTATGTATTTTTTTTGGTTAACATACATAAAAAAAAATTAAGAGATTTAATATGAATGGTAATGTTAATTGATAATCTACTGTCCAATTTTTTCCACAACTCTGAACAACCCATAAAATCGTGGTGCTAAATTTAAACAAGTTCCCATTTTTTTTGGAATTCCTTCTGTAGTTTTTTTTTTACCTACATATCTTCTTTGTTGGTTCTGTACATATTTAATAGTCTACTAAATAGTATTATCTATTAGAGACATTCCTTCTTTTCTTAAGAGATAGAATAAATTTCTTTTATTTCTACAACCCTCACTTCAGTACCAAGTATTTCCACTTCACTTTATTTTATGAAATAGCTCAAATCTGAAGCTCAAATATTCCTACATTTATTTCATGCTCTTTCATTAGTATGTTTTTTTCATACATGTTGGACATGTGATTCATTCCTTTCACCTTAATCCAACCAAACAATTCACATGCATCCAATCATCTCAAAATAACATCATTTTATTTTAAGTTGTTATTTTGATACCATTGTATCCAAAATACATCTATCTTGCACATTTAAATGTAAGATAACCCAATCTTGTAACCGCTTCCACATATATATATATATATTCCACCAGTTCTGTTTTCCATGCCCTTCCCTAACTAGATAAGAGTTTAAAGACATACACAAGGCATTCACAACATCGGCAGAGGTAATTAAAGAGTATTTTGATACATATAAGTTTCATGCCTTAAGCAACAAGCATAATTCCCCAAACTTATAACACTCTTCTTTTTATGTCTCATCCACTATTGTCTTTTAACTCACTCCCTTGAGTTGTATATTTTGGTCTGCACTATTAACCATTTATGTTTTAAAATTTGTTAGGCTACTCCAATAATTCTTATTAGGATTCCTAATTCTCTTGGTAAAATCATTACAATCCACCCATTTATAATTGTTTTTAGTTCAATTAACATCTAATTTATGGGGTTCCTAAAAAAAATCACAGTACTAATCTTTAATTCTACAAAGCTTTAATATTTAAAATTGACGCCCAATCAAAGATTTATTCACCCTATTTAATGGTTTGTTCAAATTTTCCTGAGGAACCTCATCTTTTCAGTCTTCATTTAGCTTTGGTCATTTTACCCTTATTCGTTTATATGTAAGGATGATGATTTATTCACTATTTCAGCACCCTATTACAATGCCATTATGTTTTTTCTAGCTTCTTGGATTTTCAAAATACAATTATGACCACTATTCTCAAATGGGCAGTCTATAATTGGTATTTATATTTTATTATTTTTGTAATTATTTTATCCATTAACCACAATTTCTGAGAATATTTTATCTTGCCCCATGAACCCTTGTTCATTATGAATCCTTTCCCACTTCATGCAAAGTGCATCTTTGAGACATTTTTTTGAAGGATCGACCACACATGCCCCAAAGTTTGTTATTATCAACCAATTTTCTTGGTTATACATTCTTTGTATTATATTCCAGGTATATTATTTTTTTAAGAAACTCTTAATCCGAGGCTTATATATTTTATCAGGCAGGTTTTTGAATCCCGGACTTATATTTCAGTTTTTCAATTGTAACATCATGGACTCATTCTATTAGATAGTGCTTCTATATTTTAACATTAAAAATAGAATAACCCGAATTTCCCTATTCAGTTGTTCATGTTTGGTTGGTTTTTTTACCGGTTGCATGAGCTGAAATATTGGCCAATAAATATTTAACATCTCTTGATGCACTCAATTTGGTGTAACTTTGTGATTATGTTATTATTATTATTTTATTTTCTATTTGATTCTTAACTGAGTATCTCCTCTAACCATACTATGTGTGGAGCAAGGTTTTTGGTGCTCCAACTTCCCCAAGGATTGCTCTTTGTATTGGTTTACTAGCCTTACGATGTTATCACCTCTTTCTAATCTGTCCCTATATGTGATATCCTAACCTATAATTCTAATAAGAAATTTTCCAAAGTAGGATTTATGGAATGAGACTTCCAAATTTTCTTTTTCGGAAAAAAATAAATAAATCTTTTATACTTTCATAATAGTCTATTGAGATCAAATACTAATTTCGCACCTTAAATGTATATGTTTTTGAGAATGATTTTTTCAAATATTATTTCTCATAAGGCAGCCAACATATATCATTTGTTTTATTTTCATTATCGAGAGCATATTACAGTGCATGAATTTATTATGTAGCCAACCTAATCAGCTTTCCCAACTAAAATAAGTATCTTTCTTTTTTTAAAGAACAAACATCATTTCGAAGATATTAAGGAATTATCAACTTACTCAGATACTATGTGAAATCCTCCACATATGAGTACCTGCACTAATTGAAGGATTTGAATTGTCTTTCCACTTCTAAAGAGACAAGTTGTTTTTATGCTTCAGCAATCACCAATGAATACCACGATAGGCGGCCTTGAGCTTAATATGTCAAGATTCTTATATTACACTCTCTAAGTTGTATAATTCAACTTTGTTGTAAAGAAACTTGTTATTGAAGAACTTCAAACCTTATATATATATATATATATATATATATATATATATATATATATATATATATATATATATATGCTTCAGTGATCACCAATGAATACCACGATAGGCGGCCTTGAGCTTAATTTGTCAACATTCTTATATTACACTCTCTAAGTTGTATGATTCAACTTTGTTGTAAAGAAAAACTTCAAAAATTAGCCATATATATATATATATATATATATATATATATATATATATTAAGACGCAAAGGACTTTAATATATATATCAATCCTTGTCATTGTCTTCTTACGAAACTGCGTGTACCCTATCCTATTAGATTCTCCTTACCATTCAATATGTTGTTTAAAGAAACACACTGTTATGATAGTCTCATATTCACTTCTCTTCCTGAATCATAAAAGTGGAGTAGCTTATCTTGTATTTGAATGGCATCAATGATGTGCAATTTTGTTAATTGCAAATTAAATTTCCCTTACTCGAATTAGGTAGTCCACTTGTGTAGAAAATAATTTCGCAACCATCGGAATCCACTAGTGCCAACTACATGTTTTTAGTGTAACTGTTGTGGTGTAACTTACTTCTTCCATTTATTGTCACAATGGAAATAAGGAGAAATTCTTAGAAAAAATTCCATTAACCTAGATTGTTAGGCTTATAATAGATCACAATCCCTTTTTTCTTTATTTTTTGTTTGCATCGCCCGTAGGTTCAACCCTTTTTTTTCTGTTATATTTATGGAGTACTGAGAGTCTCATTACCAAGGAAACAATAATCACTTTATAAAAGGTCCAGTTGAAACCCACGTATGGCTAATTAGAAATTCCAAAGCGCATTTCAAAATAGGTTTCCCTACTAAGGAGATATTGTATTAAAAAAAATCAGTAGTTGATTCTGTCATAAGCAATGCATCAAGTCTTTTATCTCAAGAGGAAATACTCCCATATCTGACTATGTCGTTTAAATTAAGTGACAGTTCCATGGGATTTTTATGAAACACTCTAACCTCGTACAACCATGAATTGATGAATACTAACTATTTTTCATTCATTTTCTCTTTGTTGTTCCTTTACAAGCGGAGAGGATATCTTCCTTTACACCTGTAGATTGGTCCAAGAAAACTCTTCTAAAGTTGAAAGAATGAGATGGAACCACTTAGAAAAATATCCCCCCAAACAAATCATGGTGACACCTCAAGGAAAATGGAGTTTTCAAAGGGTGACAACTTTTAGCAACAACTATATCTTTCATGCGACTATTATAACATCTGCAAATTCAAAATTGTATAACTTTTCTATGCATTGTGACAAAACTTGGTAGCTGATAGCATATCACTAATGTTATGAACTCATACCCATTTTCATAACAAAGCCCATTAGCTCTGAGGATTGAACCTTAAGCTCTGATACCATCTATCACAACTCTCCTCTACTCATATAGCGTGAACCCAAAAAAAAATCATATATTTGTTTTTACCGCAATGGAACTATGGCCTCCATATATAGTCATATATTTTCATTTTAGACAAGGTTAGCTATTTTGTAATTCTATTCCATGAGCGATTATAAATATCAATCACCATATTTATCCTAGGCACAAGGGTTAGGGTACACATTTTTATCGTATCCCTTAGAGGGTTACCTTAATTTTCTTCTTTATCTAATGTATTCTTTAAAGCTACCTGCTCATTCAACGGTAGATTATATGCTCATATGTTTGGTCATGTCAAATTCTATTTCAACTATAGTACTGCAATATGATACCCTTATTAATGGTTAAATACGAGTTAATTAGATATTTATTAATCTTGTTATGCCAAACAAATCACATTAATGTCTAGTTCCTACACTGGTGCGACCTTAACATACGCCTTTTTCGGTAATTGTTTATACTCCTTCCTTGGGAGATTAACCCCCCAATCAGAGTCCTCTACATCTGCCTCTATAACGTGGATGGCATCTGACTTCCCTAGTAGTAGCTAGATGGGGTAGATGGAATGAGGCTCATCGAGGGTCATGATTGCTCGCTGAAACCCTAAACACCTTTCAAATCCCCACTTTTCCATCACTGTGCTCTTTCATTGTTGTCACTCCCCTCCTAGAAACTCCACCTTAGCATTCATAGTCCATCCTCTCGAATTTTTCTTTTGGAGAATACACACCAGCCATGAATATATGGGACCTTCGCATTTTTACATCTATTTCTTCAGGTAATCATTTCTTATTTCTAGGGTGAAATTCATTGTTTTCCTTTTTCAGTTATTGTTTGTATCATTATCATATTCCTTAACAATCGTTTCCACTTCAGTGCCGACAACCTCTTATGACATATTTTGGCTACAACATGACACCATTGAGGGAACATCTTTTCATTGAGGTTGATAAGTACTTTATCTACGAATGTGCTTTAAAATTTTGTTTTTCCTTATTTTCTAGTATCTGTATTATTATTCGCTTCAAGCTTCTTATGCATATTCTTCAATTCCCTCTTACAGGGCCCATCGAGTACACTACACATCGATGTCGTGGTTCCAAGGCTTGGAGGATAATGTGAATTATGACTCAAAACTTTGGAGTTTTCTGTTTATATATTCTTAAAGGTAACTCATACCCATCTAGGTACATGCATTCTCGTATGGACTCCTTCTTTCTCTCCTTTAATACTCACACTCACATGGTTTTTACTCATGTTATTTTAGTAGCATATTTGGCTTTAATTTTCTGTTGGTTTCTTTTCCGGTGTGGTTCATCCAATGGTCTCATCATCTCGGCCTAGTCATATATTCAAAACTTAGGTGATTTTTCGTCTGGTGTTTATAGATATTTTATTTCCAGATCTTACCATTTTGGGACGTCGTGTCCATGGTGGAAATTTCAAATTATTTCCTCTGGTTGAGCATTTCTTGTATGGAGACGTCAACACAAACCTTAGGATGACACAATTAGGTGAATGGGTAGCACATCCAAAGTCAGGTAAGCTATAACATACCATTTTATTGTCAATAGAGTTGCATCTATTATTCCTAGGGTCACGCTCATTCTCTTGTCCTATCCCTCAGCTCCTGCAGACTCTACTTCTCGTTCCTTTTTCCTTTTTATTTTATAAATGTTCCTACAAAAGATGTCATGACTAATCATTCCTTTCTTCCATTTTTTTGCAGGTTGGGCACACACCGACATTCTTTGTTCCAAGTAAAATGTCCACTCTTCTCAGTTGGTTGGTTAATTCTTAGCTCTCCTCACGTCTTGTTTACTTACTCCAATTCTCCTATCCTGTAGGTATCAAAAGTGTTTCCTTGGAAGATCTTGGAGCACCCATTTTTTTTTTAACTACTTAATCAACCTTTAATATCCTCCATGGGTTATCTTTTCCAGGGCTGTTAACTCACTTCTCCAGCGTCTGTCAGTTTCCATGGTCATGTTCACGTTACGTCCTTCGATGGTATTATTGGAAGTTATTACTATAATAAAGCTAAGAATTTTCATTGTAGATCAAGGGTTTCGATCTGGGATTTTTTCTCCAAACCCTCAATTGAATACACATGTAAGAGATATTTTTAATTATGTTGATTAACTATATTTTGTTTTAATTATTTTATATTAAAATTTAATTTTAAATGAATGGCTTGAAATATAGTGTAAGACAAAAACGTATTTGAGACAAAACTTTATATTTAAGACAAAAACAATTTGAAACAAAAATATTTAAGATATAAACAATTTGAAACAAAAAAGTTTAAGACAAAAGTATTTTAAAACAAATTTTTATATTTAAGACAAAACTAGTTTGAAACAAAAATATTTTAAGACAAAATTTTAGATTTAAGACAAAAATAGTTTGAGACAAAAATATTTTCAGATAAAATTTTAGATTTAAGACAAAAGCACTTTGAGACAAAAATATTTAAGACAAAACCTATTTAAGATAATTAGCAATTAAGACAAAATCATTAGCATTCAGAAGTTTGCATTGAAATATCCATGGATAGTGGATACTTATATTTTTTATTTTTGAAAATAGATATTCAAACCACATGAAATTTAATCATGTCATATTTATTTCTTTTATATTTTATTTTTCTTTTTTCATTAAACCACATTCTAAAAATTTAATAAATAAATAGATAAAAAATATCATTTTTTGGTTGGCCACTCAAGGGGATTGAACTTTGAATCTCATGTTTTAACATAATACTTCATAACGAGGTGATTGTCAATTGAGTTACATTCCATGAACTAAAATTGTTTTTTTTTTTAATATGTGAAAAATTTTAACTAACAATTGCACCAAATGTTGCAAAGGAAGTGCCATAAGGCATGAAATAGAGAAGAATCCTGACATATAAGAAATCATTGAATGATAAAAATTATTAAACAAAACACCATTAAAGAAAATATCCAATGAAGAAGGCTCATTAGGTACAAGGGATGAAAATTTGGTTTTCAAATAGTAAACATAAAGAGATTTTTGAGGGTATAGAAATGATGCAGTTGAGTGAGTTGTTGAAGAAGTATTACCTTATGAAGGAGAAGGCAGTGGTCCTTGGGGGAGACAAGTTGTCAGCTTCATAAGTAGGGGTTGTTGTTAGCTTAAATTTTGCGAGTTCCCTTTTTTTGGTGTGCCACAACCTTGATCTTGCTGATAGTTCATAAGCTAGCTACTTGAATTCCTCCTCAGAGAGCTTATCTGCTAGTTGATTGAGCTCATGATAAATGTGGGTGAAGGATGACCATTCTAGCTCCTGAATGTGTGACCAATTTTGAGACATCAAGGATTGAAGCAGCACATTCTACCTATAAAACTTGCATTGGCCCGATCAACAACTATTTGAGATTCCTGTCTCTTGCAACCTCTTCAAACCACAAGCACTGCCCAAATTAAGAACAACAAACACTATTGAGAACTCGACCTTTGAATTGGAGCCAGGAGCTAGAGTATATTTGATATGAATGAATTGTAATGAATTTATATAAAAAACAAATTGAAGGGAAAGAATAATCAACATATAAGGATAAACGTACTTTTTTAATGAGATCACCTGGATATTCTCTAATAATTTGAGTGGGATTTCATTCAAAATTCCTGCAAGATATGTTTCCGATCGAATGTATGAAAAAACACGAGACATTATAGCTACATAACTTGATCTTGCAGGAAAAATGAATTTCTTCACCCAGAAAACTTTATTATGAATACCATTTTCGTGTGATCTCAAGATGTGAGTAAAAATGCATTATATAAGAAAATAAAAATGTTCATGAAATTCCCATGAAAGTGAGAGCATCGATTAATTTTAATTTTTTTGTTCCATGTTGGTCTCTCTACTGTAGAGTTGTGGGATAGTTGTATCATGTGACTAAACTATATTCAATAAATAATCTTGCACTTACCCTAATATTTGAGGAGTAGTGATTTTTTATGTGAAACGGTATGGTCTGCGATCTCCTAATTGTGAACTATGTATAACATATCTAATTGGATGTTAGCCAAATTTTTCCATAGGTATAACATACCCAATTTTCACCCTCTGAGGGTTGTCTTGCCCATGATCACAGACAGCTTCTGATGACTACTATAATCAGGCCACTTGAAATGCTTCTTCTAGAGTTTAAAGGAAACACCTCCTTGAAGAAAAAAAATAAAAATAAAACAAGAAAAAATGTTGTAACAATTTAGTTAGAAAACAACTAACAACCTTCTTGAGGTGGAAAATTCTAGTTGAATTGAAAGAAGCAAGACAACTCAAGGTATTACAAAGATAAATCAAGACAATTGTGCAAATTTTTCAAGGATGCAACAAGAACGTTTTTTGTACATAATAAGAAAATATTTGCAAACGAGAAGATACCAAAATGGGCATGCAGAAGAAGAAGAACCAAAGAAATCAAATTCAATAAAGGAAGCACAACCACCACTCCAAACTCGCTTCTCTAAAACACATACAACCACAATAAGTCCCACTGAAGCTTACAAATTTATCAAACCCTAACTTACTAACAAATTCAATAAGCCAATATGCAAAAATTTGTTGAGTCACCCCCAAATCAATTAGTAATTATTGCATGAATGTACATTTGTTTGTAATTTTGCTTAAAAGGTTGAAATTCTCCAAAGAGTGTACAGAATATATCCAAGAGTTTAAAAAGTAGAAATTTTTCCTACCTCCTATTGAGATTGCAGCAAGATGATGGAGCTTAGTGAAATGAAGTCGCCTTCACTAAGTGGGCCCGCAGGCAAATTCTGACGCAATATCTATTTTTAGACTATGTCTATTTTTAGACATATGGAGCATGATCCAGGGGTGGCAGTATGTTATTCTTGGAGGATGTGTCATGTCGGTAAAAATAGACGGACTTCTATTTTTTTGGACTTTCAGGTGATTTCTATTTTTAGACTGCCTCTCCTTAAAATAGGGAAGTCAAATATTATTTACCCTTAATAATATTTGGAATATAAACTTCAGTTTACTCTCTTGGAGCACTTCAGTTCGAGCTACAGATGTGGCACATGCAACCGCCGATGAAAATACGTTTTTATGGGGTTATTGAGTCTATGCATGGTTGACTTCAGTTAAGACTTCAGTGGCACAAGTTTGGTGGAGTTAATGAGACAGCTAGTGGAGTTGTGTTCGGTTTAACTTAGTTGAACTAGTTGAGATTAGTTTAACTAGCTAATCAACTAGTAATGAGTGGAGTGAATTAAATATTATTTAATTCAATAATTAGTAACTCATTATTCAACTCAAGAACACATCAGTTCACTACAGTGCATGGACATTTCAGTGGAGACCAGTGAAAGAGGTAGATGAAAGGGTGAGTACAGCTATCAGTTGTGACATCAGTTGTGCATGAGATTTGCACCACACTTGGAGGCAATTGCCCATGATGCTTGCGCAGTGAATCCAAGGATATTTGAACCTTGGATCTCTATTTATATCAGCCTTGATTGCGCAATAGAGGCAGGCAATTAGTGGTTGGTTTTGAACCTGTGACTTGGGCAAAACCAAGCTAATTTGTGTGTAACTTCATGAGATAGTACTGAGTACTTGTGAGGAGTATTGTACTGATTGGTTACATGTTTTGTCCATTATAATATACACATATAGCTGCGGGGTTTTCAGCTATAGGCTTTCCCCATACATACTGAGTTAATGTGTGTCATGAATTGATGTGCGATCGCTTATTTTATTTTCCGCATGTGTGATGATCTGAGTGGAAGAGATTATGTGTTGCATATGAATTCGAATTGTATGTGATCAGGATAGTCTCGGTGGATAAATCTTTATTTATTCAGCAAATTTCTACACCTCCACAATGTATCATCACACCCGGATAGGTGACAAAATACAAGTCTAAATATTCTACCTATAAGTCTCAATGGTACTTCAACATGTCAATAACATACTTGCAACAATGGTTAGTGAGTTTTGTCTATTGTCTAAAAATATGTGCATCCATCCATCCAAAAATAAACATCTCAATCAATCCAACACCATAAATTGTGCTAAATAGTTCATCATGTTATTTCAAATATTACAATATGGTATTATATTAGCTCACATATTCCTTGAATATTTGAAATCCAAACTACCTTAGTGCAGTAGACTAGAAAGATTCGTACTCAAAAATATAAAAAAGAAATCAAACTAAAATAGAAACTAGAACTCTAATCCAGACACTTCATTATTAGCAACATGATATCTAATGAAGATGATGTGTGGAAAAAAAGGCTTCATATATTGTCTATCACACGTCAAATCGAGTGAACAAACACATGCACAAAACACATCAGAAATAGGGTTCATAGATCGACTTGCATTCTATGGTTTCAAACCCTTATTGTCTCCTTCAAGGGGGTTTCTTGAGGTCTTCAAAAAGACTTCCTTTTGCTAACCAAATGGATTGTTTCTTTCACACATGTATGGAAATGTAATTTCCAAATCATATTGTAATAGATTCATAAGGTGATATTATTGGTATTAACTACACCTTATTTGGAGACATCATTTTTATTGTATGGGTTGGTACCTTTATATTGGATGTGGTTGGTGATGTGAAGACTACTCAACCTCTAGTAAAGATTCATACTAACTCTAACAAGCTTATGGATTCTTGTTTACAAAGGGAGACCCCTCTAAGCTTAACTCATTGGATTCTTTGTTTGTTCATGCTAATTATTGTTCTGAACTTTCCTTCTCCAAGGAGTTGAGACTATTTGCTTCATTTATTTTACATGGCCTAGTGAAAGAAGAAGAATGGAGATTGTCTCCACATATTTTCCATTTTGCTAAGTTACAAATAAAATGAGTCAAATTCTATAGCCAATAGACTAATATCCTCTTGATTCACCTTTAATGAGCTATGCATAGCTCTCATCTATCACTGTAGCTTAATGAAATGACATCTAGTAGCTCCAAGACACCATTATAAATGGATTAGTTGTGAATTTGTTGTTAAATGATCGCCTCCAATTGTTCAATTCTCGTGAATTTTGGGGGAGGGGGGTCTTTTGGTGTATTGAGTGGGACAAGGGGACATAAGGGTAGCATGGATGGGTAGAAGTGAGAGGTTCGAGCATGGTTTACTGAGATCTATAATCCTAACATTAAAGAATGAGAAGGAGTCGTAGGGCCTTATGGCATAGGGGCTAGGGTACCTATAGGTAAGGCAATGAGAGAAATTGATAGGGGAACCACCAATAGTTGTGACAAAAGGATTAGGGGCCACATTAGCACAACCCATATGCAATTAACGCATAACCACTAAATTCCCTATCCCTTTAACCCCAAAGCCACAATCCCCTAACCCCTACACCCGTAACTCATAACAAATTAACCCTTTGATCCCTTAAACCCAAATCCATTATCCCCTTAACCCCTAACCCCTAACTTAGAATCCTTGAACCCCATAAACCCTAATCCCATATCCTCTTAAACGTTGAACCTTAACCCCTAACCCCTAAACTCATTAACCCCTAACCCCTTAACCCGCCGACACCTAAATAACATAACCCTCAGGCACTTAACCCCTAAATCCCCTGACATGTAAGCCCTTGATGGTTAATATTTAACCCCTAAATCCCTTAACCATTAAGCCATTAACCTCTAACCCTTAAACCCCCTATACCTCAACCCTCTAACCTCTAAATCCTATAAGCCCTAACCCTTTACCCATAACCCCTTGCTCCTAAACCCTTAAACCCCTTAACTTCTAGAACCCCTTATCCTTTCTCCCAAACCATAGGTGCTCCAACACTAATATTCTTGGGCATATTATGCTTTTTCCTGCTAACCGCTCCAAATACAACCTCTAAGAAATTGTAGGGTCCAAGGAAAAGAGCTACGAGTTCCCCAAATTCGATCTACATTTTATGGACAAAAAAATTTCCCCCAAATGTCCTCCAGATATTTGCCTTGGTGTATTAGATTTTGAAAACTACATAGGATGCCACAAGTAATCCTAATCATAAGACTCAACTTTCGTAATGACTAGGAGGCCTTAAAAATAAAAAATAAAACATCTTAACTTATGCCTAAAACTACTAAAATTTCATATCCCAAATATGAAATTATAAATTCTACAAAATTATGGGGAAACAAGGAAACCAACTTCCTCTTCTATAAATATCTAAGACCTTATGGAGGACAAATGCAAATTTTGAAATAAATTTTTGAAACTATGCTCTTGCATCAATAGCTACCAATGTATCCTTGTAGGCCACCCCCTTTAACAATAATAATAACAATGTCCTTTACCTAGAAGGAAATCCTTACATAATTCTCTCTTAGATCACCTTAATCCATTGCAATGATTGTCTTTGATGCCTACCTAGTTGCAAGCACATTAAGAAGCAATGTAGCATATTCCTGGTTGAGGATTTCGATAAGTATGTGATTTTTGTTGACATCTTGTGACTGTCCCGTATGTGAATATATAAAATCATTTTTTTGTACCAGTTTAAGGACTGATACCATAAAGTCTGTGCGCTAACATGGATGGAATGCTAACTGCATGTTGTATATATTGTAATGTAAATGAATAATCTCTTCTAGAAAAGGCTCCAATCATGATGTCATTTCGCAAATGCTTGCACTCATCAATCGTGGTCAGATTTTAAGGTGCCATGTTCTTGTAAGGGTAAACCCACCTATCCATCTCTTTAAACGCACACAACACACATGTTGGCTTGATCTTGTGCTTGTTGTGGGGAAAATTTTGTTGCAGTGGAACCCCCAAATCAGATTTATTTGGGTTGACCCTGATTTTAAGGGTAGATTTATAAAGGTTCTGCATAGTACGTATATAAAAAATATGTAGGGTTCTCCATAAATTTCCTGAGAGAAACTCCCCAACACAACAAGTAGAATACTTTTTGAAGTCAAAGAGATTAATTGTTGCTAGTTATTTTTTAGAACTAGTACAAACTATAGACAATCCAACATGTCTCCTTTTTGGGATATCAATATAGTATCCATTTAAATAGACACAAGCATAGGTTAATAACACATACCTAACACAATCTTAATGAAATAATGTGATTAGAGATAGCCATGGTTATATATCTGATTTAGTCAAAAATGGATTGATATCTTCCTCAATGTGGATTGTTAGCTTGTTTTCCACTTCTTCAATCAAGTCATGGTTGTCTTGGATGCCCTTGTGACAGTGTGGAACTACCAAATCCAATGCCATCGGATTTATCCTAGTGACCTCCATTTCTTTGTTTAGTTCTTTCAGGCCCTTCTTGTTTCTGATTTCTCTCTTCCAATTTATAAACACATACAAAAATGCATTGACAGGCCTCTTGCTTTAATGCAATGGCTACAACGTAAATAATTCTCCATGGAAAAAAAATTCTCAGGGTCCTACAATGGCTACAATGTAAATACTTCTCCAATGGCTAGAACGTAAATGCTCCCTTGTGTTTCCCTGACAGTCCCTAACACTTCCTAGCACATGTTGGCACACCCTAGCACCTGGCACATCTTGGATGCATGTCGCCCTGGCACTATAGCATGACTTAGTACTGCCTATCATATCGTGTCACTCCCCCCTTGAGACACCTATAAATCGCTAACACTCCCTATCACCCACTCTTATTCATTCATTTATGCATTTTGACCTAGTGCTCTGTTATGTTTTCCTGGTAGTCCCTAACAGTCATTAGCATGCATTGGCACACCTTGGCACTTGGAACATCTTTGTATGCTTCCCTATCACTCTAACATGCTTGCCACTTCCTAGAATACCATGTCACTCCCTTCTTAGCACACCTGGAATTGTCCGATACTTCATTTCCATGCATTTGAAACTAGTGCTCCCTTGTGTTTCCCTAACACTTGGCCCTCACACTCCCTAGCATGTTTTCATGCCACACCCTGGTACCTACCACATCTTGGCATCCCTATCATGCCTTGGACATGCTTAACATGTGTTAGTACTTCTAGGAATTCCCTGACACACTTTGTTATTCCTTATCTTTCATGTCGTCATAGATAAACTTACTTTTTTTGTGACTTGGGAACCCGACCAAGTCATTGGAAAATCAATGTTGTGCCCAACCCAAAGTTTCCCTTTGTCTAAAACTACTTTTTCTAACCCTTTATGTAACCATAGTATTACCTCCTATAAGTCTTATTATGGCCTTCTCCTAACACACTTTGTCCTTGAGACACTTGGAATTCATTGACACTACTTGGCACACTCTCTTATTCATTCATTTCCATGCATTTTGACCTAGTTCTCCCTTGTAATGTCCTGGCACTCCCTAACACTCCTCAACATCCATTGACACTTTATGGCATGTGTTAGCATGCCTTTTCATTCCTTGGCACACACTAACACTCCTTAGTTATCATTCCCTCACAATTACCCTTACTTTTTTGGAACTTTGGAACCCAACCAAGTCTTGCCTTGACTATAACAACTTGACCAAGTTACGGTTACTACAACTAGATTGTGCCTTGTTCACCTAAGAAATGACTATAACCTCTCAACCATTTAACCCCCTAAAACCTAAACCCCTAACCCATTTAACCCCATAAACCCTAAACCCCTAACCCATTTAACCCCCTAAACCCTTAACCCCTGACCCCTTTAACCCTAATTCCTGACCCCTAACCCATTTAACCCCCTAAACCCCTAAAACCCTAACCCATTTAACCCCCAAACCCTAACCCCTAACCCCTAAAATCATTAACTGCTAAATCCCCTAACCCACTAAAGCTCTAAACCCCTAACCCATTTAACCCCCTAAACATCTAACCCCTTAACCCCTTAACCCCTAACCCCTAACCCATAAAATCCTTAACTGCTAAATCCCCTAACCCCCTAAACCTATAAACCCATAAACCCATTTAACCCTGTAAACCCTAATCATCTAACCCTTAAACCCTAACCCCTTAAGCCCTAGTTCCCAACCCCTAACCCATTTAACCCCCTAAACCCATAAAACCCTAACCCATTTAACCCCCTAAAGCCTCAACCTCTAAACCCTTAAACCCCTAAACAAATAATACCTAAACCCCTAATCGCTTAACCCCTAAACTCCTAAATCGTTAATGCTTAACCATTAAACCATTAACCCCTCACCCCTAACCCCTAAAATCCTTAACTACTAAATCCCCTAAGCCCTAAGCCCCTAATCCCTAATCCCTTAACCACTAGCTCAATATTCACCTAACCCCTAACTGCACCTAAATCCCCTGACCCCTAAGCCCCCAATCCCTAATCCCTTAACCACTAACTCATTATTCACGTAACCCTTAAATGTGCCTAAATCCCCTAACCCCTAACCCCCCAATCCATAACCCCTTAACGAGTAACTCATCATTCTCCTAAAACTAATCCCTAATCCCTTAAATACTAACTCATTATTCCCCTAACCCCTAAATGCACCTAAATCCCCTAACCCTTAAGTGCCCAAACCCTAACCCCTTAACCACTAACTAATTATTCCCCTAAACCCTAAACCTCTAACCCCTAAGCCCCTATTCCACTAACCCCTTATTATACAAGTCTCGTGGTGCTTTCTTGAGGCCATACAAGGATTTTACCAGTTTCATTCTCTATGTTCCTAACCCTTCACAAAAAATGCTTCTGGTTGGGACACAAAAACATTCTCTTTCATATCTCCATTCAAGAAAGTATTTTTTACATCCATTTGATGAAATTTCCAACTTTTTGAGTTTTTAGGGCAAAGAGTGTCCCGATGTTATCCCATTTTCTATGGGGGAAAAAGTCTTCTTATAATAGACCCCTTCTTTTTGTGTAAAACCTTTTGCCACAAGCCTGACTTTATTCTTGTCAAGTGAGCCATCTGCTTTATACTTGTTTTTGAAAAATGTTAGCGCTTAATTTAGCAAGGGTCCTAGGAGGGGTTCCAAAGGGACTACTACTATATCAAGTGGAAACAATGGAACAAGGACTCATTGTCACCTCATCCAATTTCCCCTGCTCTTTAGGAACTTTCACTGATGGGAGGAGTCTCGGTATAGGGAAATTACTAGAATGCTGAAACTGATAACGATGCACAATTTGATTTCCAATGCCCGTTCAAAGAAGAGGATCAGATAATAGGTTCCCTGCTTTAGAAGCAAAATAAGGACTCTCCAAGAAAGGCTTGAGGGAAAGATGACCTCAGGTTTAGGAATATTAAAAAATGATGAATGCCTAAGATCAAAACTTCCAAAATCCCTCACTTTTGATTGATGTGTTTATACTAGGCTTCAAAGTGAGGCAAGGATGACTCATTAAATGGAAAGATTCAATTAAAGTGTGAGATTTGGGAGAAGCTAGGGTGACTTTCCATGAAAAAACTTTTGAGAAAAATACTATAAGAGACTAAGGTTTGGGAGATATACCGTGGTAAAGGCTCATCCAATGATCATTTATAGTTAAGATAATAGGTTTTGAATGATGAAATAAAAAGTGCAAACCTTCAAGAAATCCTCAAGTCAAAGGAGCTTCAAAGGTTCCCTCTTGGTGTGATATCTAGGGCATCAATTTATTTGAAATTTCACCATCGTATTTTGTTCAAAATTGAAGGATGCCTAGAGCTCTAATCTAGCCTAGGAAGCGATGCCTTGCTTGAGGGCTTTTTTCTATTTTTATACACCTCATCCTTTTTTATTTTAGCCTCTTTAGGCATCATACTATGTTAGAGAAAATAAACCTTTATTCCCATACCTTGCATGTGAGCCTCTTCTTGGAAACTCCTCATGATGCAATTCAACCTAGCCATATATGCATGGTTTCTTTTCTTCATGAAGTCGAATTGGACCTATTTTCATCCACACATGTTAATTATTACAATGAGAAAGGTAAATATTGAGAGGTGATGTAGTCAAAAGGGATTATTATTCGCAGATTTCGTGTTTCAACCATGCAAACAGTGAACAGTCTTGTAGAGGGTGTGCTTAAGGACAAACAATAATCACTAGATATATATGGTTAATAAAGGAAAACAACAAGTTATTACAAAGGGGGAACCATAATGAACTATTTCTAGTAGGTTGGAACTTCATAATAAGAAAAAAATAGATATAATGGAGAGGTAGTGCCAAAGTGTTGTGTTGACTTGTTGCTCATACATTTAATGCACTAGTCTGAGTATTACATGCTAAAATAACACATATTTTAGAAGACATGTGCCTCAATAAAGATAATTTAAACACTATTGTCAATTAAAGGGAAAAAATTAGCTACAAAGTGTTTTGAGGAGATGTGTGCTTTCAAAAAACCTAGTTTTGAAAGAGAGAAAATTCACTAGAGAGAAATTGTGACATCCAAAATGATCTAGAACATAGGCCTTTAACCCACAATTTGATCCTCTTCTATTTCATAGATTACATTCTCTATCTTCGTATTATGTTCTATAAAGGAGAGGTGAAAGTCCTCATTCTAGAGGGTGGATTTACTACAAAGGTGTCAAGAGCTTCTCATCATTTTCCCTCATCCATTTCATACTTGAGAGCACTCCCACTATATGCACTTGATAGGGTAGCCCATGGTATAATGTCTCTATGATTTACTTTCCAACACTTTATTCACATATCAAATGAATTATAATATACTTATTTTATAGCTCTTTAAGTTCATGTGTTTGTTTTGTATATGTTATCATGCTACAAGGATTATGTTGTCATTACAATGCACTTATTTGAATGTTACTTTCATATTGGATGGATATTATTTGCCACTTTTCCATTTAATCACAAGATTTTTAATTAGGAAACTCATCACTACCCTCTATAATTTAATTTGTACTAAAAAACACCATTGTATATTGAATTATTTTAGACTTAGACCGACACAAATATATTAAAATAATCCTTATGAATAAAAATAATTAGTAATAATCCTCATTAATTAATAAGGTTACTTAACTATTGATAAAAACACTAAATGATTAAACAATTACAACAATTATATCACTAGCATATAAGGATACTTTAAAACATTTTTTTAAGCCAAACTAATATCTTGTCTTAAAATCCTAAATTATCATTTGAATTATTTTAATTTAAAAATTAAAACTTTTAATGGTCTTAAATTAGAAATTAAGACAATACATTCCATTAAGTTAGAAATTAACGCAAATCGTCCCATCAAGTTATAAATTAACACAATTCGTTCAAAGAGGTAGCAAAATTTTGAAAAGAGAAGAGGGGAAGTAAACAAACTGAGGGTTGGAGATAGGTCATTATTACAGCAACGCGAAATTGGACCAGAGAGAGAGAGAGAGAGATTTATCAGAGATAAAATCTGACTGAGAAAATGAGCTTGAAGATAGATCAACATAGGCAAGCCGCCTAAGCCAGAATATCTGGTAATCAACAACAACCCACAATTTACGAAGACAGTGGCCAATTTTAGCTTCCTTGATTACCTCCTTATGACCACCATCACCAGCGCCTCTGTGCTATTTGGTTACCTCGTAGGTGGAAACTAGAACTTAAGAGGACTATCTATGGTGTGATGGGAGGGTTTATGGTTGCCTATCAGAACTCTGTAGGCCAACTCATGTGGCTATTTACCAATGAAGAGGAAGTTGCCCAACATAAGAAGAAGGGAAAGTCATTTTGGTTAATGTGTTTTTTGGGTATTCTTCTTAATTTTGCAAGAAATAAATTTGATGCATGTTAGATTGGGATTCATGCCCTTTACTGTAAGTTTCAATTGTTTTGTTTCTTTAGAAAGACAAAGAAGGTGAACCCTTTTTTTTTGGGTCATTGCATTGTTAATGAAAATGAACAAAGGATCTGTCGGAGTTTTATTTTTCTCTTGAAAATCGATCTGATATTTCGTTACCAAAGAGTAGAAAGAATGAATGCAACATCAAGCGAAGGGAAATTACTAGAGAATCTGTCAAAGTTTTTTTCTTATCTGTTTGCGTTTTCTTGAAAATACCTCTGATATTCCAATAGGTTGCCTCATCGACTCTTCTGACCAAAGCCTTGTTGCATTGTTTTCCCTCTTAGTTACAGGGACAATGCCAAACTTGCCTCTTTTCATAGTAAGCCTCTAAGTCCTCTGTAGATGATAGCAGAGGAAGAGATTGCTGCAGCAACAAGAGGAGAGATGACCATGGTAGGGAAGTAGAGGGTTTCAAGAGACAAAGAATTGATAAGGGGAGTAGGTCATTTTTCCAGATCGAAAACGTATCACAAAAGAGGTATTTGGGCCCTCAAGGAAAAGAACAGGGCTAGTTTCCTCAACATGTCAAACAACCGCAAGTGCCCAAATCCGATGAAAAGGCTCCCAAATTCTATCCTGCAGAAGACATGCCCAAGCCCCTCCTTAACAAGAGGAAGCCCAAGCCTACCAAGCTCAAGTAAACTAATATTTCTATGTTTAAATCAATTTTTACAGTCATTATTCGATACCCATATAAGTATTTTTAGTAATCTAGGGTTTAGGCTTTAGGATCAAGTTCTACAGTCATTTTTCAATATTTGTATAAGTTTTCACTCTCATTTTTACGAACATTATTCAATACTCCTATAGACTTGTTAATAATTTATTGTTTAGATCTATTTTTGTAGATACTATTCAGTGATCACCGGGTATGCATCGTGCTTTTATGTTGTTCTATCTCTTATGAAATATGCTTTTTGAGACTATATAGGTCTAGCATTACTCTGAGAACTATACTGATCCTTCTAGCTGGACGCTTTAAGGGCAAACATGTTGTTTTCCTGAAACAATTGGAGTTTGGACTTTTGCTTACTACTGGTAACGATGCTTCTTTCATCCCTTGCAAATGTCTAAACTTGTTTTGTTTTTTATTTTGATAGGTCTTACTCGATAAGATAAATATTTAACCGGCCTTATGACCCCTTCTTTTTGCAGAATTAAAATTTATTGTCTCTACATATCACAATCACAATGTGAGATCAAACTTTACAATGTGAATTCATTAAATGGGGTGAATGGATTTCTGCAAATCTGGTTTTAATGGTTGGACTGCTTGCTTCCAGGGCAAATGCTTAACCAAGGAAGTAAGTAAAATTCTGTTATGTTAAAAATAAATAATGCTCTCCTTGTGTTTGAATGTGCAATCACAGTACTTCATTCAACCATTTCTTTGCCCATTAAAATCATATATGCATATGTTCAAGCAAAATAACAATTATTGATACCGCTTCTCATTGATATCACTGTAATCAAGGTGCAATTAGTCAATTATATATCTATCATGCTAGCTAATTGTCTCCACGTGTTTGGAGAGTGAAGATTGTAGTTAATTGATCAATGTAGACTATGAGGGCAGACAAGCTGTAGTTAATCAACAACGCACAACAGAACAACTTGTATGCATTTATAAACAGAATTTTAAATGGCTGTATGAAGTTGCTTTCCTTCTAATCATTGTTTCCCAATTGCAAGATCGTTATAAAATATTTACATCAGCATGCGGTGGCTATAATGTATGCCAAAGTGCACTGGCTTGGAAGTATATGGCTGTAGCATGCCATTGCACTGCATTCAAACCCATATAGTGGACCTGCAAAGCCATAAATGAATAATTAGTGCTATAGGTTAACCAGCTGTGCAGTCAGGGAGAAATTTAGTTGTAATAGTTTAGGTGGCAAGCACTAACCCAACAATCAGAGTAAAGGGTAATCTAATTTAATGAGTTGTAGGTAGGCAGGTAAAATGCACACAACACTTAAACAGAGCACCAACAGTATTTTTAACCAATAATCTAGCAATTGCACTTTTGGATCATTGGAAATGTAGTTACTGCTGGAATTCAACCACCATGCAATTTAAAAAGAATGAAAATGATTCACAAGCATTCACTTTCTAATAGCCAATGATTTTAATTTATACTTGGCTTTGATACCCGTTGTTGCTATGTGCAACTTACATAAACAGAAAATTAAAAATTGTAAAAAAAAAGGAGAGAAAACAGAATAACACTTGGAAATTTATCCACAGGGCAAAGATTGTTGCTATGTGCAACTTACATAAACAGAAAATTAAAAATTGGAAAAAAAAAGGAGAGAAAACAGAATAACACTTGGAGATTTATCCACAGGGCAAAGATATCTGATCTTATTGCTCAAAAAAACCAAACATCTTGAAATCCACCACCAATTCAAAAAACAACCATGCATCGGTGAAAAACTTATTGGTTTCACCAACTGAATAAAAGAGTCCCCTATTATAAAACTAGTGCTCCAAATTCACGATCCCTAGCTTCCCCTAACTTCAAAATTATAAATATTTGTCCGTGAGAAATAGCAGCAACTGTGCCTTAACATCTTGCAACTAGAGCTCAAGCATTACCTCTCAACATCTTGGAACTAGAGCTCAAGCATTACCTCGCTAGTGTATTACTTATCATATTCTTTTGCAAACTCTCTCCTATGCAACAAGGAGTATGTTAAGTGATGGCCCATGAAAGGAATTCAAAGATATGCGTAAGAGGCAACCACTTCAGCAACATTGCCCCTGAGCTTCTTTCGTGGGCATGTTGAAAGCCCTCATCTTTGTCTTTCTCACCTGTAGACCATAGGTATCCCAGAATACGATTAAAATATGAAGGTATAATGTCGTCGGAAAGGAGCAGAAAGGCGATGATCACACCAGCGAGTAAAATCCATTGCTTCTCCTTCAAGCAGATATAAGTTGCTCCACTTTATCTACGCTAAATCCGAACACAAATGGGGAAAGTTGAGAACCTTGTGAGGTCAATAACGCTCTGCATATCTTAGGCATTCTTGAGAGAATATGGACTTGAACAACCACTCTATTATTGAGTGTCTTCAAAAGAATTACTGAATCTTCAGCAACTTGCCATTCGTGAAGCCTCCATATTATAAGACAATTCGGTATTGTGATCAATGTTTTCTGAAGGTCAGCAAAGTAACTATATATTTTAGTTCTCTTGGTCCTTTCTTTCTTCAATGATAGCTATGAGTGTTAAGATATGGTGAATTGTGTAGGCATTGCATCTAAATCTTGCCTGACCTTTTCGCAAAGGTTCCCGGATTTGGTCACCCTAGAGATCAATCTCACAGAGCTTCCCAGATTCGGTATCTCAGTATATAGAGGTTAAATCATCTAGCATAGTAGCATACAACTTATTCTGGTTGTATACATAGTAGGATAAGCTTGGAAGGTTTGTTGTTAAGTTCTGTCAATGGTTTTATCTGTATTGAGTGTAAAACTTTCCTCCATCATCATATGATATTGATCTTGTGAAGAAATGTTTTCCATGCAACCTGATCCATATTGATCCTTGGTTTGCGATTTTATAAAGAACGTGCATGCATAGCTTATTAGAGACGGTACAAGAAGGTTTCTTTGGGAGCGTGTGCTCATTTCCCTTTATTTTGAGTCTGAAGTGTTATGAAGGATATCTCTTGTTTTCTTAACATTCTGATATCTCTGGCTTGTCTAAACATTCAGGAAAATTTTCTTCCTGGATGATGAGCTTCTGAAGGGGCTTGCAACTATTTTCAAATCTGAAATTGTGAAGACTTTGACCATATGGGGTGCAAATGCGAAATGTGGCTAATTTTGAAGAACGGCTAGATAGCTTCAGAGAGAAACCAAACCTCTCAACAAGGCTTTGGATGGAACCTGTCTCTTAGATCATATTTCAAATATTCAATATAGGCGTTTTTAGGTCCTGACCAAATTGTACCAGAAATTGTGGACATTGACCATGTGGGGCTGGGGGGGGAGCAAATGGGATTGTTGTGAGTATAATATGGAGAATTTTGAAGGGCCGTTAACCAGATTGCTTCGGAGAAAAATCAACACTATCAGCAGGGTTCTAGATAGAACCTGTCTCTAAGAGATTATATTTCAAATTCTTAGTATAGGCGTTGTCAAGTTCTTGGTTAAAACGTAACAGAAATTGTGAAGATATCGACCATGTCGGGTGAAAACGGGATGGTTATGAGTCGATTGTGGAAAGTTTTTAAGGGCATCTAGCCAGATTGTTTTAGACAGAAAATCAAGTTTATCAACATAGTTCTGGGTGGGGCCTATTCCCAGATATACTTCAGAAGTTCAGATACTCAGTATAGAAGCTGTAAAATTCCTTGTCAAAATGTAGCAGATAATGTGAAGATAATTCTCATGTTGGGTGTGAATGGGGTGGTTATGATTATAATGTGGAAAATATTGAAGGGTTAGCTAAAGTGTCTCACAGAGAAAATCAACTATTTGAACATTTTTCTGGATGGAATCTCAAATTATAGTCCAAATTTTCGATATAGCCATTGTTAAATTCTTGGTCAAAGTACACCAAAACTTGTGAAGAAAGACCCTGGGGGTGCAAATGTGATAGTTATGAGTAGAACATGAACATGAAATGTTTTGAAAGGAAGTACCAGGGAGAAATACCTTTCAACACGATGTTATCATAACTGGATCAGTTGATCCTAGAAATTGAAATCCAACAATATTTGGAAACAAAATAAAATAAAAACTAGGGAATCAAAGAGAGTTAAATATTCAAATTTAAAAAGAAAACTATATTAATGTATGTCTATGTGAATCCAGAATATTATTTAATTTTTATCACTTTAATTAGTACAACCATACAGCAGTTAAATACTTCGCGAACAACTGAGATTACCGTGGCAACACAAATGGGAAAACCAAGATTTATGCTCAGGGATTGTTACAAATAAGGGTTGTACACTTTCTGTCAAAGATTTTGTGTATTCTTACTCTTTGGTGGTATTTTGCATATTGTGACTTTGGTTCAGAGATGATCTTTGTTCACCATGGAAGGGCTCAAAATCATTTTTGTCTTCCAGTTTTGAATAGACTTCTTTGTGAGTCCTCCATTCTTTTGCTACTCCCCATGCTTATTCCTAGGCTTCATTTTTACATATCTCTTAAGGCTTCCTCTATGGTAATTCTTTCTTGGAATGCAAACCACCACGTGGTTTGTTTCATCTTCTTGTGGAAAAAATGAGATCTTTGGCCTTTTAATCAGTGATTTCAAACTTTGCCAAGATTTATCATGTTTACAAAGATTGGAGAGATCATTTAGGATCACACCTCTCCATCCATGGGCTTTTGACTCCCAAAAGCTTCAACTTAGCCCTCTGTTTTCTTCTTTTGCAATTGTAATTAATCAACAAAGCACAAAAGAACAACTTGTATGCATTTATAGGCAGAATTTTAAATGACTGTATGAAGTTGGTTTCCTTCTAGTCATTGTTTCCCAATTGCAAGATCGTTATAAAATATTTACATCAGCACATGGCGGTTATAATGTATGCCAAAGTGCACTGGCTTGGAAGTATATGGCTGTAGCATGCTATTGCACTACATTCAAATCCATATAATGGACCTGCAAATCCATAAATGAATAATTAGTGTTGTAGGTTGACTAGGAGAAATTTAGTTGTAGTAGTTCAGGTGGCAAGCAGTAACCTAGCAAACAGAGTAAAGGGTAATCTACTTTAGGCAAGTAAAATGCACACAACACTTAAATAGAGCACCAATATTATTTTTAACCAGTGATCTAGCAATTGCACTTTTGGATCATTGGAAATGCGGTTTGGTGGAATTCAACCACCATGCAATTTAACAAGAATGAAAATAATTCACAAGCATGCACTTTCTAATAGCCAGTGATTTAATTAGTACAACCACACATCAATTAAATACTTCATGAACTGCTGAGATTACCCTAGCAACACAAATGGGAAAACCAAGATTTATGCTCAGGGATCGTTACAAATAAGAGCTATACACTTTCTATCAAAGATTTTGTGTATTCTTACTCCTTGGTGGTATTTGGCAGATTGTGACTTTGGTTCAGAGATGATATTTATTCACCATGAAGGGCTCAAAATCCTTTTTGTCCTCCAGTTTTGAATAGACTTCTTTGTGAGTCCTCCATTATTTTTCTACTGTCCATGCTTTTTCCTAAGCTTCATTTTTCCACATCTCTCTTAACGCTTCCTCTATGGTAATGCTTTCTTTGAATGCAAACCACCACATGGTTTGTTTCATCTTATTGTGGACAAAATGAGATCTTTGGCCTTTTAATCATTGATTTCAAACTTTTCCAAGATTTATCATGTTTACAAAGACTGGAAAGATCATTTAGGATCACATCTCTCCATCCATGGGCTTTTGACTCCCAAAAGCTTCAACTTAGCCCTTTGTTTTCTTCTTTTGCAATTGCGTTCTTGTCTCCTTGGCTACACATAATAGAGTTGCTTCATTAGCTATTATGGATTTTCAAAAATCTCTTTCCATTAATCTCTGGCAAATCTCCAAGAAGGGATGCCTCTGTTGCAATAATGAAAATTAGTACTAAGGAGGGCTGCCCTTGAAGTTGGCATGATCCTATTATCCATTTTTTTGGTGAGGATGAAATTTTATGCTACTATAGGTCCCCAGGCAATTGTTGCTCCTGTTGAGAAATCTAGGGGCAGCAAGAGTAGGTGATTTCTCTTACTTTGATAATTTCTTGTGATGCATTTTTACTTTTGTTGATTAATTTTTTCTTTCCTTCATTATTATTAGTGTTCTCTATCATCAAAAAACTACCAAATCATAAAGAACAATGAGACAATAGGACACAAGATGTAGGCAATCATCAAGGGCCAAAACCTCTCCAATTGAGCGGAAAACCCATGAGAATCCTTCTCTTCTTATAGACCTTCAATTGACAAATTCCAAGACCTTTGACCCTTAACTTCAGACTCCATTCAATTAATTCATGTTTAGTAAGTTCTGGTTTTTGTATCTCTTACAGCAACCAATACATTGATGCACGTCAAATTTAGTTGCAGTTTTACTTCCCATATCTGAAAGTTTGCTTACAACAACCCATAAATTGATGCTAATCAAATGTAGTTGTAGTTTTCCTTCCCATCTCTGAAATTTTCTTCCACTATGCTTCTCCATATTTTACTCTATGTGTTTCCATGTTTACATTTCAGTGTAAGAAGTCTCTTTGAATCTGAATTTCAAAGCAAAAAATACCTATGAGTTGATGCCCTTGCAGTTGTATGCTACCTAGATGATTTGAAGAGCATTGTCTACACTGCTAGTTTTCTTATGCCCTTTTTTATGGACATATTTCTTCCTTGAACGTAAATTTATTCTACAACCTATAAGATAAAATTATCTACCTTGGGTTCACAAATAAATTTTGTGAAATTTATCCCACTAGATCCTCTAATAGTCAGTACCATGTACAATTTTTTCCTTTGTCTGATTTTGTTTTTTTCAGCAGAAATTGATACTTTTTTGTTATTCAATACCTTGTGGTTTCCAGGTTGTATAAAATAATTAAAAAACCCTTTGAGGAAGGTGATGAACATGGTTTGAAATTATTTCAAGCTAACTTGAGGCCCTTGAAGTTGCGAAGGACAAAAAAAATACTGCAAACAGGGAAGGTATGAATGTAGAATTGGGCTTTCATATAGCTTTTGATGTCCAATCCCTTTGAGTGATTTCTACTATTTGTTCATGAATATTTAGACCCATTCTTGTTCTTCCTCCTACTGATGTACCAGTGGTTGTGTGTGAGTTTACTAAAGCTGAGAACGAATTTTATACAACTTTGTATAAAAGATCTAAGGCAAACACTTCTCTGATCCATGGAAAGGAAATATAATAATAGTTTTGATTCATTTTTTTCATTGTGATTTTGATTTGACTTAAAAAATCTATGGTGTTTATTTCTATTTACAGGTCCAGTTTGATCAATTTGTTGAACAAGGCCAAGTTCTTCACAATTATGCATTTATTATGGAATTTCTTTTGAGGTTGTGCCAATTGTGAACGTCCTTTTCTTGTTACGAGGTAAGTTCTTTTTTAGAATGTCCTTCGTAAAATGGTTTTTATTGTCCTTTGTAAAATTATTTTTATTGAAAAACATTATGTTGAGCCCCAAAGATCAAGAGTATTTTTAACTGTGTTATGAGCAGTGATATGTTAGAATTTGTTCTAATTGCGAAGTTATCGACAACTAGGGTGATGCACAATGATAATAGATAGGGTGATATACACTAGTGTTCTAATTCAAATAAGATGTCATGGAATTTGTTCCAATTTCCACTTTATCAACAACTGGGGTTATACACAACAATTATCTGATATGTATAAGCGGGAAAGGTGTTTTCTTTTAGGAAACCAAATGTGTGTTAATGGATATTCTAGTTTTGTACCTTAAAAAGCTTACATTGAAGAAGTGGTCAAATAAATTAGTAATGGCGAATGAGAAGAGTGCCCAATCTGTCTTGAATGAGTTGACGATGCAATCATGGCTTGTTTTGTACATCATATGTGTCATCATTGCCTACTAGCAAGCTGGTGTAGCTCTTTGGGTGGTGGTTGTATTGCTTGTGCTAATTCTAGTTAATTTTCTTTGTATGGCTAAGTTAATTTGTTTGTAGATTATTGTTTATTATTAGCTTTTTGTGAAAGTCAAGCTACAAGGGTGTCACAGTGAGCTAACTCCATTGAGCTATTGTTTTATTAAGTTAAAAATAAGGGCTTGCATGATTATATATTTTACAAGGATTATGTCATTATGTGTTGAATTGTTTTTAAAAATCAATGCCTATTATATAATTTCAAGGACTGTCATAACTGCTCACATAATTCTTTAAAGGTTGCTAGCTCATTGGAAGAGCAACTACCATGCAGGAGGTTGGTGGTTCGATTCCACTGTACCCTAACATGAATTATTCAATGATATTGTTGATTTTTTTAATTAAATATTTTTATATTGATTTATTTTAATGGTGAGATATTTTTCTAGATTCATTGTTTTATATTGTCTCTATAGAGACAATAGATATGATTAAAGACATTGTCTCCATAAAGAAATATGTTTTTAATTCCAACTATTGTCTTTGGAGAGACAAAAATGAAATTGTCTCAAGTTAAGACAATTTACCCAAAAATTGTCTTGAAATCCCCCCTTATGTTGTAATGTTAACTTGCTGAGGCTCAGAACTCTACCTTTTGAGTTGTAAGGTGTAATACCCTTCAAGGATAGTAACTTGTGGAAGTTTTGTTTTGATAAATTCCCCTACTGGTATTGTTTGGACTATTGATAACATAGTTTGTTCAAAGATTATTTACTTTGTCTACATGATTTCATTCGATTTAGATTTCTCATGTTTATTGCGATAATGAAACCTATGAGTGGTCGACTGCGCCCATATATGTATTGCGTTGTCTTTTATTTTTCTCCTATTTATGCTTAATTGTCGAATTCATGTATGGTTGCTACAACATTCAGACAGACATATATCTTTCCTTTTTTCTAGCATGGTTTTTGTTAATTTTCTTTGTTATTCAGTACTGTGATAAATGAATGATTATGCTTTCTATTTCTAGTTACAAGGTCTACATATCAATGGTTTCTCTATGGAAACTCATTCAAAACATATCTATCTTCATTAAAAATAAACTTGTTACATTCTTACCCACTCAATTTTATCGCCCCGATAGTTTCAAGATTTTTGTGGTGAAAGTTTTGAGATTGAGAATTTAGACTATTCACAGTCTTTATTTTTCTATCTATTTTGAGTCTAAAATGAGACTCATCTTCATGACGATCCCTACAAAGAAGAGAAGAAATCATAGGTTATAAATATCAAATAGAGAGATAAGAGGGTATGAGGCGCTGACCAACACAATTTAGAAATGAAATAATATTAATAAAATAATTTAATTTGTTTATAAAATTATTTTAATTTATTATAAATTTTAATTCTCTATTTATGCTTTAATAAAAAGAAGTTTTATTGGTATTTTTATTAATAATTGTCAATAAAATAAATAAATGTATTAATAATAATGTAATATTATTAGTATTAATTATAATATTAATTAGTAATAGTTTATCTTATTATTAATAATATTGATTAATTAATAATAATGATAATAATAATAAAGTTATTAATTAATAAATTTATTTTTTTGATATGATATCAAGAATAATAGCAAAATTGATTAATTAAAATTAACAATTAGGTTAATTATAATATATGTTTTTGGAAAGCTTATTATAAAAGTTTATTAAAAGGTTTAATAAAGAGAGGGAGAGCGAGAAAAGGAATGATGTGCATGAGAAAGGGATATAAAATATTAAAATAATAATTACTATAATTATAAGTGAGATATGCGAGGGATTTAGGATAAATGTTAAGGGAATAAAATGAAAAGGATATAAAGAATGAAATGAAGGGATCAGCCATAAAATTTTAGAGGGGATCGAATGAGAAAATGAATGATGTGAAGGAAGAGAAAAGAAAAGGGTTGGGGTTGGGGGTGTTGTAAAATATTAATGATTGATATAAATGTAAGTATTACTATTACTAATGTTAGAAAAGGTGTATCACCTCTATTATACTCATTGTGTACTGCTATTGCAGCTTTCGCATAATACCATATTGTTTCGTTTTCTAGCCCATAATAACAATTTTCTTTAATTGTTAGTAAAATCACCTTATCTTTTTCTCTCAGATCACACAATTAAAGTATAAAAACATTTCTTATCTTTAATAATCATAGTAACCAATCTCAAACTCATTCCATGGTCAAATAATGGTATGTATGTTCATATAATTTGAAGGATAATCTATAACTTTCTAAGATGCGTTATTTCAGAATTCTTGCAAATATGTTGCGATCATCCTACTATTCTATATCACAACGAGTTGATAACCTTCAAAATCACAAATATCGCATAAAGTTGGAACAATCATACTTATGAAAACTATAAATCCCTTCCCACTTTCATTCTTGACTAAAGGAAAGAGTGTCCATCCTCATGAAATAGAAAGCCCGGTATCTCAGTTTCCTCATCTCTTTCCTAAAGAAGTGCCACAGCTGCCTCAGTCCCTTGAGTCTAATCCTGAAGAAAAATCTGAGAGGATAACCATAGCCACTGCTCTAGAAATCTCAGATTCTGAAAAACATGTTTTTCCTATTTATGAGCCTCTTGAACCTCAGTTTACTAGACATGCTGCCCCTGACCTATATGGTGCAGGAAAGATTCCAACCAGAGAGACTTTCCATGAAGGAAGTCATAAGGAGTGGAACATTGATGGTATGTCTGCAGCATAGATCAGGCAATTGCTTGATCAAATTATTGTTGAATATAAACTGATGTGTGTAGAAGGGAAAAGTGAAATTGAAGCCTGTAAGACACTGATTCAGTGTTTTACTGGTACTCTGGCTAGATGGTGGGAGTTGGAGTCTTCCCCTGTTATGATAGATAAAATGGAGAAAGAAGTTCTCAAGGATGAACAGGGTGACATAATGTTTAATCCTGATGGCACAGCAATGAACAATATGATTAGTGCACTGACAGCACTAATCCAGGAGCACTTCTGTGGTGCTGAGTTTGCACTTACTGATAAGAATGAATTGATTTTGATGAATTTAAAGTGCAACAATATAAATCAGTATGAAGATTTCCACAGAGATTGGATTGAAAGAATATTCTTGGTCAAAGATCCAAAGAATATCCTGTGGAAGCAAATTTATCTTGCTGCTCTACCATCTAAATTGGTAGACATTTTGAAGTTACAAGAAGCATTTCCCCTGCCACTTGAAGTTTATCTTTGGGGAGATTTTTATGCAATAATTACTAGAATTTTGATTTCTCTGTGTACCATCTCTAAGATGAAAAAGTCTATAGATAAGCTCAATAGACTTCCTGGTACAAAGTCTTTCTGTGGTAGATATGGAATAACAGTTGATGATCCTTTGGTACATCGCAGAAAGCATAAAAGGCATGCAAAGAAGGCTTACAAAAGAAGTAAAGCCTCCAACTACAGACTGAGCTCAGGTAAGAGACAAGAGCTCAGAAGGCCTAAAGAATCTCGAAGGCCTAAAGAAAGGAGAGGACATTATCGCTATAAGGCTAAGACTCATTACTACCAGCCTCATGACATCCGTCCCAAAGATGTCAAAATTGCCAGAATGAAAGAAGTTGTCTGTTGGTTGTGTGGTCAGCCAGGTCATACCTCAAACATGTGTCCAACAGCCCTAGAATCTAAGAGAGGTCTTGGTAAGAAATCTGCCAAATTTAAACAGCCATCTACTAGCCAGACTGTCAAACAAGAACCTAGATGTGCTCATTGTCATTCTTCATTCCATAAGACAGCAGATTGTAAAAATCGTCCTCAGCCCCTCTCTATCCAACAGCATGCTGAGCAGTCTTCTGCCTCTTCCTCTTCATATGACTATTCCTCCTCCTCTTCCGAGGAACAGGTCAATATGTATTGTCACTGTTTTGACTCAGATGCCTGTCATTGTTCTGAGTCTGATTCTGACTCTTTTTTTTCTGCTGAAGAAGAACTTCCCCATGTCCTCATGGCTCAAGTTGATGATGATCATAAATTTTTTGCCCAGATTCGTGCCATGGACGAAGGCGATCTCAAAGTTGCCCTTCTTGCAGCTTACATGAAAAATATCCTTGGTTCTTCTGGTTCTTCCAGTTCTTCTACTGGTAAGAAACCCAATTTTGTTGACGCTTCATATGAGCGTAACACCAAAACGTATCTCCAACATAATTCTAACAAAGCTCGTACACTCACTTTGGGGGAGGTGAGCAAGGAGATACATGATCTAAAAATTGAAATGCGCAGCATGAAAAATGAAATATCTATCCTGAAATCTCAACAGTCAGCATCATCTTCTCCAGCTGTTTCAGGAAGACAGACAAATTATACGCTGCATTCTACTCCAAAGACTGAAGTTCAGTTTGCTACTGGCAAATTTGATCCTTCTGCTGGTTTCAGTGAAATCGGGGATATGCAAGTCCTTGCCATACAGTACCAACAACACCACATACAGGTAAATCTCTGTGTTGCTGGTCAAGTCTACAAGGTTATTTCACTTATAGATTTTGGATCAGATATTAACCTTGTTTCTAAACACATAATCCCATCTAAATACTGGACTACATCAGAAAAGGAAGTTATGGGATTAGGAACAAAACAGTTGAAGTTTGAAGTTGCAAAAGCTGCTGTGTGTTTTGATTCAAAATGTGTGAAACTTTCCTTTGCAATTTTTGATATTCCAGTTGACTGTATTTTGGGAAATATATTTTTAGCAGCAGTTAAGCCCCATGGGTCATTTAGATTTCCTGACAAGTTTGCAGGATATTTCATCACTATTTCTGGGGAAAGAATTGAATTGCCTTATATCTCCAGGACTAGAATTTCACCCATGGTTCAGGCCATGCAAGAACTTCACAAAGCTGAGAAACGTCTGGTTGAACTCAAAGACCACAAAGATACAATCAGAATTGAAGAACAGTTGAGTTCACCAGTAATCCAAAAGAAGATCTCTGAAATTCAGAGAGAATTTGAAGAGACATGCTGCTCAGAAGAGCCGAATGCCTTTTGGCACCGTAAGCAGCATAGTATTGAGCTACCTTACAAGACAAATCTAACTATTAATTAATTTAACAACATAATTCCAATTATTAAATCATCTACAGGCATCATGTCATCTTTTCCACATTCAGTAACTACAGGTAATGTTCACATAAACCTATATAAAATTGATGATCCCAACAAACTATTCAGATGCGGAAAAATAATCAGACGTACTAGGTATTCTATAGTAACTAGGAAATAACATAACTTTATAGTTTAATTTAATCGATTTCGATTCTAGGGATTCGCTTGAGAACTTTACACCTATTTTCGCATCCAACCTTGAACTGTGTGCCTCTAGTTCGCCCCTCCCTGAAATGAGATGTACTTGCCAAGGTATCAACAATCTCTATGGATCCCTTCAATAGCTATTTAATACCTTTCTTTCATGACTAATTTTCTTCAGCAGTGTCCTGCTTTCGTGGTTCTTTTTATGTACTTTCCTAGGATTTTACACAAAATCTGGCCTTTCTCTCCAGCGGCGAGCCTCAGATGTAGTGAAGCAAAACCCAAAATCTACTCGGGCACCTAGACAACAAGCCCTAGGATCAGGCAGATAAGCATGACTCAAGTTGTTCTTAGAGTACGGTGTTACTATGTCTAAAGCAGGTGTCTAATTATCAACTCCTTTGCATTTTTTATATATGTATTATCGATATATTCTGTTACTAAGGTTTTTATCTAAATATATGGAAGTCTTCCTTTATGTTTAGTTGGGAAACAAAGTCATAGTCAAAATATATATATATATATATATATATATATATATATATATATATATATATAAATGGTTGAAAGTTGTCCCATTTTGCAAACCGTTGAATATAGTTTCTCTTCACTGACTTTGAGTTGCATGTAAATGTTATGACCCAGAAAACTGCCTTTTAAAATATAAAATCTACCCGTTTCCTTTAATATTAAAAAAAAAAAAACTAAAACTTTGATCTGAAAAAAAATATTATCATTTGCTATATTCAACCGTGAGAACGTTATATAAAAAACAAGTTTTATCCCTTGAATAAGATCCAAAAAGAGAACATTTGCACAAGAAAATGTTTAAATAGCCAATTTTTATCTGTTAGTGAATTACGGCCTAGTAGAAAATAACATAGTTTCTACTAAACTAAGCTTGGATCTCGTAATATGCCATATTCTTTCAAATAATTAATATATTGACGTGGTCATTTTGGAAAATTATATATTAACCTTGTCGTTTTGGAAAATTTCTTATGAGTCCATGCGTGCTCTAATTTAAATTGTATTCCATTTTTTAATATCTTGAATCCTCTCTTTTAATCCACACACTCATACTTTGGTATTCCTTTCAATGCACTCGCGCTAAAATGAAAAATGGCCACAGTTAGGAAACAAGTATAGTTAAGAATATATTTCACAATCATATTCATATATGAAGGTCCACACAATTAATGGAGAGATTAATAATGTGTTTGCAGAAGTGTGATAAAGTACTTATTTTTTAAAACAACGAAGCGAGGGGACAAGGAAGAGCATCTGCTTCAACTATACAACTTCTATGCTTAATGACATTAAGAGAACAGTTCGTGCACAACTTTGGTCTAACTATATATCACCTCTTGCCATGAGTCTTTTGGCTTTTTGATTTGTGGTTGTATCACACATAATAACATTAAAAAAGTTTTAGGTAGTAATAATATAATACGGTTAAGGAATTGAATTTATTTTTACGTGACATTTTGCACATTTTCACGCGTTCACATTAAAATAAAGTTTCTTCTTATACAGTAAATATGAAATGGATTTCTAAAATTGTCTCACAATGAGCTTTGGTTGGTTTCCTGGCATACCTGAAATCTTTCAAGGTTTAAAGTATATTATAAAAATTTTAAATAGGTTTAAGGTGTATTATAAAAATTTAAACTCAATGTAATATAAGATATATGACATTAAAGTTCAAGAGAGGTGGATTCAAAGTGCTAGTACACATTATCCAATGCGAATGTCATTTTTTGAATTATGAATGTTTAAAGATGTATATAGTTAAATTTTGAATTCAATTTGCATTTTAAATTGGTAATTATGTTATTAATTGATAATTATATTATTACTATACAAGATTTATTATCAATAAATGTTATAATTTGTCATTTTATGTCATTTAAGAGAAGTATCATAGTTCTTGTTGTGGTGATTAATATGATTAGTCATTGGTAGCAATAGATATTAGTGTTATTTAATATGGTTGGTCATGCACAAAGATAAATTAGTAGTTGGAAAGGAAATATTAGCTGGCTAGAACTATAATGATAGTCATTCGACAAATCTAGATGATAACATTTCTTTTTCATTAGAAGTATAATTAAAAATAAACTCATGTTAATTTCCAAATATCAAAGTTATGTTATTAAAAATGTCAAATATTTTATCCAATAACTTATTTGTAAATTTATTTTTTATTATTAAATATATAATATTTGGAAGTATAATTTTCATTATTCTACCTAGTGAATAGAAATGTTAATATAATTCAAGAATTAAAATTAATTTGGTATTATAATACATGTGGTGGTTCAATTCAATTAATTTAAAATGAATATTTCAAATCATGGTTCATAACATAGGCTTGAATTATATTTTTATATAAATATTCACCGAAAAAGGGAAAAGACTAAAAAAAAATTCCTTTAAAAATTAAAAGAAACTAAAAAAATTGTTTAGCAAACACATACATTTGTCTTAGCTAAACTAATGAGGAATATAATAAGATATTTTGTAGGATATCTACAATATTAAAAATATTGTTACATCTATAGTTCTAAATTATCCATAGTTATTTATTTTTTATGTTCTAAAGTTGCAAGTTCCACATATATTTCATTCTTTCTCTTTCTCTCACCATCAATTTTAAGAGAATTCATTGTGCAATAAAGAGTTAGAAAATAAAATGAATCTAAAATGCTACAAGGAGGTTGTCAATCTTAATTTAGAAAATCAATTATATCATTTAGTTTTAACTAGCACAAAAAATAAAATCAACATTGCTAAAAAAAAAACTAACTCCCATGTGCTACATGGGAAAATTAGTCATTGGACAATTCCCAAAATACTATGGGATGCAACAAATTTTGGTCTTTGTGACATGTACAAAGTTGAAGATAGAAGATGCTTTCTCTTATAGTGCTACTTACACCAAAATCAAAATTCAATTTCAAAATATCTATTATAATTGTAACCTTTCTAGCCTCTTATATCATCAAAACTTTAGTAATTTTAGAATATTTTTCTTAATAATTTTTTAGCATAAAAATAACATACTAAAAGAACTTAAATATTCTTTGGTTTCTATAATTTTTCTAAACACTTTTTTTAAGAATAAAAATATTTTTTTTCCCTAACCAACTATGATCTCACTCATTATCAATCACCAAAATATAACAACAATATATATATATATATATATATATATATATATATATATATATATATATATATATATATATATATATATATATATATATATAATTCCCAAAAAAACACCGAAGTGAATGCAACAATTTCTCATCTTTGTGACACTTACAAGGTTGAAGATAGAAAATACTTTCTCTTATAGTGTCTTACTTACACCAAAATGAAAATTCAATTTCAAAATATCTATTATTTATTATAATTTCAAATTTTGATAATTTTAAAATACTTTTCATAATAATTTTTTAATATAAAAATAACATAATAAAAAACTTAAATATTATTTATTTTCTATAATTTTCTCAAACATTTTTTAACAATAAAAATATTTTTGTTTTCCTAACTAATTATGCTCAATATATATATATATATATATATATATATATATATATATATATATATATATATATATATATATATATATATATATATATATATATATATATATCGCATAACGTTTTAACTTTCTAACTTAACAGTTTTCAACACTGCCTCACACACCTTTCAAAATTATGAACCTCGAGAAATAGTGGCATCTCTAGAGGATTCCACCGAACAAAAATATTAACGTGGAGGGAAAGTGGCATCTATATATGATTCCAGCAACTATGAATATGAGAAAAAATGGAATCATGGAACAGAAGAAATATATGGATATTGTAGTTAAAGAAATGAAAATTTAATGAATTAAAAGATGTTTTTGTTATCTAATGAAGGATTTTTTATATACGATGTATAAAATCTATCCAAATCATTATATAAACATTTCTTATAAACCAACTCATTTTAATTAATTGTTTTCATAAACCAACACATTTTAATTATATTGAATAATTAATAATAATTTTTAAATCAATAAACAAAACTTATAAATATTTACTTTCCTTTTACAAATCTAAAATTGAAATAAAAATTCATATAAATTCATTTTTGTGATATCTAAAAGGTTAAATTATATATTTTAAAATAGAAAGTTTTTTCATAAAAATATATAAAAGGTTTTTAAAAGATAATAAGGATAATAAATGTATCTTCTCATCATTTTTTAAAATTTAGAAGTTATTTGGATTTTAGAAGTTATTTGGATTGAAAAATTACTGATAAAAATTATATTCCTAAAATTTATATAAGTATTTTATTATTTTTTGAGTTTTGGAGTTTTATTATTTCTTTTATAAATAAAAAAAATCTCAGTTAATCAATTTTTATAAACAAGAGAGTCATGAGAAATTTCAACAAAAATATGTAAAAATATTTATAAAAATAATTTTATACAATAACCATATTTCTTTTCTTTATACTCTTATCTAAATGATATTTTATCTTTTTATCATGTTTCACTTTTTTGTAATAGGGAAACAAATGTACAACTTAGGTTCTTAGTCCCTAAGTTCAAACAAAAAAGTATTTAGTCAATGGTGACAATACAATATAGGTCCTCAATTGGAAATGGTAAAATTTTGGTCCTTGGACAGGTAAATTTATAGGTTGTGATAGTTGTCTTTCACTATTTGACCCAAATTCATATGTTGTATGGCCTTTTTACTCTTTCTACGATGTTTAAAATGGTATTTGATGCAATTGATACAATAGATCATGGTACATTCCTACATTGATGTAATATGTATGTTTCTTAAAATCAATTGGTTCATTTGTAACTTATCACTAGTAATTTATAAATATATGAAGATTTAAAAATAAAATACTAGTAAATACATTAGAAATAGTATTGCTCATTCCATCTTTAAGGTTTTACATAGAAAATAATGTAGCCCTTGTAGCATAATGATTAATTTGTAGATGAAATAGATATATAAAGATATATTATTGAGTGTGGATCAAACAAAGTAAACATTTTGCAATCAAACAACATGATTACTTTATGATAGAAATAATTGTCAACTAATTACTTAAATGAGGTCGAACAATCTTATTTTCTAATGAATGAGCATTTCATTGGGATATATTATGCATATACCTTCTCCTTATTAGTGACATAAATATATTAAAGAAAACTAGAATTTCATTCCTTCAGAAACTATAGTGGAAGGAACTCTTCCATAAACATAATTTCAATGAAAAAGGGAATAATTTTCTAGAACATAAAACCACAATCCTTGCAATATGTAAAGAGTATATGTATTTATTCATAAGTGGGAAAGATCGGTTGGTCTTTCTATTTGGAGAAATGTCCCAATTTAATTGACCATCTATGTTCAACCTTTGAACCTAGACATTATTTTTCAACAAAATGATTTAATTATCAATGAATAAATTAGACATTATTTTTCAACAAAATGATTTAATTATCAATGAATAAATTATTTGTAAGGTAGCATCATCATAGTAACCCATATGCATGGAAATGACATAGCTCATTACACACCTTATCCATTCATGTAATAAATAAAAACCCTATAATAAAGTATTAACTATGAAATGAGTGCATGCATTCATAAGTGGGTTCAGATCTGAAATAATTCAAATCTAACAATATATACATGGCCCATGAAACATTTAATATTGCATTGTGAAGTGTTTATCAATTATTCTTAATCAAACCATCAACAAATAAGAAAAAATATACACTACCGATAATTGATCATATATCAGTCAACAAATCTTTAAATTAACGATATAAAAAGTGCAATATTAAATTAATGATAAAAAAATGTAATATTAAAAGACTCCTTGCAATAAGTCATTAGTTCAAATGTCATGTATCTAATATAAACAAAATAAATAAATAAATAACCACATGCCCACCATTTATATATACTAAATTAATATAGTAAATAAAATAAATTTGTAAAATGAAAATGCATTGCTATACAAAATAAAATTAATTCAAACAAAAGAGAAGATACCATCCAAATGGCATATATTACTAACCAAAGACAAATTATACGACTACTCTATAACTCTCTTTTATGAAAGGTATATTTAAAGTTAATAATATACGTTGTCACTATGTATCCTACACCATGACATGACAATCTCCAAAATATTATTTTAATAATTCGTAAAGATTAAGATTTAAGATTTCAGTTAAATGTTAAGCACTCCACTAGTGATTGAAGACAAGATGACAATAACCAAAGATAAATCCTAATTCAATTTTTGTCGACGTATATATCAAATTAATTACAAACGTTGTTTTTATTTATAAATATATTATTATTATTATTATTATTATTATTATAAATTGATTTTATTAGAGTAATTTTTAGATATTATTATAATTTAAAAATGTATTTAAAGATTTTTAAATATATAATTGATAATTTAGTAAAAGTTAAATGATATACATATTTAGATATTTCACTTATGAAAAATATTTATCTAATTTTATAACAATAAAATAAATATCTTATCAAAAATTGAAATGAAATGAAATGAAAATAATAAGTTATAAAACCATATTCTATATATATAATATAGAAAAGTATAGTGTTCCTATATTAATTACACCATATAAAAGTTCATATATTATTTAGTCATTAATTCAATCTAAATATCTAACACAATGATTCCATTTAGTGAAAATATGATATAGAATATTCATTCATGGGATATTTAAGGATACTTCTAATTTTACTAGATATTGGAAAATAACTAAAAAAAAATTATTAATCATCCTTCCACATATATGTTTTAAATTTAAAAAAATATCATTTTTCCTAGATATTTTACATATCCATTTTTCCATGCTATTTTTAATATTCATTTTTATTTGTATCCCAAATATAGAGAGGATAAATAACTCCTATAAGTTCGCAAATCACAAAAATAATTAGAAAATAAGAAAATGTGTTTATTGACATTCCAACCTATAAAGGACATCTAATAATAACTAAAAAAACTTGTGTTCAAGAGCATGTTGTTATATTGCTTTCATCTATCTCTTTAGTTTAATACATGGCTATGCATTACCTAAAAATGGATTTAACTACATGGATATATATTTGTAAATTAGAATGGTGAGATGCCCAAAATTATAACTTTTAATTCCTTAGATGTATAATATCATAGATATTTCAAATCCTAAACATTTATCTCTATATATACGAAGACCAACTTTGTACTTTAGGTAAATCATTCATGTTGGAACCTTTATTAGGAGAGATATAAGAGATTGTAATCATATAGCTCAATCTAGTTTGGGTCATTCTTATTGTCCTTTAGATATAAACGAGTCATTTCTTCCTTCTACTTTATCATTATAGTATACTTATTCATTTATATATAGAGTTGTAAGAGACCCATATGGATCTTAATGAGTTAGTCTTATAATACAAATAATGCAATAGAATGAGCTGATAATATGATTGTTTTAGTTGGTTTTATCATTTTATAAGGTTTATATTAAAACTTAGTAGTGCAAGCTAATCCTTTATTTTAATTTATAATCTTTCCTATAAGAAATGATACTAATGCATAAAGAAGAAAAATTTGCACATCTCACTAACGACATATTACTAATCTTGGTCCCTTTTCTAATATAGTAAGCCACGGGTCTTAATAAATTCTTTTTTCACATAACATTCCTCCATTTTTCATTGAATGCCAATAATGGGCTACCATTTCTCATATGTGAGCTTGCAGTTCCAAAGTGTTGAAGATTGTAACTAGGTTCGATCTTCATAATTTCTATATATTTTACTCATCAAAAGAATTGAAGAAAAATAACTTATATTACCATCTATTTTATTATTAAATGACTTACTAACAATTGCACCAAATGTTGCAAAGGGAACGCCGTAAGTATAGCATATGAAAAGGAGCATATATGAAGAGTGATTCCTCGCCATATAAGTAGAATATTTGAGGGAACAACCACCTCTATTTTGGAGTGAATGTTTGCTTATCCTTCACAAGGACTAATTCATATTGGACTTTCTCCATTATTTCAACTTCCAAAAGCATATCATTTTAGTATTTTATTTCCCAAAACAATGCATTTTCATTTGTAAAGGAACCATAAAATACATAAACGATATTGGGGATATCTTGACATATTAACAATGAAGTGTGAAAACATATAGGAAAAGGATTGAGTTACATACTCATAGATGCATATGGATGAAGTAGCTTGTAGTTTAAGCTAAAAATTTGTGTGAAGTTGTTAAAGTTTGGATATTGAGTAAAAATATTCCAATCACTATAATTCATCATGTAATTAGAGCTTTTCATAGGATTTTCACTCTCTAATACTCTTTGTAGTTGAGCTTGACATGCTAATTTATTTTGATTGGGAAAATTTGAGAAGTGCACTATATGAGACGAGATGTATTGCTATTAGTGGGTGTTTATACGTCAAAAGTGGGTAATATCTTGGGAAATATCTCTTGTAATGAATTTAAAGTGCATGAGTGGTGTATCTTTTCAATTGGTTCAATTAAAAAAATAAAACAAAGACGACTCTGCCAAATTGGATAGGGTTGACATACTCAATACGAGCTCCAAGAGAAGTGAGATTGTTGCAACAGCCACAAGAACATGTAGGGAAAGAGACAATAGTGTCATATTTTTGACACAACAATTGAGATTCCTCTCAGCTAAGAACTATGAATATGTACAAATCACATTCCAAGTAAATGCAACAAAACAAAATTCACCACATTACATTGATTTCATAGGAAATCTAAATTCAAAATGATATGGCTATCATTAATGAATTAATCTCTCCAACATTATTAATTACTAAGCCATAAAATATGGGATGGTAAATATCAAGTTCTCCTCAAATTTTCAACTACACATAAGGTGGGGTTTTCCTTTTTAAGGGATGTAGAGATAACCTATTGGATTTTTATTGCTTACTATCATTTGGGACATTATCGGCACTAAAATTCTATGAAAAAAATGATAAACTTCAACTTCAAATAACATGGGAATGAACTACCAAGTTCTTTAATTTACATTATGCACATGGGAATGGGACACCATGTTTGTTGTCTTTGGTAAAATAGTGTTACACAGTTTTGATCAATGAAGACATGTTGTTGAAAATTAGGGTTAAGAATTCTTATCATAGGCCGAAAGGATTCTAAAAACACCACTTTGTGCCATAAAAACACGTGTAAAAAGGATAAATTAACACTCTCTACACATGGAATTAGATAACCTAACACACTCTATACATGGCATCAAGAAAACATTCGATTTGATAATTTTCATGTATTCCAAAGTGGGATTTTTTACGTCGAATTCATATTTATCGGGATTTGGAATTTCCAATACAATGATAAAGGAGGAATGCCTAAAAAATATTCCTTTTTTTTGTTTCATTCGAGTAGCCTTATAGAGGATGGGCATTCAATATAATGGCATGATCTAATATGGAGCGATAATCAATCCCATAACAAAATCTTGGTTGTATCCAGGCCTCACTATCAAATTGAACACATCTCCTCCCAAACTTATATCCGATCTCACCTGGTCTTGCTTCACTTGAAAAACATCAAATATTTTCAAAACTTGGCATGGTCAAATGAATTACTTTTAGCATACATATTGAATGTAACAATACTTATGCGAACTTACATACCTCTACAATGACATCATTAGATTTGTTCACAAGGTTGAAGAAACTCTTGGCATAACACCCTCCAACATGGTAATCTAGTATCTTCTTCTTTTCTGTAATCTAGCATCTTCTTCTTTCCTATTTTAGCTGAAGAAAACACTCACTTCTGTAAAATTCATTTTTTATGTTAGAAGATATGACATCCTTCTCAAAGTGAACAATTTTTGGGCATCCCAAAACTCTCCTAAGAATCCTCACCATTCATTCTGTAGACTCAAATTATTGATGGTTGATACAAGACTGATTTGCAAGTGTTGTAAGAGAATAATAAAAAAGACTTGCCTTTAGTGAATATTTGAAGAAACTTTTGCATTTATGATTCATAATTCATGTAATTCATGCATAAAATATGCCTACCCCTTCCTCCACCACTAGTGTTTTTTTTATACCCTACCTCTTCCTCCACCACTAGTGTTTGTGTTTAACATGTTATTAAAACAACTTATTTGTTTTCACTTGTGATAATATCCTTTTTAAGTAAATCATTTATAATCACCTATACATTTTTGTTTATATTTAGAAAATAATGAATACTTTTAAACCATTGGGTCCATTTGTGACTACTCCAATGGATATCTCTCTTGAAGTGCTTGCACAATCAACCCTAAACAAATAAAATAATTGATCCCAAACCTCAACCTCAAAAAAATGTATTTCCTTATTTTTAGATCATAAATGGATTTTAGATTTGACTCCTTGCTCACATTTGACTAGGAATATACCTACAATCATCCCACCTTTTCCTCTTGCAATGTCCAGAGCTTTATGCATTTATCTTAACATACTATCTATTCCTAATTTTCATTCACAATAAAAATCCATTTTTTTAGGCCTTCTTGTGTGGATTTTTCCTGTTATTCATGAATCATTACTATAGACATTGTAAATGAGATTGATGGGGTGGGTGCTCTTGGTTTTTGTTTGCAATTTATATGTGATTAAGACAATTGTGGTCTATTGATGTAGAGTATTTGAGTAAGTTTGAACTTCTGGAAATAGTTAGTAGAGAAGAGTAACACATTTTATGTTCTTCATGTCGAATTTTGTTTACTTTCATTGTTTGAACACGTGGTGTGGTTGATCGAATTGGACTGACAATGAGGGACTATAGTGCATTTTTTGTGAAATTCCCATCAACAAATTTTCAGAGTAAAATTTTACAAGAAAGGAGTACTTAAGACAATTCTTTGATTGCATATGAATTTGAATCATAACATATATAATATATAATATATAATTCTTTTTAATTTTATAGTGATTTTTTTATTAAAAAAAAATCCACATAATAATTTTAATTATAATTTTTTTTCAAATATTTTAGAACCTAATGTGATTTGAATTGCATATTAATTTATCATTAGAATATTTTTAATTACAAATGTCTAAATTGGAGAAGATTTGGAAACTCCATATTTAAATAATAACATTAGACATATACACATTTTAATTATAATCCTTTTCCAAATATTTTAGAACCTAATGTGATTTGAATTGTATATTAATTTATCATTAGAATATTTTTAATTACAAATGCCTAAATTGGAAAATATTTGGAAACTTCATTTTTAAATAATAACATTGGACATATACATAATACTTATATTTAAAAAAAAAAAATCATCATACAATGGTACAAGGCTTGTACCAAAAATAAAAAATGAGATCATAAGGACTATATAAAGATGACATCATAAGGACTATATAATTTTCAGACTAAATTTTCACAAACAAATAGAGTGCATAAGACAATTGTTTGGTTGTATGAATTTGAATCATAAAATATATGCACATTTTTTTTGTTATTTTCTATAATAATAATAATAATAATAATATATTAATTTTTTTCCAAATATTTTTCAACATAAAGTGATTTAATTATTTATTAATTTATCATTAGCACATTTTTAAGTACAAATGAGGAAATTGGAGAATAATTGGAAAACTCAAGTTTTAAATAATAACATTTGGCATATACATAATATTTATATTTTGAAAAAAAAATCATCAAACCTTAATTAAGAAGCAAACAAACCAATACATGAATAATGATATAATCTAGACTTGTATCTAAACAAAAAAAGAGATCATAAAGACTATGATTTTCGGAGTAAAATTTCACAATGAAATAAAGTGCCTAAAACAATTATTTGGTACCATATAAATTTAAATCATAAAATATATACGCAATGTTTTTAAATTTTATAGTTTTTTTATAAAATAATTTCCAAATAATAATATTAATTATATTATAATTTATTTGAAAATATTTTAGAACCTAAAATTATTTAATTATATATTAATTTTTTATTAGAATATTTTTAATTATAAATAAGTAGTTATATATTATTTTATTATTAAAATATTTTTAATTATAAATAAGCAAATAAGAATTAAACAAAAAATTTATGATAATTTTATATATCCATTTTCTCAAAAAGTATTCTCTATTTACATTTACATCAATAAAAAGAACCGTCAATACAACAAGTGTCTTGTAATATCAGGTGTGTTGTAATATATAATCATGCGTAAACTTTCTTTTTACTTTTTCATTGATAATTCTAAGTATACTGGTAAAAACTTTCATTTTGGTAAAAACTTTCACTTTGATCACAGTTCATAAGGTTGTTCAACCAATGTCTTTATCAACTTTCATTTTTAATGTTCTATGAATGGATTCAAAATTAAAAATTCACTTTCATCATAGTTCATATGCCGTCATAGTTTGTTCAACCAATGTCTTTATGAAGTTTCATGCCCTATGAATGGAATTATGAGTGGAACAATTACAAAGTCGGTCACAAACTTGTAAATCGTCTTTTAAGAAATTCTGTTATCTTGAAATGACAGTGAAAAAAGTAAAAGCTTAGTTAAAATTATAAAGAGCATTATTTGAAAAAAAAATCGGTGAGAAATGACATATATTATTATCTATAATAAAAAAATATTATCATTAAATAAAAAAATATTGTTACTAAATGAAAAAAAAAAAATCACTTTACTAAGAATAGATTGAGAAATATTTGTACACTATGAGGAAATCTACCATTTAAAGGAGGAAGCAAACCATCAGCAAATGCAAATTGGACTAAGGCTGATATTGAAGGAAGTAGCTGGAGGAGGAAGTGAACCATCAGCAAATGTAAATTGGACTGAGGTTCATATTGAAGGAAGTAGCTGGAGGAGGAGAACCATCAGCGAATTGGAGTGAGCAGGAAATAGTTCATGAATTCAATTTTCACTAACGTTTTTATTAACATTGTAAATTTTCTTTGGCTAACAATTAATTTTCTCAGAAAGGAGCTTATTATAAATTAAAGCATGGGTTTCATTCTTGGGTATTATTTAGTATAAGGTCTCAATTGTGGACTTCTAGGTTAGTCATTACATATTTATGTTGACCCTTATTGGATTTTTGAATGATGTAATTAGGGTTTTTTTTTAGTAAAAAGTGGTCTAGTAGCCCTCCACATCAATTCGGCCTAGAGAGTATCAAGTCGGCCTCAAAGGAAGGAATTAAAACCCATAAGAAGGTTATAAATGCAAGGAGGTCGAATTCATTTTCTCACCAATTCATCGCAATTCATTGCATCAAGAGGAAAATTTTGAAATTAGAGAAGGAAGGAAAAGAAGTGTGAGTTGGGTCTAGGTGAAATATAAAGAGAAAATCAAAATTTTGGTGAAGGAATATCTTTGTTTCATGGTCTCTCTTGGTAGATTGAAGTCTTTGAATTTTAGAAGCTGCTGTTGCTGCAAATATGAGAAGTTGCTAGAAAAATGGATGTTGTTGCCGCTAGGTTGAAGATCTAGAAGGTTGACTTGGTGTGGAGGGAAAGTTTTGCTCATGTCTTGGGTGAAGAGTATCAAATAATACTATTGTAAAGAAGAATGATCTTGACTGGGTTTTCCCCTTGAGGGGGGTTTTCCCCTGGCATAGTTCCTATATATTGTGTCTCTTGTTTTGATATTCATACACACATAATATGGTAATTGTTTGATGAAAGATAATATAATAAATAAGTAAAGAAGCCAAAATTATCACGAGTAATTATCAAGATCGAAGAATTAAACCATAATATATATTTGTATTGATTTTTCAACATAGTATTAGAGGTAAGGTTAGGAAGGATTGCATATCACATTGTTGGCATAGAATATCCCTCATTGATGGACTACTTAAGGTTGGGTATCAACTCTACTAAGAGATGGATCAAGAGGCTATTTCATTATCTATTCACAAAATTCAAAGTTAAAGGAATTTTGGATGCCCTTTCAGGATCTCTCCATGATGAAAATGCATGGATCATTGATAGTGGAGCATCAAGGCACATGAATGGAGAAAGAAAATAACTACATACACTATCAAGAGATTCATCCTCTCATGCAGTGGAATTGGATGCACCAAAGCTATGATGTGAAAGGCATAGGATCAACCTCATTGGAATTGGAAAGTGGATCAAAGATGCATCTCAATGACATACTCTATGTTCTGAGTTTGAAAAAGAATTTACTTTATATTTCTTGTTTAGAAGATAAATGTAAAAGAACTGATTTTGTTGATGGAAAAGTATTGGTCTGGGGCAAAGATTCTAGCATCGACAAATATAGAGTTATTGTAGTTCGTGAAGGAATTTTGTATAGGGTTACTGCACCATATCATCAAGCCTTAGTTCATATGGAAAATAGTCATATTGAACTATGGCATAGAATATATGGTCATCTACACTGCAGGCTCATTCCCTTTCTTAGTCAATTGGTCAATGGAATCCCAAATATAAAAGAATATCATGAAGGTGTGTGCAAGGGATGCTCTCTCGGAAAAATACAAGAAAACCATTTCTGAATAGTGAATATAGGGCCAAATAAATCTTAGACCTTATTTACTATGATGTGTGTGGGCCTATGTCTAACACATCACTTAGAGGTCATCTCTATTATGTAAAATTTATTGATTACCATTCTAGAAAGACATGGCTATACGTTCTAAAAAAAAAAAATATGTAGTATTTGATAAGTTCAAGGAGTTTAGGGCTAATGTGGAAACCCTAACCCAAATAAATATAAATACTTTATGATCCAACAATGGTGGGGAATACACTTCCAAGGAACTGGTTGAATATTGAAAGGAATCCGGAATTAAGAGGGAGCTCATTGTTCCCTACTATCCTGAAAAATGGGAGTTGCAGAAAGTCTATTGAGTAAGGCATTAAGATAATTCTACTTGATCAAGACCTACCAAAATTCTTATGGGGAGAAGCAGCCATGAAAGCCGTAGACATAAAAAATAGAATTCCTCGTAGAAGTCTCAAGAAAATAACTCCCAAAGAAGTGTTACAGGAAAGAAGTCGAGTGTGGGTCACCTCCAAATGTTTGGAAGCCTTGCACACATTCATGTTCCAAAATATAAGTGAAATAAGTTGGAATATACAGGTATCAAAGGAATATTCGTTGGATATAGTCTCTCCTCTAAGGCATACAAAATCTACATGAAAGAAAGAAGGAAACTTGAAGTATGCAAAGATGTCATATTTGATGATAGCTAAGCCTACAAGAAGTCCAAGGATATTCCCATAGACTCTGATGATGAAGAATCTCCCATATTCAAAGAAGAAGATCTACATCATGAAGATCCTACTAAAAATAAAGAAGAATAAGGACCAAGTGAGCCTATTCAATATGTGGTCATATCGACTACAAGGAAAAGGCCAATTTGGTTAAAATCTAATTTACAAGATGCTGAAGGACATGAAGCTCCCATAGGAACATCCAAGGAAAGTAAAATACCAAAGAGATACAATGTCTATGTCGCATACATGGAAAAGCTCATTCAAGATGAACCACCTACATTTGAAGATGCTACTCAACAGGATGTCTGGAAGAAGGCGATGCAAGAAGAATACCAATCCATTATGAAGAATGGGTTTGGGAGATCGTTCCTAGACCTAGTGACAAATCATATGTCATATCCAAAAGGATCTACAAAATTAAGCATGTTGTTGATGTAAGCATAGAAAATTACAAAGCAAGGTTCATTGCAAGGTGCTTCTCTCAAAAGGAAGGAATAGACTATGAAGAAACCTTTGCACCTATATCAAGGTATACTACCATTAGATATTTGGTTTCACTGGCTACTACAGTGGGTTGGAGTATCCATTACATGGATGTGAATACCACATTTCTAAATGCGACCTTTTATGGGGAATTATATTTCGAACAACCCAAATGTTTCAAAGTGAATAGTTTGGACTCTCACATCTGCAAACTTAACAAAGCCCTATATGGCTTGAAGCAAGCTCCTATGGCATGGCATGCAAGGATGGATTCATATCTCTTAAAAAATGGGTTCGTGAAGGGTATTGTTGATCTCAATCTCGACATCAAGGTCATGAATAATGAACCCGTCATTATTCTAATATATGTGGATGATCTATTCATCACAAGTGTGGAGCACAAACTTGAAGAATCTAAGAAGATGTTGGCAGCTGAATTTAAAATGAATGATTTAGGACTTATGCATTACTACCTGGGTCTCGAAGTATGGAAGAAACCTGGGGAGATATACTTGGGGCAAGGAAAATACATTATCAACATATTGCAGAAATTTGAGATGATGGAATCCAAGCCCATGATTACTCCTATGATCACAAACTTCAAGAAGTTGAAAGGTCTGACTCAAGTCTCATCGATCCAACCTCCTATCACTAATTGGTCAACTCCCTAATATATATGGTAAACAATAGGCCTAACATATGCTTTGTTGTAAGCATCCTTAGTCAACTTTAGTTGGAGCCTCATCATGAACATTAGATAATTGCTAAACACATATTGAGATATCTTTGTGGTACTACATCACTTCCAGAAATATAAAATTAAGGAAGTCAATCTAATTGGCTTCTCCAATTCAGACTCAGGTGTCAGTGAGTTTGATAGAAGAAGTATTGTTGGTGGATTCTTTAGCGTGGGATCCGTTATGGTATCATGAATGAGTAGAAAGGAAGGACACGTTGTTGTAAGTAGTCTTGAAGTTGAATATGTAGCTGCATGTGAAGTAGAAAAGGAGATTGTATGGTTAAGTAAGCTTATGAAATACTTGTTCGAAAGTCCTATAAGTCCTACTATAATCAAGTGTGATAATCAAAGTTGCATTAAGAGGTCTAAAGATCCTATGTTTTATTATAGGATGAAGGTAATAAACAATAAATACCATTTCATAAGGAATTTGGTACAAGACCGGATCATGAAGCTGGAGTATGTCTCGACAGATGAACATGTAGCTGATATACTAACAAAGGCTCTTCCTAACAATAAGTTTGAATATTTAAGAGACAAGCTTGGTTTGGTAAACATTGCTAATTTTATTAATATTAATGATCTCGAAGAGATATGTTGAGTTCTTGCGAGTGAAGCATTGCCTAGAGAGACATCAGTTTGACACTTTATGATGATGTCTAGTAGGGAGGGTGGCATTGGGTGGATGTGCACCTAGCTCCCTAGGTTGGTAGTTAGTAAGCAACCCTGATGGTACCTATAGAGGCTGAAATTTTTAGTCCACCTTAGTCCCAAATTGATATATTTCCTTGGTTAGGAATCTAGTCCATGGCATTGAGGTGCCTAAAGAGACGAGTGACCAAATTGATAGATTGCCCTGGTCAGGAATCTACTCCATGGAATTGTGGTGCCTAACATAGTTTCATATAGTTTGAGGCCTTCATGTTGTATATTATTAATACCTTCCTAGTTAAGAGGGAGTGTTGAAGATTGTAACTAGGTCTCGTCTTCATAATTTATATTTATTGTACTCATCAAAGTTTTGAAGAAAAAGAATTTATATTATCATTTATTTTATTATTAAATGACTTATTAAAGCACGGATTTCATGCCTCGGTCATATTTAGTATATGGTTCCAATTGTGGACTTCTAGGTTAGTCATTACAAATTTATATTGACCCTTCTTGGGCTTTGAATCATGTAATTAGTTTTTTTCTTAGTCAAATGTGGTCTAGTAGCCCTCCACATCAATTCGGCCTAAAAGAGATCAAGTCAGCCTCAAAGGAAGGAATTTGAACCCATCAGAAGGTTATAAATGCAAGGAGGTTGAATTCATTTTCTCAGCAATTCACTGCAATTCACTACATCAAGGGAAAAAGTGTGAAATTGGAGAAGGAAGAAAAATAAGTGTGAGTTAGTTGTAGGTGAAAGACAAAGAGAAAATCGAAATGTTGGTGATGGAATCTCTTTGTTTCGTGGTTTCTCTTGGGAGATCAGAGTCTTTGAATTTTGGAAGTTGTTGCTGCTGCAAATCTACGAAGATGTTAGAAAACTGGATGATAATTATGCTAGGTCAAATATCTAGAAGGATGACTTGGTGTGGAGAGAAAGTTTGGCTCATGTACAAGTTGAAGAGTCTCAAACAATACTATTGAAAGGAATAATGATTTTGACTAGTTTTCCCCCTTGAGGGAGTTTTTTTGTGGCATAGTGCATGTATATTGTGTCTCTTGTTTTGATCTTCATACACACATAATATGGTAATTTATTGATAAAATATAAGATAATAAAGACATAAAGAAGCCAACATAATCACAAATAATTATCAAGATGGAAGAATCAAACCCTAATATATATTTGTATTGATTCTTCAACACAAAGAGAGAAACAATAAATTATACTACAAATACATTGAAACCTTGTAATATATTAAACCCTCTCATCCATATACTAGGTATCACTTGAACATCACCTATTGTGTTTAACTTAATCGAAGCCCCTTCAAGTTTTTATGAAAAGAATAATACCAAATTTCATTTATCTATCAAAACTAATTTTTCATGTAAATCTCATCTATATTTTAAATAAATTTCTTAAATAAATATAATTATCTATATAAAATTAAAATATAAAAATGAGTTTTTTTACATATAAACCCCTAATTAATGTAGATAACATGCCTAAATCCTTAATAGAATATATACATTATTAAATCCTTCAAAATTTATCTTCTACAATATCTAAATCTCTACATTATTTAAAAAAAATGCCTCTCTTTTCTTTAAGCTTCAAGAATATATTAAACTTTTCCTAATAATTATTGATAATATAAATAAAATACCCTAAATCTTTATAATATTCCCTATTACAATATCTATATCGCTTTCATTTAAAAAATACATATTCGCGCTATCCCAAATCCGATAAGATTCCCTTCCCCGATTCCTATATCCTTTCTTTAGTTTAAAAATACATCTATTTTAACCCTTTTTTTTTTTTGAAGAGTTGTAAAATCCTGTGAGAAGATGATAAAGATATTGGTCTAATTCACAGAAACCGGGTTTAAATATCTATTTAAATATATATGCAATGAAAAACCTTATTATGAATGCTAACTTAAATGTCTGCAATTATAAGCGTTCTTGATGAATGGTAGCCATGGACTTATTATGACTGCTAGCTTAAATGACTGCAATTATAAGCGTTCTTGATGAATGGTAGCTTGTACACTGCTCTTTGTTCTTTATATGGTCCATGATGGCCGAGCCATAGAATCCATATTTCTCATGCCACCAATCTGCATAGGGAGACGTGCGGTCATGTAATGAACGATCACAATGCCAAAAAGAAGCTTCACATTCTGATGTTTCCATGGTTGGCGCAGGGTCACATAAATCCTTTCATAGAGTTCTGAAAGGCTCTCCCATATGTGGATATTCATTTATTAATAAATCACTCAAACCATAAAAATTTGTAAACCGAAAAAAGAATATGAACAATTTCCTCCCTATAGTTCAATAAAGAAATGTTATTGTATTTATAGAGAGGAATTTTATTGATAGAGAGCTTAACCATTCATGTGTTACTTACATATTGAAATTGTATTTTAGTGAGAGACATTGAAGATCAAAAATTTTGGCTATTGTGAAATATTTTTTTGTTTTATGTAAAGGAGAAACAATTTTTATTTGAATGAGATTTTTATTGTCTTGTTGTTTGGATTTACTAATAATATCTACAAATATTTCATGCATCTAACATTTCCAATTTAAATTAGTCATTTATCTTTTTGTTGTTTGGATTTGCAAAAGATACTTACCAATCTTCTATGGTTCTATATGTGGATCTTCTTTCTATACTTTCTTGTCTTCCTTGCATTCATTACTTTTCTCTACTTTATTGGATTTATGAATAGTACATGCATGTCTTCATTATGCCTATTTAATATGAAGATAGACAATACTATTCAATGCAAAGACCCAAAAAAGTTTTGTTTTGTTTTGGTTTTTTTTTGTATGGGGTATTCTCCATCATAATGCACATATGCACCAATTATTATGCTTATAATTCTTATGTCAAAACATTCCCTTATAAAAATTTGTTGGAGGTTTTAAATAGTAGTTTTTTCTTGATTGGACACTGAAGTGACATCCCTAAAATATTACTATATTTTCATTGCTTTTAAGAAGATAAGCAATTGGAGCAATTACCCTCTAAAAAATGAAAAAAAAAAATAACATTGTAAAATAATATTCTTATATTTGAGGAATAGTGTCTAAGAAATAAAATAGTATTCTTATATTTGAGAAATAATGTCTAAGAAATAAAAGACGAAATTTTTTTTATTGAATTGTCTCCGTATCATTTTTATATAGAAAATAGGCAAACAATACAATTGAATTCTCTGCACATGTAAATGGCTTTATTTAATTCCCTTCATATGATTTTCATATAGATTGTAATGTTGGTGAACTTTGAGTGTATTTTAAAGATTCTTTTTATTGAATTGTCTTTATATAATTCTTATATAGAGAATATGTAAAAAAATAAAAAAATTCTCTAGACATGTAAATAGTCTTATTTAATTCCCATCATATGATATTTACATTTGTAAATAGTCTTATTTAATTCCCTTCATATATTTTTTTATATAGATTTTGATATTGGTGAACTATTTCCTTATATGTATTTGCTCAAATATATCTAGAAATGGTTGGACATGAAAGTAGGACATGTACGTCCAAAGCCTCTTAAAGAAACCATGAGCCTCCAATTATTTATGTTAATGTTATGTTAATTTATGTTAATGTTATGAAGAGTTTTTGAGAATATATGGATCTTGAAGCCTTATACAGGGTTAGCTTTAAAAATACTTCCTTTGAGCTCAAAAAAAACCTTTAAAATTAACGCCTTAAACAATCTCAGCTGGCCTCTTGAAAATATAATTCGCCTCTAAACGGGGATAGTAGTGCTAAGTAAGAGGTTTTGAAAACCATGCACAATCCTTTGAAAATATAAATATAATTGAGAGAAGAAATTGAAAACTAAAGTCGTAAAGAAAAGTTCTAATTATTCAAAACCATAAACAAATAATAATGAATAAACAAACTAAATCTTAACACACTAAAACATAATATAGAATGTATAAATACTCACCCACGGCTAACCTTACAAATGGCCTTTTAAGGTATCATGAACTTCCTATTCATCAACTTGCTAGTGGTAATATTCAAAATAACATTAATAAAATCATTACATTCCTAATAAAAATGGTAATTGATTACCTTACTATAATTGTGATATATAAGATCTGAATTCATATTTTTTTTTAATTGTAGGAGGATGGTGATGGGATTTAAATTGAAGTGTTAATAAATATTTTTAAATGCTTTATCAAATTATTTTTATTTAAAAAGAACTTTCTAATTGTATTTTTATTTAAAAATTATTTGAACAATTATATTATATTGTAATGCTAAAGTCACTTAAATCAAAATATTGAAATATTGTCTATTAAACCACGCAGCTTAATATGAAACATCGTGACCTTTCTCAGCAGATATATAATTCACGAGGTGTGACAAAGCATAAGCATATCGTGACGGAGAGTGGCAAATATAACGTAACCAAATAACGAAACACGAAACCCGAGTTTACTGAAATTAATTCATTCATGGCCGACCTTGATTTAGTAGACTTAACGTATCTGCGACACCAACTCCATATCTTCTGGCTTCATGGCGAGACATATGAGAGCGCCAAGAGCTTCTGGAGCACTCTCCTCCCTTCTAACAATAAAACCTCCTGTTTTCCGAGCCTGCGGGGTCGAGCTTACAAAAAGATGGAAAACCGCGGTTGGATAAACTTGGCAAACCTAGACGAGGATGCCGAAAAATTGCCCGAAGCGGCGCGCCAGATCTTCCAGAAGCTTCGCTCCCACGCCGCCGTTTCCTCTGAGGGTCGGCGGCCGCCGGTTTTTCAAATGGTATTGAAACCGTACGACAACGACAGTGGCAATGATGCCGTGTCGGCTTTCGAAAGGGGAGTTCCAGCGTCCGTGCCGTACGTTGTGTTGAAGAAAAATGTGAATCCCATTGCAGACGACGTGAACGACTTCTCATCAGACGATATCGAGTGGCTCACGCGAAACAGCCGGAGCTGGATGCTTTGGAAAGTTTTTCTGCCGGACGTTGACCAGCGAAGTGACTCTGAACGGGAACGAACTGGGAATCTTTCGGCTCCCTACACATTGGGCGATAATGAGGAAGAGTCCAGTGCTCAGCGGCTCTCGCCTGGTTCAGTTCAGTCAAAGGCGGATCAAAATGTTAGGTTGGAATGAATTATAAATGTTGAGATTGTAGGTAATAAATATTGACTGCTGGAATTAAAGTGAAAAATTAAAAAGACAAAAATTATTTCTTTCTTGATAATCTTGCATCCTATACCTCCATTGAACCAATAACAGCAAACATTTACAACTACGTTATATGCTGATCAGTGTTATTTTCCCTTTTTACATTTTAATTGTCAGATGAAGATCAACTATTGTTATTTTAATTTTTCCATTTTAAATGTGGTTGTAGTGAATATATTAGTCAACCTTAATATATTAATATTATTATAGTTTTTATTAAAAATAAATAAATCGTAATTTTGATCCACAAAGATGGCCTTAGTTAATAAAGTTGACAATATTTGAATCTCATTAAGCATGATTCATTATAATGTGATATGGTTAAGTTACTTAAATACTATGAGTGGAAAGGCTAACTATTACTAAATATAGTAAACATAGGGTTCACCAAGTTTGATCATGGTCAACTATTTAAACATTCACTATCAAGGTTGACTTTGTTTGACTATTTTTAACTAATGTGGTAGACTATGTTTGACTATTAATTGAAGATGGTTGATTGTCAAACATAGTCAAACATGGTTTCACTATGGTCAAACATGGTTTGACTATAACTGACTATGATAGAAAATGATTGACTTTCATTTGAACATTGCAATGATGGTTGATGATGGTTAAGCATAGTTTGACTACCATACACTTTGGCCATCTATTTGCCATCCACTATAGGTTTCCATGGTGAACCATGGGCATCTAGCATGGTTTAATTAAGTTCACTATATTTTACAATAGGTCACCTACAGATAGACCATGATGTTTGTGATAAACACTGATCACCATGGTAGTCATGTTGATTATAGTGGACCATATTAACATTAATCAATCATAGTTAATATGTGGTAATGTATAGATTAATTTATAATTAAGACATTATAAATGTGTAAATTAATATATTATTAATTTGTCATTAATGTTATATTAAACTCTTATTAATGTTTTTTAAATGTTATAATAATGTTGCTAGTCTTATATATATTCTAATATTATATTAATTTTATAATTAAATTTTAATATTATATTATATATTGCATATTAATTATGTATTAATAAAAATATTTACTTTTTCAACTATGGTTCACGGTAATTGAGTTGCGGTTACATCCATAGGTAATAATTTGGGCAGATCCACCCAAAGGCACCCAAAGGGATCTACCTGTAGACCCATTACATACTCGTTACATACCCACCCGAAGGGATCTACCCATAGACTTATCTAGTCGAGCCTAACCCAAAGGACATCGAGGAGATTTGACCCCGTGACCTCCCTAAATGACAAGATACTTAGCAACGAGAATTCAACCAATTGAGTTATCCTTTAGGATTGATAATTATATTAATATTAATAATGTAATTAATATTATTAAAATTATTGGTAATTTATTTGTTTAATCAATGTAACATCATCATGTTTATAATTGTTATTAATAATATAAATAATAATGATAATATATCTTTAAAAGTAATATTAATAAGCTTTTTAGTATTAAAAAATAATAACATAATAGTAATATAATATCAACTTAATAACGTAATAACATAATATTAATATAACATCATTTTTGTTAAAAAAAAATATGTGAAAAATCCTCTTTCATAATCTTGCATCCTATAGTGAACCAAGAGTACCACATGTTCCAGCAAGAAAGATTTTGTGTTATGTTTAAAACTAGAAATTGTCTTTATAGGTGAAAAGATACGTCGAAGGAGTAGCATGGAAACACCATTGACATTACACCATTGATCAAAGTCAACCTTATTTATCACAGTTTTAGATGTAGTCTTTGTTCCTATTCTACTGATACCATTTGCACTCAAATCAATTTCTTTCATTTATTCATGACCTTCCATAAGGGCTCTAAGGAGTCCAAACTACAATGCAACAAATTATGTACATTTTTTTTAGAAGCAAGACACTCTGTGAGAGCTTGAATTGAGCTTGAATTGTTTTCTTGAGAGCAGTAATTTCATTTCCTATAATCTCCAAAACTTTAAGGGAAGAAGCACCTTTCTGAAGGTTTTTGGCAAGAGTTATTGTCCCTTTATCTCGTAAACCTAGGTAGCTTAAGTAGGCTTCTGTGAGACCCAAATTCCTTGAAAGAGATTCACTCAAAGAAACTTGGTGTTTCGACCAAACATGTTATCCCTGAGATCCAAATTTCTCAAATTGGTGCAAGAAGAAGTTCACAAATAGTTCCAACAACATTCTAGAAATACCATTATTCATGAAATACAATTCTTCCAAGAGTTTCTGAGATTTTAGGATAGACACAAAAGCTCGAACACCCTTCTCACCTAACTCATTGTCAGAGATTTTCAAGGATCTCAATTGATGCCCATGCAAAGAAGATGATAATATTGAGATAATTCCTCAAGAGCTTTAGCCTCAGACCTTCCTGCAAATTTTTTTGCAAGATCTACATCTTTCAGATGTTTCAAGACCCCATCAATACTCTCTGTGTAACACGAGAAACATCAAGACCAAATCTTCAGTAGCTAAATCATATTTTTGTATAAGTATTCCTAGTCTTATGAAAGACTAGTCTCATAATTATCTTAGGTGATTGGAGATTTACTATGACTACTTTGGCACATTCATTAATTTCGTTCATTTTGGCATGAATGTGAATGGTTTCAATCTTGGATTTAAATGTATTGTTTGAATGGGGAAAGGATTTCAAACTCAAATTGAGATATGTTCTTCTTTTACATTGTATTGAGTTCTTGAACCTTTTTTGGTAATATAATGATCAGGAGATAATGTACATTGTTCAAAAATGCTCAAAAATGAAAGTGCTCGAAACAGGTCCCAGCCTGAGCAACTGGAAAGGTCTCGTCGCTGTGATTCTGGCACCATGAATGGTTCGTAAAACAGAGGTCGTCTGTAGAAGTTATGAAGGTTTAAAAAGCCCAGTAAACTCTAAAAAAATGACATTTGACCAGTTTGACTTGTATGAAAAAAATAAAAAAATAAATATATATTTTCAAAAATATTTTTTATATTAATGTTTTTTGGGCTAATGAGTGGGTGACATGTGGCCATCCTGGAGGCCACCACGTGTCCCCAGGCAAAAGCAGAAGTGGCGTTGTAAAATTTGGTTGGGGGCAAGTGGACTCGAACAAGCGACCCCCAGCACCCAGCGCACACGCCCGAATGATCGGGCTACTGTTGTTTCTTAACCCAAAGGGTCACGGCCCATATTTGAACGTTAATACAAGGGGGTTTGGGAGGCCACCCCCCCCCCCCCCCCCCCCCCACACCATATGACCCTTCGTTCACGACCTTGACCCTCATGCAACTGGCGGCTGTTAGATCGGTGTCAACTCTAGCGCGTTCACATGTCTTATCTGCAACAATATATGTAACTTCCAGTTTGATCAACGATTCCACTGGTGGACCTCCAAATCCAGCGTCTACTGCCATTTTAGTTGGGTTAACTGTAGTTCCTCTAGTTTTGGAGGAGTTTTCTTAGGAGTGATTGGGCAAATTACTGTTTTTGGTCATAACTCTTGGGGATTTCAACCATCTTTTATGAATGAATAGTCATTTTTGGCTAATTTAGATATTATGAACTCATTGGAATAGGTTTCAGAGCCATCAGAGGTCATATTGTGTAGGTTTTGCTTCAGGAGAGGTCAAGGAGCCACTAGGACCACTAGGGTTTTTTCAGTGTTTTGAGCATCAATTCTCTGTTTTCTGAAAATGAATAGTCATTCATGAATAATTCAAGCATTCTGAAGTTTTTTTTACATAGAACACATCCATTTTAGGTTTTCTATTACATGTACTTACCACTTTTGAGAAATAAGATATGAGGGACATACAATTAGGAGATGGACCAACAAATGTAGCCCAGAAGGGGTGAACTACTTCATCAAATTTGCTGAGTATTATTACATGTGATGCATATTTATCTGTTATTTACTATTGTACATTGTTATACAAGCTAATTTACATGCTTTAACCTTACATAAAAATCTGTTTAACTAAGTTAAAACCATTTGTTTCACCTGCAAACTTCAGTGAACCTTATGCACACAATTTAATTACTGTTTGGATACTTAGCATAGAAAAAATAATACATTCCATTCATATCAATTTGGTATCGTAGCTTAGGTTAAGCTTGAGTTAAGCTAGAGTATTTTCTCTGTTTAATCTTTGTGCAAATAATTTGTTTAATAGTTTGCAACAGTTTTAATGCTTACTAGGTTGAAGCTTAAGAGAGGAGAAAGTCAATTGGTGAAAGTTCAAAGAAATCCTCAGCTAAGGAGGGCAAGAGTGCCATTATATCCACCTTTAATTTCACCTCAAAGAGAAGTAGAAGAAGCCATAAGCATGACTTCAAGGGTGGAAGGAACCCATGAAGAGGTGGATCCCAAAGAGAGAGAAAGAGAGTTCAGGAAAGCATTCCTTAACATGGCTGAAATTGTGAGAGTCCTTTATCAAGAAAGGAATGAAAGACTAGAAGGAGAAGGATCCAAACTTTACAAGGAAGGGCAAGGATCATCATGAGGCCACAATTATGAAGATAAATCCAAGAAGTGTAATGGAGGAAATGGAGACAATGGAAAGTCACCAGTCACACAAGTCAAAGAACACTGGTAAAAGCCCTTTTCTAAAACTTGATGTTAAGTTTGAATTGCCAATGTTTGATGGTGAAGTTAATGCAAAAAGCTGGATAATTGGATTAGGCAATTAGAGGTCTATTTGAGAATTCAAAATTTTCATGATGATGACACCAAAATCAAACTAGCTTCATTGAGAATGGAAGGTGTAGCACTTGTTTGGTGGGAAGCCAAGAGAAAGCAGGAGATCAAGAAATATGTTTAGATTATTTTATCATGGAATGATTTCATTTCTGCAATCAAATAAAAATTTTATCCATTAGCTCACATGAAGAAAGCCATAATTAACTGGAAAAATTTTAAACAATTGAAAGGACAAAATGTACAAGTGTATACTCAAGAATTTAGAAGAAAAGCTCTTTTACTAGGAGTATATTTGCATAGCCAAGACACTTTGCTCAAGTATATAGGAGGTTTACATACCTACTTAAGACATACAATCCTCATGTTTAACCCTACAAGCCTAGATGAGGTTTGTGTTCAAGCCACACATTTAGAGGCAAGGGGAAAAAAAACTTAGATGGGAATGACAAAAGTGAGTTTAAAGGAAAATGGAAGAAAAAGAGAAAGGAAAATACTAGAAAAGAGAAGGGAAAATTCTTTTGCAAACACTATTCTAAAACTAGCCATGATGAGGACCATTATTCGAAACTTCATCCAGAGTTGAAACTAGAAAGTTTTAAATCCAAAGAGAAATCCAAGGAGAAAGGCAAGACAGTTGCAATAACTGAACAAGACCTAGGGTAAGATTTAGGAGATGAAAAAAAATCATAGCTATGGGACTAAAGAACATAAATGGGCAAGAGAATGAAAATAAACCTAGTTCTAGTATTTCTAACTATCACATAGAAGCTCCAAGTGAAGAAAATAGAATTGAACTGTTTCATGTGAGGGTCATTTCCAAACATACCAAGGTTGACACGTTGTTTGACAGTGGGTCACAAGCGAACCTTATCTCTGCAGACTTAGTCAAGAAACTAAATCTTGAGACCATTCCACATCCGAAACCATATCCACTTGGTTGGATTTGTAAGGATGCAAATTTACAGGTTTCAAAGAAGTGCATGTTGCGCTTTGCAATAACTGCACATTTTATTGACACAGTTGAATTAGATGTTGTTCCACTTGATATAACAGGTATGGTGTTGTGTAGTCCTTACTTTTATGACAAGAAAGATATATTCCATCGCCATGAGAAAAAATACCATTTATTCAAAGATGGCAAGGAGTACATTGTGAGAGCTCATCTCAAAAAACTAGACTCTTCTTTAGTTAATGCAAGACAAATGAAGAGGCTCATCAATGAAAGTCAAAACTTGAAATTGATGATGATTAAACAAATAAAAGTTTTATATAATCCTTTTCATGTAAATGTTGATATATTTAATGATTTGTTTCAGTTTGAAAGCAGGTTGTCTTTGAAAGAAGATGACAAGTAGTTGCAGCAGTCGAATTTGGTGTCGAACGGTGCTGAAAACAAAGTGTCAGTGCAAGAAGTTGCAAAGGTTCAAGAGAGGGAAAAGAAACTTGAAAAAGAAGGCACAAGATTTAGTAATTTTCATTTCTGGTTTCAGAAAGGCATGGTACGATGGCGAGGAAACTTGGTCAGGAATTGACAGAAGTTCAAGGCTAATTTAGCAAAAAATCACCATAAGGACAAGATGCAAGGTGAGAGTAATTTCAAGTTTCCTTTGATGATAGACCAATGTAGAAATAAGATGTTTACTACAAAGTTAAGTTGATGTTTTGCAAGTTCAGTAAACATTCAGCATGACAATGTCAAAAACAACAATGATTGGTCAATGGAATAAAGGAAAAATTTGTCGTTTCATGAAAAGCTCCAATTAATGAAATTAGAGAAATTTCAGTGGATTAAGATTGGAATAGTTGGGACACGTTCACTTCATCCTCATGTTCAATTGTCCAGAGAGATTTTGGGGTCCAAAAGCTTCACAATGAGGAGGTGTGATCAGGAGATCATGTCCATTGTTCAAAAATTCTCAAAAATGAAAGTGATTGAAATGCGTCCCAACCTTAGCGACCAAAAAGGTATTGTCGCTATGATTTTGGTACCATGAACAGTTCGAAAAACAACGGTCATATGCAGAAGTTATGAAGGTTTAAAAATCCCAGTAAACTCCTAAAAATGACATTTGACCAGTTTGACTTGTATGAAAAAAATTTCAAAAAATATATATATATTTTCAAAAATATTTTTTATATTAATGTTTTTTTTGGGCCAGTGAGTGGATGACACCTGGCCAGCCCAGAGGCCGCCACATGTCCCCAGGCCGAAGGAGAAATGGCGTTGTAACATTTGGTTGGGGGCAAGTGGACTCGAATGGGCGACCTCCACCACCGAGCGCACACACCTGACCGCTTCGGCTACCGTTGTTTCTTAACCCAAAGGGTCACGACCCATATTTGAAAATTAATACAAAGTGTGGCTGGGGTTTGGGAGGCCAGCTCCCCCACCATATGACCCTCCATTCGCGACCTTGACCCTCATGCAACCGATGGCGGTTAGATCAGTGTCAACTCCGACGCGTTCACATGTCTCATCCGTAGCAATAAATGTAACTGCCAGTCTAACTGGTGGTCCCACTAGTGGACCTCCAAATCTGGCGGTCAGTGCCATTTTAGTCGGGTTAATTGGAGTTCCTCTAGTTTTGGAGGAGTTTTCTTAGGAGTGATTGGGAAAATTATTGTTTTTGGTCATAACTCTTAGGGATTTCAACCATTTTTGATGAATTAATAGTCATTTTTGTCTAATTTAGATATTATAAACTCATTGGAATAGGTTTCAGAGCCATTAGAGGTCATATTGTGCAAGTTTGGCTTCAGGAGAGGTCAAGGAGCCACCAGGACCACTAGGGTGTTTTCAGTGTTTTGAGCATCCATTCTCTGTTTTCTGCAAATGAATAGTCATTCATGACTAATTCAAGCATTATGAAGATATTTTTACAGAGACCACAACCATTTGAGGCTTTCTATTACATGTACTTACCATTTTTTAGCAATAAGATATGAGGGACATGCCATTGGGAGCTGGACCAACAAATGTAGCCCAGGAGGGGTGAACTGCTTCATCAAATTTGTTGAGTATTGTTACATGTGATGCTTATTTCTCTATTATTTACTATTGTACAATGTTATACAAGCTAATTTACATGATTTAACCTCACATAAAAATCTATTTAACTAAGTTAAAACCATTTGTTTCACCTACAAACTTCAGTGAACCTTATGCACACAATTTAATTGCAGTTTGGATACTTAGCACAACAAAACTAATACATTGCATTGAGATCATCTAAACGTAAACTCAGATTGCTTTAGATTCTCATATTTGTTTAGAATTTTGATTTAAACAGGTTTGATTAGAGACTTCTTGTGCTATTTTTTATTAACAGATTGATTACAAAATTATGCCTTCTTTGCTGCAGAATTTTCCTTTGTAGTATCCTTAATATACTTTATAGACTTAGGCTTATTTTCATTCACTGGCTTCGTATGATCAACCTTCTTCACAATTGACTTCTTCACTAGGGAAGTTGGTTTAGCAACCTTTGCTAGCTTGGCAATATTGGTCTGCTTGGACCAGGAAGTTTTGACTTTAGGCATCACTGTCTTCTTGACAGGCTTCTTTGCTGGAGCCTTCTTGGCTCCCTCGCCCAACTTGAAAAAATATTTCACCTCGGTAAACTTGTCGGCCAATATGAGTTTCTTTATCTATATGGGGAGAATATTGTTGTAGTTAGAGGGAAGAAATTCCTTGTGCTTCTCCTCCATGTATTTAGTTATATCCTTGGGACTTGAAACTCCCTTCTCATTCAGGGCAGAGATCACCTCTTTGATCATCTTGAAGTCTAGAGGATGTGTGGGGGTAGGCTTGGAGCCCTTAAGGCTTGGGATTCTTTTCCTTGGGAGCCTTTGCCTTCTTGGAGGCCTTGGGCACCTCGACCTTTGTTTCAAGAGACACAGTAAAATTCCTTAGTGGCGACAACAACTATCTCCTTAGGAGCATTCTCAGCATCTGTGGGGGCCATGGTTGTGATTCACAGAATTCAATATCACAAGAAAATCTCAGAGAATTATAAGAGCCTCACGAATTCAACACATGATATTGTTTTGAAAAATTAGGGCATTTGAACATCAAACGACATCTTCCATTACGTCTTACATGGGTTCAATGTGTCTATAACAAACATGCAAATGGGACAGATTATTTCCACTGATCTCCATGAATATTTAAGCTTTTAAATTATTTCCTTTGAGGGAGAATTTGGGTGCTTAAACAAAATCACCAAGCCTTGTCGTAGTTTATTGCACAACTAAATTACTTTAGAGTACCTTTCTGACCATGCCATTCTAGTTGTTTTTGATCCCACAAAAATTCCTACAACATACATCCCGACCACATGCTTCATAGTAATAGTGGGTAAAATTTAATTATATGGAGAAGGACGAAAATATAAATATATCAGTGGCTATATATATCTAGCCAAACCATCATAGGACCACTTTCGGTGTAAATATATATAATTTGATTGCATCAAAATGTTATCGAAATTCAAGTAAACTTCATGAAATTCTGATAATAAAGAAATATATTTGATTCGGATTTATGCAGGAATGCAATAGAATAAACATATAACCATAAATACAAAGATGTAGTGTAAATAACACTTCATTTCATTAATATCAAAGAGCTGAAATTTTCTTACAGACATAATCGAAATAAACTAGTTAGGGCACTGGTAGCTATCTCTGAGAGGAGATGTGGTGGCTATAGGCCTCTGAACTGAGTTACAATGAGGCTCGAGGGCCTATTTATTATTTAGAAACAATGGAAAACCTTAAACATCCAAAACCCTAACCCTATGAGATGAAGCGCCAAAACTATGGGCCCGTTTGGGTAAATTGGTGTTTCAACTTCCTGAGGACGTAACTGATCTAGGTGGATATTGGTGGCCACCAGCCTATTCCACTTGGGCCCCCACCATTGTCTCTTTCAGTTTTTCAGTTTCGGCATAACTTACTATTTTTAGCAGTTTTTCGGGTCGTGAACTTCCGGAGCCGTTTTGAGGCCCTAAACGACGTTTTTTGGGTATCGTTTTACCAATGAATTGGATGATCCAATTCGTCCCGACAGTTGTAGTCCTCGGATAGAGCTTTCTAATGATGTATCATGTGCGTCAAACGGAGATAGTATGCCAAAGTTACGTCCCTGGGAAGTTGAAACACCAATTTACCCAAACGGGGCCCATAGTTTTGGCGCTTCATCTCCTAGGGTTAGGTTTTTGGGATGTTTAGGGTTCTCCATTGTTTCTCAATAATAAATAGGCCCTCGAGCCTCAGTGTAACTTAGTTCAGAGGCCTGTAGCTGCCACATCTCTTCTCAGAGATAGCTACCAGTGTCCTAGCTAGTTTTATTTCCATTCTGTCTGTAAGCAAATTTGAGTTCTTTGATATTAATGAAATGAAGTGTTAATTCCGCTGCATCTCTGTATTTATGGTTATATGATTATTCTATTGCGTTCCTACATAAATCTGGATCAGTGGTATCAGAGCGGTCTGCTTTTTCTCGATCCTTCTTTGCATGTCCCCAACGAGGTCGGGGTATAAGGAGCTAGGGCTTGATCTGGTGGAACCTTTGCAAGATCAGCCTCGTAAACCTCGACGAACGCCCATGGGGGACGAAAAGAAAGATGAGGGAGCAGGAGATCCTATCAAAATATTGCTCGAGGAGGCCCTCGAAAAACAAAGGAACGCGATGATGGATAGTTTTGCTCGGATCCTTCAACGGCTGCCCACCGGCGGCGCATCTGCATCCAGTAGCCACTCTGGAGTTGCGACTCCCTTTAAGGTACAAGTAAATTTTGACATTCCCATATTTGAGGGTCGAATAGACGCAGATGCCGTAGATAGATGGTTGAATCTATTAGAAGGATATTTCTCTGTTCATGACTTTTCAGACCGGGAGAAGATTATTTTTGCACTCCTCAAATCTACCCCCCATGTTAAGGACTGGTGGGAAACCTACTGTGAGAACAAGGACCAGACATAACCCTCTATGTTCTCGGCCGTACCAACTTGGAATTCTTTCCGAGACGCCGTCAAGGAACAGTACTATCCCGTGGGGAGCTATGAGGACAAGTACATACAATGGACCACGCTGCGACAACAAAGGGATCAAGATGTGCATGAGCTGACAAATCTGTTCCATACCCTGCGCACAAAGTTGGGTATCAAAGATTCAGAGAAACATCTGGTGCTAAAGTAGCGTAGCTGTCTGCACAAATACATTCATGAGGAAATGGAGTTCCTTGACATCTCCTCGCTTGGTACGGCATACCGGTATGCTGCCAAGATTGAGCAGAAATTCAAGCAGAAGAAGCGAGACTTTGGATCTGCGAATCAAAAGCAAGGGAAAGGTGCTTCCAAACCGCAGAACAAAGGACAGAGCCAAGGCATGGCAGCTAAAGACAACCTGTCAAAGCCACAAGAAAAGAACAGCACCGCAAAGCCAAAGAAGGACACGGGAAAGTGGTGTGAGTTCCATAAGAGCTCCACTCACAACACAAGTGAGTGTCGGGCCAAGCAATCGCTAGTGGCCGAGATGAGGGCTTCTGAGTCAGATGCATGCTCCGACTTCGAATCAGAACCTGAAAAGGGGAATGAAAAAGGGAAACAGATTATTGATGCGGAGCCCAACGCCACTGTTGCCACTAAAAAGGTCCGGAAGGAGGAACCGGAAGATCGAGAGGAGGAGGAACGTCTCTTCCACTCCCAGATGTGGGTAAAGGGCTCCCCTGTACAGTTCATTGTCGACAATGGGAGCCAAAAGAACCTCATTTCAGCAGACGCCGTGAAGCGGTTGGGCTTGCCAACCACGGCTCACCCACATCCATACACCATCGGGTGGCTTCACCAAGGACGAGATCTCCGCGTCAGCCAGCAGTGCCGCCTTCCCTATAGCATCAAGCCCTTCGCGGATGAGGTATTATGTGACATTGCTCCTATTGATGTTTCTGATGTATTATTAGGACAACCATACTTGTGGAAGCGTCATGCTGTGTATGAGTCTCGACCTCATGCTATTATTATTACTTTGGGAAATAAGTTGTACAGGATACCAGAGGTACCACCTCCTACGACTATCTCTTTGGTTACTGCAAAACAATGCAGTAAGCTCATTTCCCAAACCAGGAAATTCATTTTCCTGATGATCCGCCCCCAGGGCAAGAAGAAGAACGTGGCCACGACCTCCAGACAGGGCCCCTCTGCACGACAACAATAAATGGATAAGGTTGTGGAGGAGTACGGGGACATCTTCACCTCGCCCACAGGGGTTCCTCTGCACTGTTAGGTCAAGCACCCGATTGATCTGATCCCAGGTGCACCGCTACCCAATGGACCGATCTATCGACACTCTGTTCTGGAAAATGATGAAATCAAGAGGCAGATTCAGGAGCTGTTGCAGAAAGGTCACATCAAACCAAGTTCATCACCCTGTGGGAGTCTGATCGTGTTGGTACAGAAGAAGGATGGGACGTGGAGACTCTGTATTGACTATCCGGCGCTGAACAAGATCACTGTCCGGAATAGGTACCCAATCCCATGGATTGATGACCTTCTGGACCAACTCCAAGGTGAAAAATATTTCAGTAAGATCGACTTGAAGTCTGAGTATCACCGGGTACCAATTGAACCCTCTGATGTGTGGAAGACTGCCTTCAAAGCCAAGGAAGGCCTTTTTGAATGGCTGGTCATGCCTTTCGGGTTGACGAATGCTCTTGCAACCTTCATGAGGATGATGGATGACATCTTGTGGCCATTCACCAACTCATTCGTAGTGGTGTACTTGGATGACATTATGATCTTCAGCAAGACTTGGGAAGAGCACCTTCATCACATTCGAAAAGTCCTCCAAACGCTGCGGCAACACAAGCTGTGTGCTAATCTGGAGAAGTGCATGTTTGGCATGACCAAGGTTCAATATCTAGGATACATTATTGAATAAAGGGGGGTGCATGTGGATCCAGCCAAGATCCAAGTCATTCAGGATTGGCCAGCCCCGACCACTATAACAGAGCTTCGCAGCTTTCTGGGTCTTGCTAATTTCTACCGCAGATTCGTGTGGGGATTCTCTCATATCACTTGGCCCTTGATTCAAGTCACCAAAGGAGGAGCAAGAGCAAAATTATTTTGGTCGGAACCTCAACAGAAGGCGTTCAAAGAATTGAAAAATCGCCTCTGTTCTGCCCCAGTGCTCACCTTACCAGACTTGCAGCAGCCATTTGAGATCGAGACAGATGCCTCTGACTATGCTATTGGGGAAGTTCTTACTCAACAAGGACATCCAGTGGCATATCACAGTGAGACATTGTCTGAGACAGTTCGCAAGTATCCCACCTATGACAAAGAAATGTATTCCATTGTGCAAGCCTGTCGACAATGGAAGCATTGCATTTTGGAAGCAATCATCCACCTGAACCACCCATTTGTGGTTCATCTGGTTCTGGTACAAAAATGATCGCCATCGAAGTGGTCCACATATGCACCTTGATTTCATTTGAACATCAAGTATAAGAAGGGTAGCACCAATCATGTTGCAGACTACCTCAGCCGACCACCGATCGTGGCGCTCACCACTGTGCTCAACTCTTGTGGGCATGAGACTTCTGATTGCCCGCTTCTCTATGAGAGTGACCCAGAATTCGGCCAAACTTACAAGGCACTCTTGGGGGGTACGCAAGTTCCAAATTTTCACCTCCAAGATGCACTTTTATGTCACACAGGACACCTTTGTGTTCCTTCAAGCAAGCGTTCCAAGATGATATGGGAAGCACACTACAGTCGAGTCGTTGGGCATTTCGGGGGCGAGAAAACAGTAGAAATCCTGCAGAAGTATTTCTATTGGTCGAACCTTCGAAAGGATGTCGAGAAGCACATTAGATCCTGCACTGCTTGTGCCATTGCCAAACCGACCATCAAGAAGCAAGGCCTATATACTCCTCTACCTACCCCTAGTCGACCTTGGGAATCCATCTCCATGGATTACATGTCGGGCCTGCCTTCTACTAAGCAGGGAAATGACTGTGTTTTTGTGGTCGTTGACAAATTCTCGAAGATGGCCATTATGGCGGCCTGCAAGAAGAATATCACAGCAGAAGCCACTGCTAAACTCTTCTTTGAACGAGTGTGGGTGCACTTTGGGATCCCACAGTCTATCATATCATATCGGGATAGCAGGTTCCTCGGCACATTTTGGTCTAGCCTCTGGTCAATGTTGGATACCAGGCTCACCAAGTCCACAGCTTTCCATCCCCAAATAGATGGCCAGACAGAGGTCATCAACGGAATGATTGTACACATTCTGCGCATGTACAATTCAAAGCATCCACGCACATGGGACGAGAGCCTCCCTTATGTACAACATAGTTATAACCGGGCTCTCCACAGTTCAATTGGCCATAGCCCCTTTCAGGTGGGCTTGGGATTCCAGCCACTATGTCCCATTGACGTAGCCATGCCATTTGCAGCTGCTCAAGCCGATTCAGCGCACGTTCAGTCTGAAGTTGACAAAGCAAGTAGCTTCATCGAGCGCATTCAACACATCCGCCAACAGGTTCATGATATATTGGACAGAGCCAATGCGAAGTACAAGAAGCGCCATGATCAACACCGGGTGCCACACAACTTCCAGGTGGGCGACAAAGTATGGCTGCATTTGCAGAAGGAGCGCCTCACTGGACCTCACCGCAAGCTTCGCCCACTCCGATACGGGCCGTACACCATCACCAAGGCTATAGGGAACAATGCTTTTGAGCTTAGTATTCCACCATTCCTTGGTCTGCACCCAGTCTTCAATGTGGATTGCCTTCGTCCTTACTTCCCACCTCTACTGGACACTTCGGACATTGCAGAACAACTCACACCAACAGAGTTAAACCCAGACTGCATGGAACAGGCCACCATAGATTGTATCATGGACATGCAAGTTAAGAACACTCGCCAACAGAGGATCCAACTGTATCGGGTTGTCAAAGCTGGCCAACTTCTGCACCAAGGAAAGTGGTTCACCAGGGACCAAGTTCAGCAGAAATTTCCTCATCTCATGGAGGAACTTAACGCAATGGGGACCATTGCTTCCTAAGGGGGGAGGAATGATCCAGGTGGATATTGGTGGCCAACCGCCTATTCCACTTGGGCCCCCACCATTGTCTCTTTCAGTTTTTCTGTTTTGGCATAACTTACTATTTTTAGCAGTTTTTCGGGTCCTGAACTTCCGGAGCCGTTTTGAGGCCCTAAACGACGTTTTTTGGGTATGAAATTTGTTGCGATTTGATCATCAAATCGTCACAAAAGTTTTAGTCCTCGGATAGAGCTTTCTAATGATGTATCATGTGCGTCAAACGGAGATAGTATGCCAAAGTTACGTCCCTGGGAAGTTGAAACACCAATTTACCCAAACGGGGCCCATAGTTTTGGCGCTTCATCTCCTAGGGTTAGGTTTTTAGGATGTTTAGGGTTCTCCATTGTTTCTCAATAATAAATAGGCCCTCGAGCCTCATTGTAACTCAGTTCAGAGGCCTGTAGCCACCACATCTCTTCTCAGAGATAGCTACCAGTGCCCTAGCTAGTTTTATTTCCATTCTGTCTGTAAGCAAATTTCAGTTCTTTGATATTAATGAAATGAAGTGTTAATTTCGCTGCATCTCTGTATTTATGGTTATATGATTATTCTGTTGCGTTCCTACATAAATCTGGATCAGTAACTTTGACATACGATCTCCGTTTGACACGAACCATACCTCGTTAGAAATATCTTTCTGAGGAATAAAAATCTTGAGTGAGCAACATCAATCCATGGGCCCATGTTTCTCCTAGTCTTCCCAAAAAACGTCTTTTAGGGCCTCAAAACGGCTCTGAAAGTTTAGGACCCAAAAAACTGCTAGAAATAGTAAGTTGTGCCGAAACTGAAAAATTGAAAGAGACAATGGTGGGGTCCCAAGTGGAATAGGTAGGTGACCACCAATATCCACCTGGATCATTCCTCCTCCCTTAGGGAGCAATGGTCCCCATTGCGTTAAGTTCCTCCATGAGATGAGGAAACTTCTGCTGAACTTGGTCCCTGGTGAACCACTTTCCTTGGTGCAGGAACTGGCTAGCTTTGACAACTTGATACAGTTGGATCTTATTGTTGGCAAGTGTTCTTGATTTTCATGTCCATGATACAATCTGTGGCGGCATGTTCCATGCAGTCTGGTTTTAACTCTGTTGGTGTGAGTTGTTCTGCAATGTCAGAGGTGTCCAGTATAGGTGGGAAGTAGGGACGAAGGCGGTCCACATTGAATACTGGGTGCAGACCAAGGAATGGTGGAATACTGAGCTTGAAGGAATTGTTCCCTACAGCCTTGGTGATGGTGTATGGCCCGTATCAGAGCAGGTGAATCTTGCGGTGGGGTCCAGTGAGGCGCTCCTTCTACAAATGTAGCCAAACTTTGTCGCCCACCTAGAAGTTGTGTGGCACCCGATGTTGATCATGACATTAGTTGTACTTAGCATTGGCTCTGTCCAATATTCGAAGAACTTGTTGGAAGATGTGCTGCATGTGCTTGATGAAGCTATTTGATTTTTCAACTTTAGATTGGGCATGAGCCAAATTGGCCTAAGTAGCCACAAATGGCATGGCTACGTCAATGGGACATAGTGGTTGGAGTCCCAAGCCCACCTGAAAGGGGCTGTGTAGAAATTTGAATAACTGATATATTATTCACTGAGATTCCCCTGATCACACACTATTTTATCTTTATGCACAATACAGAATCTCTTCTACCATTGATCATTACATGCGGAAATAAAATCAATTTCATGCGCACATTAAAACCATAAACAATCACACATATGAACACAGTATTTCATGGGAAAGCTTAAAGCTGAAAACCCCAACTATCTGTATATTATATGTCATAGAGATCATGTAACAATCATTGTACAAAACTCGTCACAAGCTCTCAGCACAACCTCCAATTGCTACACACTAATCAAGCTAGATCTAGCAAAACACATGCTCCAATCTCTGCCACTGACTGCTTGACCTCTATTGCGTAATCCAATGCGTAGAATAACTCATAAATAGCTTCAGACAAGACTTGTCTTGTGATCACTCATTGGCTCCTCCCTCCTTTGGTTGTGCACAACATGCAAGCGTATAGTCTATCGTGATAGTCACACTTTGCTCTTTCACCTATCTCTCCATTGGTAACCATTGGCTTGTCCATGCAGCCAAGCGATGTATTCTTTCGTTGATTAATGATTTTATAATTAGTGAGTTAATTAATAATTAATTCAAACCAATCTCACTAATTGTATCAATCAGTTAAACTAGATACAAATAGCTCAACTATGTTTAGATTAGTTAAACTAAACACAACTCCATTAACTTCCTCAATCAACTCCACCAAACTCTCTCACATGAGTTCTAACTGAAGTATCCATGAAATAGCTCCACTTAACCCTTAGGAATAGCGTAATTCCTTCTGTTAGCTCTTGTGCCACATTTGTGCACTTAACTGAAGTGCTCCAAGAGAATAAGATAATTTTTATAGTCCAAATATTATTAAGAGCTAATAATATTCGACATATCTATTTTTAGACTAGCAATCTAAAAATAGATTCCGCCCAATATGTCTAAAAATAGAAGTCCATCTATTTTTTCCGACTTGACCAACCATCTACAAATAGCATCTTGCAACTCATAGAACATGATCCATATGTCTAAAAATAGACGTTGCGCCAAAAATAGCCTGTGGGCTCACTTAGTGAAGGCGACTTCTTTCCACTAAGCTCATCATCTTGTTGCAATATCAACACTCCCTCTCAACAAGATAAGGATTATCTGCCACCCCTATCCTACCTTTTTGGTATTCGAATTTGCTCCTGGTGAGCGCCTTCGTCAAGATATCAGCATCCTGATCCTCTGTGGGAATATATGAAAGTAACATGATCTTCTGCTACACACAATCTCTGATATGATGATACTGGATGTCAATGTGTTTAGATCTGTCATGAAATACTTGATTAACTGAGAGTTTGATGCAACTCTGATTATCACAATAAATCACAGTAGGATCTAAGTGTGAATCGAACAACCCAACCAGGATCTTCCTCATCCATATAGCCTCGCATGCAGCCAAACTCACTTCCATATACTCGGCCTCTGCTGAACTGAGTGCCACGGATCTTTGCTTCCTGCTGTACCAAGAAACTACTGTTGACCTGATACTGAAAATCCCTCCAGATGTGCTCTTTCTGTCCATTGGGCTCCCTGCCCAATCTGCATCTGTGAAGCCACATAGCTTCACCTCATCCGACTGGCTGTACCATAATCCATATCTCGATGTGCCTCTGAGATATCTCAATACATGCTTGCCTGCCTTCCAGTAGAGCTTCATAGGCTTAACCATAGCTTGCGAAAGCTGGTTAATAGCATAGCATATGTCGGGTCGTGTATTGACCAGATACATAAGCGACCCCACCAACTGTCGATAAATAGTGGCATCCACTACCTTCACCGAAGTAGAATCCTTCTTCATCCATCCACCAGGAAGAGGAGTATCAACAAGCTTGCAGTTATGCATGTTGAACTTCTCCAGTATCTCCCGAGCATACTTTCCTTGAGAAACAAACAGTCCATCACTACGCTGCCAAATTTCCAATCCCAGGAAATAATGAAGGATGCCCAAGTCCTTCATCTCAAACTCTTTTGCAAGATCATCCTTGCATGAGATTATCAATAGCTCATCACCTCTCAAAATCAAATCATCTACATAAAGTACAATGATCAACAACTTACCCTCCACCACAATCTGGTATAGGTTCGGATCCGCCTCACTGTTGGAGAATCCAAGTCTGGTGAGATAACTTTCTATCCGTGTGTACCAAGCACGAGGTGCTTGTTTCAACCCATACAACGATCTCTTCAGCCTGTACACATGTGACTCGCTGTTGGAGATCTCGAAACCTTCGGGCTGTTCTATGTACACCTCCTCCTCAATCACCTCATTGAGGAACACAGTCTTCACATCCATCTAATGAATGTGCCACCCCATCTACGCTGAGAGAGAAAGAATCGTCCATATGGAAGAATACCTTGTGATAGGTGCAAAGGTATCCTCATAATCGATCTCCTCAATCTGTAAAAAGCTTCGAGCAACAAATCTTGCCTTGTACTTCTCCACACTCTCGTCAGCTGCCTGCTTCACTTTGTAGATCCATATTGAACCCACCACAGATTTCCCTTCCAGCCTTGGGACAATCTCCCATGCACTGTTTCTAACAATCAAATCATACTCTTCCACCATGGAATCTACCCATGCGGGATCCTCCACAGCTTCCTCGAAAGAGGATGGCTCTGTCACGACACACTTGCTCATAAGAGCCATGTATCCAGTATACCAGTCAGGTGACTGTCTCTGTCTGCGCTGTGATGTAGGTGCTCCTACAACCTTCTCTGCATCTTGAGCCAGTCGCTCAGCTTCTGTAGTGCGCTTCCGCCCTCTGATGGTTGGCACTGCATGAGTGGTCTCTTCCACTCCATGAACCTCCTCTTATGGCTGATCCACATCCAGAGACTCATCCTTAGGAAATAACAGCTCCTCATCTGCATGCAAGTGTGGCTCCCTGTCAAGCGAACACTTCATGGCTTTCTCCTCATGAAATTTGATATCCCGTCGCACAACAATCTTACGAATGTCTGGAAAATACACATGATAGTTGTGGGGTGTATCAGTGTACCCCAAAAATATCCCAACCTCTGTGGTCATCTCTAGTTTCTTCCTGCATTCCCTCATCACATGAATGTAAACAGGTGAACCAAAAATCCTCAAATGAGAAATATCAGGCTTCTTACCAGAAAACGCCTCCTCGGGTGTACTCATGCCAAGTATCCTGTGAGGAAAACGGTTCTGCACATATAATGTAGTATTTCATGCCTCAGCCCACAAGTGTATGGGAAGGCCCTGATCATGCAACATTGCCCGTGCAGCACCCACGATCGTTCTGTTCTTCCGCTCAGCAACCCCATTCTGCTGTGGGTTATGAGGTGCTATGTGCTCTCTTCGAGTTCCTTCTGCACTGAAAAAGTCCTTGAATTCGCCAGAGATGAATTCACCACCATTGTCGCTCCTAAGAGCCTTCACCTGCTTCCCTGATTCTTTCTCAACCAGTGCCTTGAACTCACAGAACTTTGAGTATGTCTCGCTCTTCTTCTACATGAAGAAGATCCAGCACTTCCGAGAAAAATCATCAACAAATATCACATAGTACATGTGCTTTGCTGTCGAAGCTATTGAGAAAGGTCCACACACGTCTATGTGAATTCTCTCAAGGATCGTCGTGGTGTGACTATCCTTCTCGTGAAAGGTGGCTTTCAAAAATTTTCCCAAGGTACATACCTTGCACTGATTTGACTGTGCAAGAGTACCCTTAGGAAGCCCAGTAGAAATCTGCTGCAGTATCTTCAAAGCTCCATGGTGAAGGTGGCCCAATCTCCGGTGCCACAACTCACCATCATCATTCTACTCCTTCTACCTTTTTTAGCAAATGGCACAACATAATCATCTACACACGAGGTGATAAGGTTGTACTTTTTCTCCACATCCTCACGGGTCTCACAGTTGCCTTACTGCACGGAGAGCGCCTTTCCCTCGCTAAAGACAACATCATATCCCTTGTCTTCTAACATCACCACAGAGATCAGATTCTTCTTCAATCCTGGAACATGCATCACTTCCTTCAATACGAAGGGTTTACTAGACTCCCTCTCAAAGGAAATTGTACCGATACTGGTCGCACTATATCTACCATCATCGCCCATCTCGATGTGCACTCTAAGATCTTTCTCATCTAGATTCGTAAACAAATCTCGATCTCCTGTCATGTGAAAAGATGCACCACTGTCAAGAAACCACTCTGAACCCATCACACTTGAGACCAAGTATGTGATCAGCGAAAAATCCAGCTCAAACTGTGAGGCTAAGGCCTCTCCAGCTACAGATCCAACATCCTACTTATTTTACTTCTTCTGTGGACAACTAGTGGCGTAATGTCCATGTTGGTGATAGTGAAAGCACTCCACCTTGGACATGCCCTGCTTCTTGCCTTTCGCACCGGATTTACAAGCATGCTTCTTGATCTTCCCCTTCTTTGATTTGGCAGCCAAAGCGCAATTTTCTTCATCAGAGTTCTTTGATGAAGATCCCTCCCTGGTACTTCGCCTTATCTCCTCTTGCACAAGATCTGACCAAAGTCGCTCCCATCCTGGAAATTTATCCCGACCATTGAGAGAGTCCTGATAGGAATGCCAACTCTTCGGAAGCCCAAGGAGAGCCAAGCTCACCAAGTCCTCGTCATCAATAGTAACCCCCACACTTCCCAGTTCATCCCTACATTGGATGAACTTCATGAGGTACTTGGGCATACTGTCGCCTTTCTCCATTTTTATGTTCCTGAGTTTATCCTTGAGCGCCAACTTCCTTTGGTCGCTCCTGCTTTGGAATAAGTCTATCAATGCTTTCCACATGAAGAATGGAGAAGCCTTACCATGAACGATGGAAACTATGTGATCCTTTACACCTTCCAACAAAATCCTCCGACACTTTGCTCTCTTCTTTTTCCATGCGTCAAGTGCGGTAGCATCGCTAGAAGAAGGTTTTGGAATTTCTGCATCTATGAACTCCTTCAACCCATTATCATCTAGCACCACGTCCATCCTGTCCTTCCATGAAATATAATTCGAGCTACCCTCAAGGGAATACTCCAATCGCAATCCGTTGAAAGACATCTCAACTTTGACACCAAGAACACACTACTACAAATTCGAATTCCACCAGTACAAAACTCAACCGCTTCAATGTTTTGCAATTGCTCCAATGATCAATATCGCTCTGATACCATGTAGAAATTTGAATACATGATATATTATTCATCGAGATTCTCTTGATCACACACTATTTTATCTTCATGCACAATACAAAATCTCTTCTAACATTGATCATTACATGCGGAAATAAAATCAATTGCATGCGCACATTAAAACCATAAACAATCACACATATGAACACAATATTTCATGGAAAAGCTTAAAGATGAAAACACAAACTATCTGTATATTATATGTCATAGAGATCATGTAACAATCATTGTACAAATATCCTCACAAGCTCTCATCACAACCTCTAATTGCTACACACTAATCAAGCTACATCTATCAAAACACATGCTCCAATCTCTGCCACCTGATAGCCAGCCTCTATTGCGTAATGAATGCTGTATAATGTCTCATAAATAACTTCGAACCACCTAGCTTGTACTGTGCAATCCTCATTGGCTCCTCCCCTCACTGGATGTTGCAAACATGCAACTGTATAGTCACAACTGATAGTCACACTACTCTTTCAGCTATCTCTCCACTGGTCTCCACTGAAACTGTCCATGCACTGAAGTTAACTGATGTATTCTTTAGTTGATTAATGAGTTTATAATTAGTGAATTAATTAATAATTAATTCACACCACTCTTCACTAGTGTATTAATCAGTTAGACTAAATACAACGAGCTCAACTATGTTTAGATTAGTTAAACTGAACACAACTCCATTAACTCCTCAATCAACTCCACCAAACTCTGTCACATGAGTTCTAACTGAATTATCCATGCAATATCTCCACTTAACCCTTAGGAATAGCATAATTCCTTCTTTCAGCTCCTGTGTCACATCTGTGCACTTAACTGAAGTGCTCCAAGAGAATAAGATAATGTTTATAGTCCAAATATTATTAAGAGCTAATAATATTCGACATATCTATTTTTAGACTAGTAATCTAAAAATAGATTCCGCCCAATATGTCTAAAAGTAGAAGTCCATATATTTTTTCGACTTGACCAACGATTCACAAATAGCATCCTGCAACTCATAGAACATGATCCATATGTCTAAAAATAGACATAGTCTAAAAATAGACTTTGTGCCAAAAATAGCCTGCGGGCCCAGTTAGTGAAGGCGACTTCTTTCCACTAAACTCATCATCTTGTTGCAATCTCAACAGGATGTGGCCAGCTGAGCTATGGAGAGCCTGGTTATAACTATGTTGTACATAGGGGAGGCTCTCGTCCCATGTGCGTGGATGCTTTGAATTGTACATGTGCAAAATGTGTACAATTAGTCTGTTGATGACCTCTGTCTGGCCATCTGTTTGGGGATGGAAAGATGTGGACTTGGTGAGCTTGGTGTCCAACATTGACTAGATGCTGGACCAAAATGTGCTGAGAAAATTGCTATCCCGATCTGATATGATAGACTGTGGGATCCCAAAGTGCACCCACACTCGTTCAAAGAAGAGTTTAGTAGTGGCTTTTGCTGTGATATTCTTCTTGCAAGCTGCCATAATGGCCATCTTCGAGAATCTGTCGATGACCACGAAAACATAGTCGTTTCCATGCTTAGTAGAAGGCAGGCCCGACATGTAATCCATGGAAATGGATTCCCATGGTTGACTAGGGGTAGGTAGAGGAGTATATAGGCCTTGCTTCTTGATGGTCAGTTTGGCAATGGCACAAGCAATGCAGGATCTAATGTGCTTCCTGACATCCTTTTGAAGGTTCGGCCAATAAAAATACTTCTGTAGTACTACTACTATTTTCTCGACCTCGAAATTCCCAACGACTCGACTGTAGTGTGCTTCCCATATCATCTTGGCATCCTCGCTTGATGGAACACAAAGGTGTCATAGGTGACATAAAAGTTCATCTTGGAGGTGAAAATTTGGAACTTACGAACCTCGCAAGAGTGCCTTGTATGTGTGGCCAAGTTCTGGGTCGCTCTTGTAGAGAAGTGGCCAATCAGAAGTCTCGTGCCCACAAGAGTTGAGAACGGTGGTGAGCGCCACGATTAGTGGTCGGCTGAGGAAGGCTGCAACATTATTGGTGCTACCCTTCTTGTACTTTATGTTCAAATGAAACTGTTGCAGATATGTGGACCACTTCTAATGGCGATCGTTCTGCAACTTTCCTTGTGTCTGTATGAACTGCAGGGGCCAGTGGTTTGTGTGGATGATTGTTTTCTTCACCAAAATGTAATGCTTCCATTGTCGACAAGCTTGCACAATGGAATACATTTCTTTTTAATATGTGGGATACTTGCGAACTGTGTCAGACAATGTCTCACTGTGATATGCCACTGGATGTCCCTGTTGAGTAAGAACTACCCCAATAGCATAGTTAGAAGCATCTGTCTCGATCTCAAATGGTTGTTGCAAGTCTGGTAATGTGAGCACTAGGGCAGAACAGAGGCGATTTTTCAATTCCGTGAACACCTTCTATTGATATTCCGACCAAAAGAATTTTTCTCTCGCTCCTCCCTTGGTGACTTGACTCAAGGGCCAAGTGATATGAGAGAATCCCAACACGAACCTATGGTAGAAATTAGCTAGACCTAGAAAGTTGCAAAGCTCTGTTATAGTGGTTGGGGCTAACCAATCCTGAATGAATTAGATCTTGGTTGGATCCACATGCACCCCCCTTTCATCAATAACGTATCCTAGATATTGAATCTGGGTCATGCCAAAAGTGCACTTATCCAAATTGGCACATAGCTTGTGTTGCTGCAGTGTTTGGTGGACTTCTCGGATGTGGTGGAGGTGCTCTTCCCAAGTTTGGCTGAAGATTAGAATTTCATCCAAGTACACCACTACAAGTGCACTTCTCCAAATTGGCACATAGCTTGTGTTGCCACAGTGTTTGGAGGACTTCTCGGATGTGGTGGAGGTGCTCTTCCCAAGTCTGGCTAGAGATCAGAATGTCATCCGAGTACACCACTACAAATGAGTTGGTGAATGGTTGCAAGATGTCATCCATCAACCTCATGAAGGTTGTGGGAGCATTCATCAACCCGAAAGGCATGACCAGCCATTCGAAAAAGCCCTCCTTGGCTTTGAAGGCCATCTTCCACACATCGGAGGGTTCGATTGGTACTTGGTGATACCCAAACTTCAAGTTGATCTTGCTGAAATATTTCGCCCCTTTGAGTTGGTCCAGAAGGTCATCAATCCGTGGGATCGAGTACCTATTCCAGACAGTGATCTTGTTCAGCATTCTATAGTCAATATAGAGTCTCCACATCCCATCCTTCTTCTGTACCAACACAATTGGGCTCCCACAGGGCGATGAACTTGGTCGGATGTGACCTTTCTGCAGAAACTCCTGAATCTGCCTCTTGATTTTATCATTCTCCAGAATAGAGCACCGATAGATCAGTCCATTGGGTAGTGGCATACCTGGGGTTAGGTCAATCGGGTGCTTGACCTGACAGTGCAGAGGAACCCCTGTGGGTGAGGTGAAGATGTCCCTGTACTCCTCCACAACCTTGTCCATTTGTTGTTGTCATGTAGAGGAGCCCTATCTGGAGGTCGTGGCCATAGTCTTCTTCTTGCCCTGGGGGCGGATCATTAGGAAAAGGAATTTTCTGGTTTGGGAAATGATCTTACTGCATTGTTTTGCAGCAACCAAAGAGATAGCGGCTAGAAGTGGTACCTCTGGTATCCTGTATAGTTTATTTCCCAAAGTAACAATAACAGCGTGAGGCCGAGACTCATACACAACATGACACTTCCACAAGTATGGTTGTCCTAATAATACATCAGAAACATCAAGAGGAGCAATGCCACATAATACCTCATCAGTGAAGGGCTTGATGCTATAGGGAAGGTGGCACTGCTAGCTGACGCAGACATCTCGTCCTTAGTGAAGCTCCCCGATGGTGTATGGATGTGGGTGAGTTGTGGTCAGAAAGCCCAATCTCTTCACATAATCTGCTAAAATGAGGTTCTTTTGGCTCCCATTTTCGATAATTAACTATACTTGGGAGCCCTTTACCCACATCTGGGAGTGGAAGAGACGTTCCTCCTACTCTGGATCTTTCGGTTCCTCCTTCTAGATCTTCATAGTGGAAATAGTGGTGTTGGGATTCACATCAATAATTTGTTTCCCTTTGTTATTCCCCTTGTCAAGTTCTGATTCAGAGTCGAAGCATGCATCTGACTCAGAAGCCCTCAGCTCGGCCACCAGCGACTGCTTTGCCTGACACTCACTTGTGTTGTGAGTGGAGCTCTTATGGAACTCACACCACTTTCCCGTGTCCTTCTTTAGCTTTGCGGTGTTGTTCTTTGCTTGTGGCTTTGACAGGTTGTCTTGAGCCGCCATGCCTTGGTTCTATCCTTTGTTCTATGGTTTGGGAGCACCTTTCCCTTGCTTCTGATTGGCAGATGCAAAGTCTCGCTTCTTCTGTCTGAATTTCTGCTCAATCTTGGCAGCATATTGTTATGCCGTACCAAGCGAGGAGATGTTGAGGAACTCCATTTCCTCTTGAATGTATTTGTGTAGACAACTGCGATACTTTAGTACTAGATGTTTTTCTGAATCTTTGATACCCAAATTTGTGCGTAGGGTATGGAACAGATTTCTCAGCTCATGCACATATTGATCCCTTTGTTGTCACTGCATGGTCCATTGTATGTACTTGTCCTCATAGCTCCCCACGGGATAGTATTGTTCTTTGATGGCGTCTCAGAAAGAATTCCAAGTGGTTATAGCTGAGAACAAAGAGGGTTTTGTCTCATCCTTTTTCCCACAATAGTTTTCCCACCAGTCCTTGACATGGGGGGTAGCTTTGAAAAGTGAAAAAATAATCTTCTCTCGGTCGGAAAAGTCATGAACCGAGAAATATCCTTCTAATATATTCAACCATCTATTTGCAGAATCTGCATCTATTTGACCCTCAAATATGGGAATGTCAAAATTTACTTGTACCTCAAAGGGAGTCGCGCCTCTAGAGTGGCTGCTGGATGTAGATGCACCGCCAGTGGGCAGTCGTTGAAGGATCTGGGCAAAGTTATCCATCATAGCGTTACTTTTTTTTTCGAGGGCCTCCTTAAGCAATATTTTGATAGGATCTCGTGCTCCCTCATCTTTCTTTTCATCCCCCATGGGTGTCCGTCGGGGTTTGTGAGGCTGATTTTGCAAAGGTTCCACCAGATCGAGCCCTAACTCCTTATACCCCGACCTCATTGGGGACATGCAAAGAAGGATCGAGAAAAAGCAGACCGCTCTGATACCACTTATCCAGATTTATGCAGGAATGCAATAGAATAAACATATAACCATAAATACAAAGATGCAGTGGAAATAACACTTTTTTTCATTAATATCAAAGAACTGAAATTTGCTTACAAACAGGATGGAAATAAACTAGCTAGGGTGCTAGTAGCTATCTTTGAGAAGAGATGTGGCAGCTATAGGCCTTTGAACTGAGTTACAATGAAACTCAAGGGCCTATTTATTATTTAGAAACGATGGAAAACCCTAAAAATCCAAAACCCTAACCCTAGGAGATGAAGCGTCAAAACTATGGGCCCTGTTTGGGTAAATTGGTGTTTCAACTTCCCGGGGACGTAACTTTGGCATATGATCTCCATTTGACGCAAACCATACCTCGTTAGAAATATCTATCCGAGGACTACAATTTTCAAGTGAGCAACATTGATCCATGGACACGTGTTGCTCCCAGTTTTCCCAAAAAATGTCGTTTAGGGCCTCAAAACGGCTCCGGAAGTTCAGGACCCGAAAAACTGCTAGAAACAGTAAGTTGTGCCGAAACTGAAAAACTGAAAGAGACAATGGTGGGGCCCCAAGTGGAATAGGCAGGTGACCAACAATATCCTCCTGGAACAATTTTACAACCAAAAACAAAAATATGAACTCATCATATTCAACATATATACCATTTATATGAGAATGTAACTCCTATATTCTTTCAATGGCTAGGCATTCTCCCTCCTCCTTAAAAAGATGAGATTAATACATTCAATATGAGAAATGGGAAAAATGACTCTCATTGTGAGCCAAACCATGAAACTCCAATAAATTATAATAATTTTGAAGCAATGAATCATTAACATGGAATGCTGACAATTTAACAACAACGTGACCACAAAATTTAAGGAAAATAAGAAAATCCAAGCCTAGTTGTTAATGGTTTTGTGCATTAAAACCTATTAAGCTACACCTCTTCAATTAGCAATGGAAAACGATATATTCATTTAGATGCAATCTTTAATAAAAACACAACTTAATAAAAAAAAACATATTTATTAAAATGGCCTTTTTAATTGAGAACTGTCTTAGAAAAAAAATTATCATTCATAACAGTAGAAAAATTGCAAAATTTTATAGAAATAATTCCTAATATATTTAGGATTAGGGTTGAATTAATTTTCTTTGCACCGATGTTAGGCTTGTTGAGTTTCACCTATTTCTACAACCTATAATTTTTTATGACTCCCTCTTCATCTCTTGATTTTTTGTTAATTCAATCTGATTGCGCTCAAAATGTGTATTCTTAAATGTAACAATTTTGAATTAAAATATACAAATTATTACATTAAACAATGATATTAATAATTAACAAAAAAGATTCATTGATTTACCATAAAAAAAAATTGAATACAAAGAGAAATGAGTATTTACCTATGGACTGAAAGTGTCTTATTATCAATTAAGGAGCTTTGAGATTGCTTGAATCTTGCTTGCTACAACAAATTTTTGGGGATAAATACCCACCCAACCTTTTTCATAATAACATAGATTATTTCTACCATTGGCCACCCTTGAGCCTCCAACCAACTATTACTACACGAGAATCCTTTGTCTCACAATACAGAAAGAATGAATATTTTTCATCTTTTGTTTCAGCAATTAACAAATATAACAAATTATTTAAAAAATGGAATGGAATTGAAAAAGGATCAACATGCACACAATACACTTGTCAACATGCCAGCTTTTAATTCTTTGTCTTATGTTTTAATTAACTCAACATTTTTATTAATTTAACTCTTGCTTATTTTAATCCTTTAAATTTTTATTTTTTTTTGTAAGTTCAATAATAGTGAGGCTACATCATGGTCTCATCCAAGAAAAACACCTAAATAAGGTGGGGAATTGAACCAATGACTTAACAACTAGGAGTGCCTTAACAATGTCCCCAATCACTATCTATCCAAGACCTCATGGACTTATTTTTACTTATGTTAACTTTACTTTATATATATATATATATATATTCACAACTCCAATTTATTATTTTTTATTTTTTTTATTTACTATTATTATAATTTCTTAGTTATTTATTACTTTTACTATTATTTCATTTTCTTTATTGTTTATTGACTTATCTATTTATATATTAATATTATTTCATTTATTATTATTATAATTATTTATTGATTTATTAATACGAGGCATTACATACTCTCCTCTTTAAGTAACTCCATATTGAAGTTAAGTTTAATCATTATTGTATTTATTTGTTTATTAACCTATGTTTTCCCAACACCTTCTGTTGAATAAGTATAGTAGGAGACATCAGAAGTTATATCACACACTGGGGAAATCCTAAGGAATCTCAAGTCTATTTTCTCAAATTTCGAAACTAGGAAAAAGCCTTATTGGTCTATATCATAGCCCCAAGCCTTGGACCTCATCTACCCCAAGGCAGAAATCCAAGTTTGTACTCCATCCATCTCAAAAGGCTAGCCCAACTTGTTGGAAATTCTGCTATGCTCTGATGCTATGTCGAGAACATACACGAAACAGAGAAGCACAAAATAATTTACACATAATGTGGACTTCAAATCAATGATAGCACAAAAATATACAGAGAAAAGAAAATATTTTTGTATCATATTCTTCTACTGCAGTAGGATTCAACAACTAACACAAAACATATGAGAAATATCCTACTTAATACAAAAATGGTGGAGCTGACAAATTAATGCTAAATCAATGATGGATCGGACAGTTAACAACTAAACGTCCTTCAACTCTGCTCTTTTGTTTCTACACGAAATTGCATACAAAACACATAAAATCAGACTTGAAAATTTATGGGTTTCGGCTTCGAAACCACATCGCATCCACGCCCTCATCGCAAACCACATTCTAGCAATTTTAACTTTTAACTGGGCGCATATGGGAAAAATCAGGTACTTACAATGGCGATGTGCAATGGCACTATCACATTGCAACATAAAACATTTAACTTGCGGGCACTATCCATTTTAGCTTGCGATATGCGATATCCTATCGCATCGCATCACAACTTAAATAAGTTGTGAAGTACTATGTGTGCTATCCTCCTGAGCTTGCGACGTGCGATTGTGATCGCATCACAACTTAAATGAAATAAATTGCAGGAGTTAAAAAGGTAAGTTGGAAAATATGCAAAGTGCGAAATGTAGGTGCCAAAAATGTAAATGGTAAAACATGCGAACTGCGATATTTAAGTTTTGCAATGTTTGATGACGATGTCGCATCACAATATCACAAGGTTTGGTGCGGGGCTTAAAAGTTAAATGGTAAAATGTACGAAGTGTGGTATGTGGGAATTTAAACGTTGGGAAGTGTGATAAGGATAAAAGGTAAGGAATAATGAAATACAAAATTTTGCATGCGGTTTGGTAATGCAGTAAGGTTAAGGGTCCCACCGGATATTGCATCGGCAGAATTTTAAGTTTGGAAATGTGTTAAGAAGTAAAAGGTAAAACTTGCAGGTTGCGATATCTGAGAAAAAGATAAGTGAATGTGATGGGTAAGGAAATAATGCAAAGTAAGGCTCGAGACTCTATTTTCTGATATTGCATGAAAACGCCTGCAAATTTGAATCTTGAGCTTGTCCTTCCTTGCAACAAAAAATCAATGTAAGTGTGGGATGCTGCCAGTTTATTAATGGAAGTGGTTGGGAGTATTTCCAACACCCCCCCTTAATCACATCTGCCTCCATTAACCATTCTCAGACACTTTCTGAGATAAAAAAACTTTTCTGTCTCAATGGCTTTGTGAAGATATCTACAAATTGTTCCTCTGACCTGCAATGCTGCAACATAATTTCGCCATTGTTAACTAATGCCCTTATGAAATAGTATTTGGCATAAATATGCTTTGTTCTCTTGTGGAAAACATAATTCTTTGACAATGCAATTACTGAATTGTTATCACAGAAAATTGTGGTTCCTTTGTCTTATTCATGGCATAAATCCCTCAACATCCTTCTCATCCAAATTTCTTGTCATGCTGCTGATATTGCTGCTACATTTTCAAATTTTGCTATTGATAATGAAACTATTGGATGCTTCTTGGAAGCCCATGAAATGGCTCCTGATCCCAAATGAAAAACATACCTTGATGTGCTCTTTCTGTCATTAACACTTGCAGCTCAATCACTGTCAGTGTAACCAATCAACTTAAAATCATCAGTTTTGGAGTATAGAACACCATACTTCTTTGTCCAATTGACATACTTTAAAATTCTTTTGGCTGCTTTCCAATGTGTCTCCTTGGGTGTCTCCATGAATGTGGATATAAAACTTACTGCATACATTATATCAGGCCTAGTTGTAGTCAAATACATTAGATTGCCAACTTTTCTTTTGTACAATGTTGGATTGACATTCTTACTGCAATATTCCTTGTTCAACTTCAACTCTATGACAACTGGAGTTGATGATGGCTTGTTGTTCTGAAATTTTAACCTTTTTAAAATATTTGCAACATACTTTTCTTGGGAGATAAAAATTCCATTTTCTGTTTGCTGCACTTCTATGCCCAAAAAATATCTTAACAATCCCAAGTTAGTGATTTCAAACTCACTTTTCATGACTGTTTTGAAATCAACAATGAGAGAAACATCATTGCTTGTAAAAATCAAATCATCTACATAGAAAACAACAATAATAATTTTATCATCATTTTCTTTGATGTAGAGTGTGGGTTCACCATCACACTTGTCGAACCCATTGTCCATTAGGTAAGCATCAATCCTGATATACCATGCATGTGGTGCTTGCTTCAGCCCATAAAGAGCTTTCCGTAAATTACACACCCTGTGTTCTTGGCCTTCTATTTCATAGCCAGGGGGTTGTTCAACATACACTTCCTCTTTCAACACTCCATTCAAGAATGATGACTTCACATCCATTTGATAAACTTTCCATTTTTGTTGTGCTGCTATAGATAACATTGTCTGTGTTGTCTCCATCCTTGCAACTGGTTCAAAGGTTTCCTCATAGTCTCTTCCTTGCTGCTACTTGTAGCCTTTGACAACTAGCCTTGCTTTGTGCCTTTCTATCTTGCCTTCAATGTTTCTCTTGGTCTTATAGACCCATTTCACTCCAATAACTTATTTTCCTTGTGGGAGGTCCACTAGCTCCCATGAGTCATTTCTTTCTGTTGCTACTATCTCCCTTCATTGCCTCAATCTACTTCTCTTATTTGACTACATCTTCAAAGTGGATTGGGTCATTGACATGGAAATATAATGCAAATAAATAATTCAGACCAACACTACTCTCAACTTCTTGTTCATAAATTTCACTTAAATTTCAGAATTTTGGTCTTGTTATATCTATTCAAGATTTGCTTGGAGTTGCACTTGAACTCGAGGGAGTTGTTGATCCTTGTGGTGTGCTTGGAGAAGCACTTCCTTGGGTGTGCAGTGCTATCCTATTTCTTGCTTGCGGTGTGCTCTGTTGAGCTTGTGTAGGTGGAGGAGGAGCCATTGTTGAGGAGTTACTTGTTGTAGTCCATTCCTCTTTCTCTTCATGAGACATACATTTCTTCACATTTACTATCTTCTCTAAACTTCCATCCCATGCTTCTTCTTCTATGAACTAAACATCTCCATTGATTATTACTTTCCTGCTTGATGGATTATAGAGCTTGTAAGCCTTGGATTCATCACTGTACCCAAGAAATATACATTCCCCCCCCTTGATTTCCAACTTCTTCCTTAATTGATTTGGGACATGTGCATATGCCACACATCCAAACACTCTCATGTGAGTGACAAATTTCTTTGTTCCACTCCATGCTTCTTTTGGAACTCTATTCATAACACTTTTGGTTGGACATATATTTATGATATATGCTGCACAAGAGACAGCTTCTTCCCAATAATAGTTTGGAAAATTATTTGCTTTCAACATGCTCCTTGCCATTTCCATGATGGTCCTATTCTTTTTTTCTGCAACACTACTTTTTCTGAGGTGTATACCTTATGGTAAATTGCGTGTGTATTCCTGCTCCCTGCAGAAATGTAGGAAGTCTTTGGAGATATATTCTCCACCTCTATCAGTTCTCAACAATTTTATGTAGTGTCCACTTTGCTTCTCAACAAGAGCTTTGTAGTGGCAGAAGCGGTCATACACTTCACTTTTCTGTTTTATAAAATAGACAGATGTCTTCCTTGTGTAATCATCTATGAATGTCAAAATATAGTGGTTGTCTCCAAATGATGGTGTTTTCATTGGTCCACATAAATTAGAGTGGACAATATCCAAAGGTGCCTTTGCCCTTATTGACTTTCCTATTTGAAATGATTCTCTGTGTTGTTTTCCCAAGATGCAACCTTCACATAGGCTATTTGGTTTCTCTATGAGTGGTAATCCCTTTACCATGCCTTTTATATGTAACAAATTCATACCTATGAAATTGAGATGACCAAATATCAAATGCCATAACCAGTTCTCATCTTTCACTTCTTCTTGAAATATTTCTTGTGTGATAGCTGCTACAACACCTCCTTCCTTCAAGTCTGATCTCATCTTGACAGGAAACATTCTATTTCTTGTCATATGCACCTTTTCAATGAGCTTTCTACATGGAGTTTTATCCATGATTGTACACACATCATCTTTAAAAAACACATTGTAGCCCTTTGGTATGATTTTTCCAATGCTTAGAAAGTTACATTTCAAACCAGGGACATAATAGACATTTGGAACGAACTTCTTCTCTCCCTTCTTTATCAGAACATTTACTCTCCCTTTTCCCATGACAGAGACTTTTCTATCAGTCCCCAATGTCACTTTAGATTTTACACTGTCATCTAGATTGGAAAACATTGCTATGTTTCCAGTCATATGGTTACTACGCCCTAAATCTAAGAACCATATATCTTCTTGTTTTTCTTGTGCTACATTACAAGATAAAACCAAATCTTCATGGTTCTGATTTTCTTTTGTAAAATTTACACTTGGTTTACTACCGATGTCATTTTTCTTCTTTCTACATTCATTTTCATAATAACCATACTTTTTTCAATAATGACATTGGACATGAGATTTATCATACCTTTGTCCTTGTACTTGATTCTGGCTTGAGCCTTGGCTTGGATTCTAATTTTTGCCCCTTCCACTTGTGCTTGTAGAGTTGCTTCTTCGATCTCTATGTGGGCTTCTTCCCCTTCCTCAGTAGTTTTATCTTCCTCAACCTATTCCTTGACCAAAAGACATTTGTGTCTTAAATGCATGCTCCAATGAGGAGTTTGTTGCTCTGTTCAGTCTATGCTCATGAGACATCAGTGATGCATGAAGCTCATCCACTGAAAACTGTGAGAGACCCTTTGTCTCTTCTATGGCCACAACTATGGCATCAAACCTTGATGGTAGACTTCTTACTAATTTCTCAACTATTCTCCTTTCTTCAAGTGTCTCACCATGAGACCTGATTTGGGTAACCAACTCAATCACGTGTAAAGAATGAGTCTATATTATTAGACTCTTTCATATAAAGAGTTTCAAAATATCTTCTCAGCATTTGAAGTTTTGTTGTCTTCACCTTTTCCATGCCTTGGTAGGCTGTCTGGAGGGTATCCCATGCTTGCTTGGACTTCATTGCTGCTGCAACCCTTGGGAAAATACTTTCATGCACTGCCTAGAAAATATAGAAGAGGGCTTTGAAGTCCTTCTTCTTATTTTTTCTCAACAAATCTCTTTCTGTTTATGTCAAAGCATTATATGTTGCTGCATCTGCTAGTTCTTGGAAACCATTTTCCACCAGCTCCCAAATATCTTGTGAGGGGAACAGGGCCTTCATTGTAATAGCCCAATAATCAAAATTCTTCCCATTGAACTGTGTTATTTGTGGATTAGTCAAGATCATGCTTGCTGCTGCCATTTTCAATGTGTAAACAAAAACATTCTCATTGCTAGAGAATTCGCTTCTCAGAAAAACCTTTCATCTCTTCAGTAAAGAACACTTTCTTTCACTAAGATATTAAACCCGCTCTGATACCATGCTGGAAATTTTGGTATGCTATTATGTTATCTCGAGAACATACACGAAACAGAGAAGCACAAAATAGTTTACACAGAATGCAGAATTCAAATCAATAACAACACAAAAATATATAGAGAGACAAAAACAGAGAAAAATTTTGTATGATATTCTTTTGCTGCAGAAGGCTTCAACAACTAACAAAAAACATATGAGAAATTTCCTACTTAATAAAAAAATGGCGGAGCTGAAAAATTAATGCTAAATCAATGTTGGATCAGACAGTTAACAACCAAACGTCCTTCAGATTTGTTCTTTTGTTTCTACATGAAACTGTGTACAAAACACATAAAGCTAGACTTGAAATTTTATGGGTTTCAGCTTTGGAACCACATCGCATCCGCGCCCTCATCACAAGTCGCATTTCAGCGATTTTAACTTTTAACCGGGTTCATATGGGAAAACTTAAGTTCTTGAGATTGCGATGTGTGATGGCACTATCACATCACAACATAAAACATTTAACTTGCGGCCGCTCTCCATTTGAGCTTGCGGTATGCTATATGCGATCGCATAGCATCACAACTTAGATAAGTTGCTAAGTATTATGTGTGCCATCCTTCTAAGATTGCGATGCGTGATTGCGATCACATTGCAACTTAAATGAAATAACTTTGGGTGCTAAAAAGGTAAGTTGGAAAATATGCGAAGTGCAAAATGCGGGCACCAAAAAGGTAAATGGTAAAACATGTGAAGTGTGATATTTAAGTTTTGCGATGTGCGATGACGATGTTGCATCGCAACATCGCAAGATTTGGTGTGGGTCTTAAAAGTTAAATGGTAAAATGTGCGGAGTGCGGTATGCGGACATTTAAACGTCGGGAAGTGTGATAAGGCGAAAAGGTAAGGAATAATGAAAAAAAAAGGTTTGCATGTGGTTTGGTAATGCGGTAAGGTTAAGGGTCCCACCAGATATCGCATCGGCGGAATTTTAAGTTTGGAAATGCGTTAAGAAGTAAAAGGTAAAACTTGTGGGCTACGATATGCAGGCAAAAGGTAAGTGAGTGCGGTGGGTAAGGAAATAACGTAGAGTAAGGCTCGGGTACTCTGTTTTCTGATTATTGCGTGAAAACACCCGCGGATTTGAATCATGAGCTTGTCCTTCCCTGCAACAAAAAATCAATGTAAGCGTGGGTTGCTGCTAGTTTATTCATGGCAGTGGTTAGGAGTATTTCCAACAAAAATTCTTTCATAACTCACTAGCTTCAACAACCTCATTCATCAAATTCTTACAAACACACTTCTGGACCTCAACATCCCAAGCTAATATCAAGCACTACGCCTCCTCAAGATGGTCTCATATCCCCTTGAGAGTTATTAATCGAGAGATATACATTGGAAAAAAAATATTTACATATGTAGTGTTTATTGAGTCTATCCCCAACCTATATGGTGTTACTATTCTCTCTCACAAATATGGGGTCCCACGAGATCATCAAATAAACCGACACTTTTGTCTCATTGGTGGATTTCTTGTGAATAACCACATCTCAACATGTAGTCAATGCATTATTTATAACTATAAAATCATATAAAATAATATGTATGTGTGTATGGAATACCATATCCATCATGAAAATTTAAAATCATTATCAGAATAAAATAAATAATTAAGCAACACATAGGCATGCCATAATTAACTTCACACCAACGATATCCATTTAATACATACCATGTAGAAATTTGAATAACTGATATATTATTCACCAAGATTCTCCTGATCACAAACTATTTTAGCTTCATGCATAATACAGAATCTCTTCTACCATTGATCATTAATTGCGGAAATAAAATCAATTGCATGCACACATTAAAACCACAAACAATCACACATATGAACACAATATTTAATGGGAAAGCTTAAAGCTGAAAACCCCAACTATCTGTATATTATATGTCATGGAGATCATGTAACAATCATATTACAAAGCTCCTCACAAGCTCTCAGCACAACCTCTAATTGCTACACACTATCAAGCTAGATCTAGCAAAACACATGCTCCAATATTTTTCCACTTGATAGCCAGCCTCTATTGCGTAATCAATGCTATGGGATGGCTCATTAAATAACATAAACCACTTGGCTTGTACTGTGCAATGCTCATGGGCTTCTCCAATCACCTTGTGTTGCAAATAGTAACAATATAGTCACAACTGATAGCTAACCTTCTCTTTCACCTATTTCTGCACTGGTCTCCACTGAAACTGTCCATGCACTGAAGTTAAATGATGCATTCTTTAGTTGATTAATGAGTTTATAATTAGTGAATTAATTAATAATTAATTCACACCACTCTCAATAATTGTATCAATTAGTTAAACTGAATACAAATAGCTCAACTATGTTTAGATTAGTTAAACTGAATACAACTCCACTAACTTCCTCAATCAACTCCACCAAACTCTGTCACATGAGTTCTAACTGAAGTATCCATGCAATAGCTCCACTTAACCCTCAGGAATAACGTAATTCCTTATGTCAGCTCCTGTGCCACATCTGTGCACTTAACTGAAGTGCTCCAAGAGAATAAGATAATGTTTATAGTCCAAATATTATTAAGAGCTAATAATATTCGACATATCTATTTTTAGACTGGCAATCTAAAAATAGATTCCGCCCAATATGTCTAAAAATAGAAGTCCATCTATTTTTTCGAACTTGACCAACCATCCACAAATAGCATCCTGCAACTCATAGAACATGATCCATATGTCTAAAAATAGACATAGTCTAAAAATAGACTTTGCGCCAAAAATAGCCTGTGGGCCCACTTAGTGAAGGCAACTTCTTTCCACTAAGCTCTTCATCTTGTTGCAATATTGATTGCACTGCAAAAGTCCTTGAATTTTCTAGAGATGAATTCACCACCATTGTCGCTCCAAATAGCCTTCACCTACTTCCCCGATTCTTTCTCAACCAGTGCCTTGAACTCACAGAACTTTGAGTATGTCTCGCTCTTCTTCTGCATGAAGAAGATCCAGCACTTATGAGAAAAATCATCAAAAAATATCACATAATACCTGTGCTTTGCTGTCGAAGCTACTGAGAAAGGTCCACACACGTCTGTGTGAATTCTCTCAAGGATCGTCGTGTTGCGACTATCCTTCTCGTGAAAGGTGGCTTTCACAAATTTTCCCAAGGTACATCCCTTGCACTGATCTAACCATGTAAGAGTACCCTTAGGAAGCCCAGTAGAAATCTGGTACATTATCTTCAAAGCTCCATGGTGAAGGTGGCCCAATATCCAGTGCCACAACTCGCCATCATCCCGACTCACCACTCCTTCTACCTTGCCTGCCATTGCTACACAGCCATCTACCTGCAATTGATAAAGGTTCTTAAATCGAACCCCTATCCTCCGGGTCTCACCAGTTGCCGTACTGTGCAGGAAAGCCTTTCCTTCGCTAAAGACAACATCATATCCCTTGTATCCTAACATTGCGACAGAGATAAGATTCTTCTTCAATCCTGGAACATGCATCACTTCCTTCAATACGAAGGCTTTACCAGACTCCCTCTCAAAGGAAATGGTACCGATACTGGTCGCACTATATTTACCATCATCGCCCATCTCGATGTGCACTCCAAGATCTTTCTCATCCAGATCAGTAAACAAATCTCGATCTCCTGTCATGTGAAAAGACACACCACTATCAAGAAACCACTCTGAACCCGTCACACTTGAGACCAAGCATGCGATCAGCAAAAAATCCAGCTCAAACTACGAGGCTAAGGCCTCTCCAGCTACAGTCCCAACAACCTGCTTATTTTTCTTCTTCTGTGGACAATTTGTGGTGTAATGTCTGTGTTGGTGACAGTGAAAGCACTTCACCTTCGACATGTCCTGCTTCTTGCCTTTCGCACCGGATTGAGAAGCTTTCCTGCTCTTCCCCTTTTTTTCTTTGGCAGCTAAAGCACAATTCTCTTCATCAGAGTTGTTTGATGAAGATCCGTCCCTGGTACTTCGCCTTATCTCCTCTTGCATAAGATCCGACCAAAGTCGCTCCCATCCTAGAAATTTCTCCCGACCATTGACAGAGTCCTGATAGGAGTGCCAAATCTTCGGAAGCCCAAGGAGAGCCAAGCTCACCAAGTCCTCATCATCAACATTCACCCCCACACTTCCCAGCTCATCCCTGCACTGGACGAATTTCGTGAGGTACTTGGGCATACTGTCGCCTTTCTCCATTTTTATGTTCCTGAGTTTGTCCTTGAGCGCCAACTTCCTCTGGTCGCTCTTGCTTTGAAATAAATATTTCAAAGCTTTCCACATCAAGAATGGAGAAGCCTTACCATGAAGGCTAGACACTATGTGATCCTTCACGCCCTCCAACAGAATCCTTCGACACTTTGCTGTCTTGTTTTGCCATGCATCAAGTACGGCAACATCACTAGAAGTAGGCTTTGGAATTTCTGCATCTATGAACTCTTTCAACCCATTTTCATCCAGCACCGCCTCCATCTTGTCCTTCCATGCAATATAATTCAAGCTGCCCTCAAGGGCATACTCCAATCGCAATCCATTGAAAGACATCTCAATTTCGACACCAAGAAAACACTGCTGCAAATTCGAATTCCACCAGCACAAAACTCAACCGCTTCAATGTTTTGCAATTGCTCCAATGATCAATATCACTTTGATACCATGTAGAAATTTGAATAATTGATATATTATTCATTGAGATTCTCCTGATCACGCACTATTTTAGCTTCATGCATAATACATAATTTCTTCTACCATTGATCATTAATTGCGGAAATAAAATCAATTTCATGCACACATTAAAACCACAAAAAATCACACATATGAACACAATATTTAATGGGAAAGATTAAAGCTAAAAACCCCAACTATCTGTATATTATATGTCATGGAGATCATGTAACAATCATAGTACAAAGCTCCTCACAAGCTCTCAGCACAACCTCTAATTGCTACACACTATCAAGCTAGATCTAGCAAAACACATGCTCCAATCTTTTGCCACTTGATAGCTAACCTCTATTGCATAATCAATGCTATGGGATGGCTCATTAAATAACATAAACCACCTGGCTTGTACTGCGCAATCTCTTGGAAATGTTGTCATTGATGGCAAAGGAGGTAGCAAAGAGAGATAGGCAAAGGAAGCATCGAAAACAGAGACAGAGTTGTTATCATGGCAATGGAGGCAACAAATAAGCAAATGAACGAAGTAAAGGAGACAGGCAGAGGCAGAGGAAGCAAATATAATAGATGCAGAACCATTATCAGAAGCAGAGGCAGAGGCAGAGCTGTTATCATAGCAGCAAAGGCAGAGGTAGAGCGATAGAAGTAGCAGAGGGAGAGACACAGATGTTATTGCAGAGAAACAACTATTATTATGAGAATCGTTGTTCCCACCTAGTGAATATATATATATAACTAAATTACGAGAATCGCTACCTCAGTCGAAGGATATATGTATACAATTCTAAGAATATTTACCCAACCGGGCGTTACTCATAACATAAACATAATTCTGGGAATCGTACACTCCAGCGGCAAAGTATTGCGCTTTATATTCAAAGGACCAAAACATATATATATATATATATATATATGTATAGCCATATGTAGCGCGAGATCCAAAGAAACGAAGTAATATAAGGTGGGACCCTTCCCAATCACATCGGGGATTATAAGGGCAGCGGAACAGGTTAACATAAGAGTTGTGATTGTGATTGGAAGTCCAGATCCGATGGGTATATAAACTACAACTCATACATACCGTGACTTCCGGTGAACAGTGATGATCGCATCGGAGAATATAAGAGTTGCGATTGCGATTGGAAGTCCGGACCCGATGGATATATAAACTACAACTCATATATAGCTTGAGTTCCAGTTCTAATCGCATCGGAAAATTGTATTGAACAGTGACCAATCGCATCGGATTTAAGCAGGGCATCGGAACATGAAAAAAAAAGTTTGCGATTGCGATTTGAAATCCGGACCTGACGGGTTTATGAATCGTAATTGATATGTGTCGGAAACATATATAAGCATATAATTTGTGATTGCAATTAATCGCATAGCATCGGAGTTAAACAAAGCAGCGGAACATGCAAATAGAAGTTTGCGATTGCGATCAATCGTAATCGGAAATCACTGGAGGAGAAGCATATCTCATTGGAAAACGTGTCAGGTGGGCCCGAAAGGAGTTTTTATATGTTTAAACAGGTTTTATTATATATGCCAAGAATTGATTTAAGTCATATCTAAAAGGGTAGTTTGTATGTTAAACTTATGCCAAGAGCTGAAGTTGGATTACATATATAAAGGGTGTTGTTATATATATATAATGCTGTTGCGATGTGCTGCGTGGTTTGTGGGTTATATATGCCTCGGCTTAAGGGGAGGGCGATTATTAATATAAAACAATTGTGATGAACGTATGTTCCGTTTGCGAAACTCGCCACATCAACAAGACACGTACTATGTATAGAGCGTTGGAATTTGTCCAGATTTACAGTCAGCTGGTATAAAAAGCTCAGTTACTTGTATGCAGGAGTTACACCACAGCAGAGGACAGAAAAGAAAACAGAGCTGAAAGGAGATAAAACACAGTCACAGAAAAGACAAACACAGTCAAAGAAAAGCCAAAATACTAAATGAGTTGAGCTGGAATTCTCATTGTAATTTGAATTTAAATGTTTTTAGTTGATTTTCATTGTTTGTGATGCATTGGAAAGTCTCCAGAGGAAAATAAAGCTCCCACTGTAATATTGAAATTAATGCATGTTATTATATTTTCTGAATAAGCAAGTGAAAGAAATGAAAAGGCAGAAAGCGAAGAGGTATGGCTGTCCATTCCAAATTCTTTGAGGAATGCTACCATTCACAAGAAAATCCTTATAAATAATATCATCTTGATATGCAAAGGTTGGTTAGAGAGAGTAAATATAGAGAAGGCAGAGTACATAAGAGTGAGGCAAAGAAGATTAAGAAAATAAGAGCAGAAAGAGAAGCTACAGAACAGAGCTGATATCTGAGGTAAATCAACAAACATTCAGTTTGATTAATTGAGGAAGTTGGAGCTTCCCTATCAAGTTGCAGCTTGATAGATGCCAGTTGTAGCTGAATGAGGTTGGAGCCTCCTGTAGGTTGTTTCCTACAGAAAATTGAAGGGAGTTGGTACTTCCTTGCAAGTTGTAGCTTGCAGAATTGAGGATAGAGCTTCCTGTAGGTTGGTGCCTACAGAAAACAGTGGTGAGAGGGAGTTGGAGCTTGCCTTTGCATCACAACAATAATAAGATGTGGTTTTCTCCCTTTATGGGTTTCCACTTACATCTGCTATCTCTGTGTGTATTTCTTATGTGTTGATGTGATTCTTTCAATCTGCTTAATTTTTTGCTGCTCTCAACATAAGTATGGTGTCACATTAATTTAATAGTGGCTGCAACATTTTAAGACTATTCAAAAATTAAGCTGTAAATAAGTTTGGTGAAAATTTTAAAAGGATTATGTATGTATTAAACTGATTCAGCCCCCCCCTCTCAGTTTAATTAAAGATTCAACAATTGGTATCAGAGTGTGTTCCTTTGTACAAGTTTAACAACTAAAAGGAGATCCTAGGTTCTCAGGATGGCTAGTAAAGAAGGATGTTCAACCAATAAAGCCCCTTTCTTTGCGGGTGCAAATTATGCTTTGTGGAAAATCAGAATGAGGGCATACATAATGTCTCTAGGTATAGAAGTGTGGGCTTCTGTGGAATTAGGATATGCCCCAAGGCAACTGACTCAGAGAAAGAAACCAAACAAGATTTTGGAGCTAACGCAAAAGCCATGAATTCCATCTTGAATGGATTGTGTGAAGCAGATTTTATCAAAGTAATGCACAAAGACACTGCCAAAGAGATGTGGGATACTCTGGAGAACATCCATGAGGAAGACAAGAAAGTTAAGACTGCCAAACTTCAAGCCTATAGAGCCCAGTTTGAGAACTTAAAAATGAATGATGATGAAGACATTGACAGTTTCTTCCTAAAAGTTGCAGAAATTGTTAACAATATGAAAGCTCTTGGAGAAACCATGCGAGAAAGTATAATTGTGCAAAAGATTCTAAGATCTCTTCCATCTAGGTTTAATCCCAAAGTGTCTGCAATAGAAGAAATAGCTAATTGGGAGACCTTGACCATGAACCAGCTACTTGGAAATCTAATAGCTTATGAGATGAGGCTCCCACAGAAGAAGCCAAGTACGAGGGAGGCAGCCTTTAAAATAGAAAAGAAGAAAGAAGAAGAGGGAGACAGATGCTCTTGCTCGGATGAAGAAGAGGCAAAGTTTGTCAAGAAATTGGATAGAGGTTCAGGTAAATACAAAGGTAAACTTCCTTTCAAATGCTTTAACTGTGGAAGAGTTGGACACTATGCTGCTAAATGTCCTCATAAGAAAGTAAGGAATCAGGCTCAAGAGTCAGAGAAAAACACATCAAAGAACTGGCAGAAAGGAAAGAAGTTCAACAGAAAATCCTTCTATGCTCAACAAGACAGTAGCACATCTGATGATCCAGATGAACTCTCAAGTGAAAATGGAACCTCTGAATTTTTATTGATGGCTATAGAAGATCTTGAAGGTCTCCTGCTAGAAGATGAAGAAGAAGAAGGTGAAGTCAACCTTGAGGGGGCGCTAATAAGTGCTCTAGAAGAGATTGATAGACTCAAGCTTAAATACAGAAAACAAAAGGACATTCTCCTCAAGTATGTACAAGAAGAACAGAATTCAGAAGTCCTTATGCAGCTAAAGATAGAGCTTGAAGAAGCCAAGAAGATAGAGGACATGTTACTTAAGCAAATCAAAGAAAAAACTCAGGAACAAGAAAAGTTGGAAGAAGATATAGTATGTCTCAGGAAGAAATTAGAAAATGGTCAAAGGAAAGTGGCTATAAACTCTTCTCAAACAACAAGATCTAGTAAGTTGAATGAAATTTTGATTGCTCAAAGATCCCCTATGATAAAGACTGGAATAGGCTATGAAGGAGAATCAAGTAAAGGCAAAGAAAAGACTGACAGAGATATTATTTTTGTAAAAGCAAAGAAGAATGATGAAACAACTCAAACAATTCCTACAAAAGAAGAAACCTATAATAAGGAAGACAGAGATCAGAAGAAACCACTAGTAGCAAAGAATGTAATAAATACTAAAACCCTTGAGTATGTAAAATTTGGAAACCATCAAAGGAGATTCTTCCCTCCTATGAAGAATTCCACCTGTTATGCTTGCCACAAGCTGGGACACATTGCTGCATATTGTCATGCAAGGAGGAGTAATTCAAACCAGCAAAAGATGCAAACATTGAAGAGACTGCCTCAAGCAAACAAGTGGAAGAGACAACCTTACATCAGGTATGCAAATAGTTTCTATGGTTACTGTTTTTATTGTAAGGAATTTGGTCATAAAATCATTGAGTGTAGAAAGTATGGACAAAGATTGATGTTTAACACCTCAAGGAAGTTTATGAATCAAAGAAATTCTGTTCATACTCATAATTCTACAAAAATTATGATCAAATGTTGTGTATGCAATCAAGTTGGACATATACCTTCCAAATGTCCTCTAAGAAGATGTAATTCATCACCTCACAAAAGATATCAAACAAAAAGGTGCCTCCAGTGGATAAAGAAGGTGAACAAATGTGACTTGGCTCTAACAGCTCAAGACCTGAAAAGCCAGTGGTATTTGGATAGTGGCTGCTCAAAACACATGATTGGAGACAGAAGCAAGTTTATAACTCTTGATGAAAAAAAATCTGGAAATGTTACTTTTGGCAATGATAAATCAGGTAAAATCAAGGGAAAAGGCTCAGTCAGCATATACAATGGCAGAGGAAAGGCCCAAGATGTACTATTTGTCGATGGGCTGAAAGAAAATTTACTAAGTGTCAGTCAGATGTGTGACAAAGGCTATGAAGTTCTATTTAGAGCACAAGATTGTCAAGTCAGATCAAGCACCACAGGTAAGACTCTGCTCAAAGGAGTTCGAACAGAAAGTAATGTTTACATTGTGAAAGAGTAAGATGAAGCATGTCATCTTAGCAAACTAGAAGAGTTATGGTTATGGCATAAGAGGTTGGGACATCTCAGCTTCGATCACATAATCAGACTAAGAAAGAAGAAAGCTGTCAGAGACATGCCAGAAATAAAGAGGCCTTCTAATACCATATGCAAATCATGTCAATTAGGCAAACAGACTCGCACATCCTTCAAGGCCAAAGATGAGTTATCAACAAGAAGACCTCTACAACTTGTGCACATGGACCTGTGCGGACTTGCAAGAACTAAAACACCAAGTGGAGAATCCTATTTCATGCTGATAATAGATGATTTCTCCAGAATGACATGGGTTGCATTCTCAAGAATAAATCAGAAGCTCTGGAAAAATTTAAGATCTTCAAAGAATTAGCAGAAAATCAAACAGGATGCAAACTGAAATGCATCAGATCAGACAGAGGAGGTGAATTCACAGATTATGACTTTGTAGATCTATGCAATGAACATGGAATAAAGCAACAATTTAATATTGCAGGAACACCTCAGCAAAATGGAGTAGCAGAGAGACAAAACAGATCTGTTCAACAAATTGCCAGAGCCATGATGCAAGAAAATAATATTCCTCAAACCTTCTGGGCAGAAGCGGTACACACAGCAGTCCATATCCTTAATAAATCTCACTTAAGGCCAAGCAGTGACAAGACTCCCTATGAACTATGGCATGGGAAACCAGCTTCAATCAAACATTTTAGAATCTTTGGAAGCAAGTGTTACATAAAGAATAATGATGAAAATCTTGGGAAATTTGATGCAAGAGCAGATGAAGGGATATTTCTAGGATATGCATCCAAAATTAAAGGGTACAGGTGCTACAACAAGACTCTTCGAAAAATAGTAGAAAGCATTGATGTGAGATTTGATGAAGAACTTCCAAACAATACTAGAGATACAGACTGCTGCAGTCCATCAGACAACCATGAAGAAGAAAACCAAGATGATAAGGAAACAAGCAAGACAACAGAAGATACAGAGCTGAGTTCTAAAGCTCCTTCAAGATATACACAGAAGAATCATCCTGTAGATCAAATCATTGGAGACAAGAGAGTAGGGGTCCAAACAAGAAGGCAGCTAACAGAACAATCTGAAGAGGTATACATAGCCATGTTGTCACAAATAGAGCCAAAGAAATTTGAAGAAGCCAACAAGGACAAGTGTTGGGTGAATGCTATGAATGAAGAATTGGACCAAATTAAGAAAAATAATACATGGGAACTAGTGCCTAGACCCACTGAGAAAAATTTCATAGGCTCGAAATGGGTATTCAAAAATAAAATGAATGAAGAAGGACAGGTAATCATGAATAAAGCCAGACTTTTCTGCAAAGGATACTCACAAATTGAAGGACTTGACTACGATGAAACATTTTCCCCTGTAGCCAGAATGGAAGCTATCAGAATGTTCGTGGCATTTGCATGCTACCAAAACTTCAAAGCATTTCAAATGGATGTAAAATCTTCATTTCTGAATGGAGACTTAGAAGAAGAAGTCTACATGGAACAACCAGAAGGCTTCTCATTGAAAGACAAAGAAGACTATGTGTGCAGACTAAAGAAGGCCCTATATGGACCGAAACAAGCTCCTCGTGCTTGGTACTGAAGACTGGATAAATATTTGCAAAAACAGGGTTTTAAGAGAGGTGGAGTAGACAGCAATCTATACATAAAAGCCCATGAAAATGAACTCCTGATTGTTGTAGTATATGTTGATGACATTATGTTTGGAAGCAACAGAAATGAACTAGCAAAAGGGTTTGCTGATGAGATGAAAACAGAGTTTGAAATGTCTATGATTGGAGAGCTCAGTTTCTACTTGGGACTGCAAATTCAGCCAAATAACACAGGCGCATTCATCTCTCAGGAAAAATACTTAAAAGAAATGCTGATAAAATTCAAAATGGAGGACTGCAAACCTCTGACAACCCCCATGATCACGGGATGCAAGCTGTGTGTTGATGATGGGTCTGCAGATTTAGATCAAAAACTCTACATATCCATGACAGGAAGTCTGTTGTATCTGACATCACCAAGACCAGACATCATGCTAGCAGTAGGACTAGTGGCTAGATATCAAGTAGCACCTAAACAAAACCATCTTCTGGCAGTAAAAAGAATATTCAGATATCTACAAGGAACAACACAGTATGGGATTTGGTATCCTAAAGGAAAAATCTTCACTTTGACAGCATAGACAGATGCAGATTGGGCCAGCTGTGTGGATGACAGGAAAAGTACAAGTGGAGGTGCTTTCTATCTAGGAAAAAGTCTGGTGGCATGGTTAAGCAAGAAAAAAACATCTATCTCTCTGTCTATAGTAGAAGCAGAATATATAGCAGCAATAGCATGTTGTACACAAGTCATGTGGATGAAGCAAACTCTTCAAGACATGAAGGTAAGCATTGATGAACCTATCTCAATTAAATGTGATAATACAAGTGCTATAAGTATATCTAAAAATCCTGTGCTTCACTCAAAAACTAGACATATTCCAATCAAGTATCATTTTCTCTGAGAACAAGTGGCTTGAAAGATAGTGAAACTGGAGTATGTACCAACAAAAGAAAAAACATTAGATATATTTACCAAACCACTTGCTAGAGATCCATTTGAATATTTGAGAGATAGATTAGGGGTAGTATCTGTAGATGCTACTCTCTTATATGAAGAGAAAGCACAGTTTCAGGGGGAGAACAGAAACGAAAATATCATTCTCAGGGGGAGATCATCCAGCAAGGGAAGCATGAAAACAGGTCCTCAGGATCAAAGGGATTATGGCAATAATACATTCATCATAAAAGAATCAACAAAAAGGCAAAAGGGTCTGTCGTGCAGCAGAATAATAGTGAACCCGACATGTATCTAATCCAAAGTTTGGAGAAGCAGCGTACAAAGTCAGGAAATTTCAGGAAATGCATGAAATATTGAAAAATGAATAAAACCACAGCATCAGAGAATAGAAGCTTCACAAAAATTTGAACCCCTTGCCATTGATGTCAAAGGGGGAGGAAGAGAAAGCAACAGTAAGAAGAGGAAACAACAGGAGAAAGGATCCTATCAGGCAAACAGAGGAAGTGTATTGCCATCAATGCCAAAGGGGGAGACTATTGGAAATGTTGTCATTGATGGCAAAGGAGGCAGCAAAGAGAGACAGGCAAAGGAAACAGCGAATACAGAGACAGAGTTGTTATCATGGCAATGGAGGCAGCAAAGAAGCAAATGAAGGAAGTAAAGGAGATAGGCAAAGGCAGAGGAAGCGAATATAATAAAGGCAGAACTGTTATCAGAAGCAGAGGCAGAGGCAGAGCCGTTATCACAGCAGTAAAGGCAGAGGCAGAGCGACAGAAGTAGCAGAGGTAGAGACACAGATGTTACTGCAGAGAAACAACTATTATTCCGAGAATCGTTGTTCCCACCTAGTGAATATATATATATATATATATATATATATATATATATATATATATATATATATATATATATATAAATTCCGAGAATCTTTACCCAGCCGGGTGTTACACATAACATAAACATAATTATGGGAATCGTACACTCCAATGGCAAAGTATTGCGCTTTATATTCAAAGGACCAAAACACACACACACACACACACACACACACACACACACATATATATATATGTATGTATGTATGTATGTATGTATAGCCATATGTAGCGCAAGATCCAAAGAAATGAAGTAATATAAGGTGGGACCCTTCCCAATCGCATCGGGGATTATAAGGGCAGCGGAACAGGTTAACATAAGAGTTGCGATTGTGATTGGAAGTCCGGATCTGATGGGTATATAAACTACAACTCATACATACTGTGAGTTCCGGTGAACAGTGATGATCGCATCAGAGAATATAAGAGTTGCGATTGCGATTGGAAGTCTGGACCCGATGGATATATAAACTACAACTCATATATAGCTTGAGTTCTAGTTCTAATCGCATCGGCAAATTTTATTGAACAGTGACCAATCGCATCGGATTTAAGCAGGGCATCGAAACATGCAGCAAAAGGTTTGCGATTGCGATTGGAAGTCCGGACCCGACGGGTTTATGAATCGTAATTGATATGTGTCGGAAACATATGTAAACATAGAATTTGTGATTGCGATTAATTTTATTACATCGGAGTTAAACAAAGAAGCGGAACATGCGAATAGAAGTTTGCGATTGCGATCAATCAGAATCGGAAATCGCTGGAGGAGAAGCATATCGCATTGGAAAACGTGTCAGGTGGGCCTGAAAGGAGTTTTTATATGTTTAAACATGTTTTATTATATACGCCAAGAATTGATTTAAGTCATATCTAAAAGGGAAGTTTGTATGTTAAACTTATGCCAAGAGCTGAAGTTGGATTACATATATAAAGGGCGTTGTCATATATATATATATATATATATATATATATATATATATATATATATATATATATATATATATAACGCTGTTGCGATGTGCTGCATGGTCCGTGGGTTATATATGCCTTGGCTTAAGGGGAGGGCGATTATTAATATAAAACAATTGTGATGAACGTATGTTCCGCTTGCAGAACTCGCCACATCAACAAGACACGTACTATGTACAGAGCGTTGGAATTTGTCCAGATTTACAGTCAGCTGGTATAAAAAGCTCAGTTACGTGTATCCAGCAGTTACACCACAGCAGAGGACAGAAAAGCGAACAGAGCTAAAAGGAGATAAAACACAGTCACAGGAAATACAAACACAGTCAAAGAAAAGCCAAAAGACTAAATGAGTTGAGCTGGAATTCTCATTGTAATTTGAATGTAAATGTTTTTAATTGATTTTCATTGTTTGTAATGCATTGGCAAGTCTCCATAGGAAAATAAAGCTCCCACTATAATATTGAAATTAATGCATGTTATTATATTTTCTAAATAAGCAAGTGAAAGAAATGAAAAGGCAGAAAGCGAAGAGGTATGGCTGTCCATTTCAAATTCTTTGAGGAATGCTAACATTCACAAGAAAATCCTTATAAATAATATCATCTTGATATGAAAAGGGTGGTTAGAGAGAGTAAATATAGAGAAGGCATAGTACAGAAGAGTGAGGCAAAGAAGATTAAGAAAATAAGAGCAGAAGGAGAAGCTACAGAACAGAGCTGATATCTGAGGTAAATCAACAAACATTCAGTTTGATAAATTGAGGAAGTTGGAGCTTCCCCATCAAGTTGCAGCTTGATAGCTGTCAGTTGTAGCTGACTGAGGTTGGAGCCTCCTGTAGGTTGGTGCCTGCAGAAAATTGAAGGGAGTTGGTGCTTCCTGCAAGTTGTAGCTTGCAGAATTTAGGATAGAGCCACCTGTAGGTTGGTGCCTATAGAAAACAGTGGTGAGAGGGAGTTGGAGCTTGCCTTTGCATCACAAAAATAATAAGATGTGGTTTTCTCTCTTTATGGGTTTCCACTTACATCTGTTGTCTCTGTGTGTATTTCTTATGTGTTGATGTGATTCTTTCAATCTGCTTAATTGTTTGCTCCTCTCAACATAAGTATGGTGTCACATTAATTTAATAGTGGCTGCAACATTTTAAGACTATTCACAAATTAAGCTGTAAATAAGTTTGGTGAAAATTTTAAAAAGCTTATGTATGTATTAAACTGATTCACCCCCCCCCTCTCGCCTTAATTAAAGATTCAACACAATCCTCATGGGCTTCTCCAATCACTGGCTTTTGCAAATATACAACAGTATAGTCACAACTGATAGTTATCATGCTCTTTCACCTATTTCTGCACTGGTCTCCACTGAAACTATCCATGCACTGAAGTTAACTAATGCATTCTTTAGTTGATTAATGATTTTATAATTAGTGAATTAATTAATAATTAATTCACCCCACTCTCACTAATTGTATCAATTAGTTAAACTAGATACAAATAGCTCAACTATGTTTAGATTAGTTAAAATGAACACAACTCCATTAACTTCCTCAATCAACTCCACCAAACTCTCTCACATGAGTTCTAACTGAAGTATCCATGCAATATCTCCACTAAACCCTTAGGAATAACGTAATTCCTTCTGTAAGCTCCTGTGTCACATTAACTGAAGTGCTCCAAGAGAATAAGACAATGTTTATAGTCCAAATATTATTAAGAGCTAATAATATTCGACATATCTATTTTTAGACTAGCAATCTAAAAATAGATTCCACCCAATATGTCTAAAAATAGAAGTCCATCTATTTTTTCCGACTTGACCAACCATCCACAAATAGCATCCTGCAACTCATAGAACATGATCCATATGTCTAAAAATAGACATAGTCTAAAAATAGACTTTGCGCCAAAAATAGCCTGCGGGCCCACTTAGTGAAGACGACTTCTTTCCACTAAGCTCTTCATCTTGTTGCAATCTCAACATACCATCACATCATGAAACATCATCACAACATTATACTTAAACATTTTCATGTTGACATAACAAATAAATGGAACCATAACCTCATACATAGTACCATATTGTATCAATAAAATTTAAGCAATTAGACATGGTTCATATGTTAAAAAAAATAAAATCCATATAGGATAAGTAACCATCAAAGCTAATTTATGCAATAATATTAGGTTCACCACAAAATTTAATAAAAGAACAAGGAAAGTCATGATGAATAGCATTTGCATCCTCTTAGGTAGCTGATCCAGAGCTATATTGGTCCAATTGAACCTTGACTTGCTCAAACTCATAGTTCTTGAGTCGACAATCCAACAGTGCAGTATATACAATGGTTTGACCTGAATGACTCGCTCCGCCTTCTTACTTAATTGTGAATGTCAAAATTCTATAAGACGTATATGAAAAGTTCTATGACCTCTTTTGGACTAATTATAAGTTTCTTACTTTTCCTTGATATATGAAATTTCTATCAATAAATTCAATATAATTCCATGAATACAAGTTTAATCATATACTCATTTTTTTGTCATACCTATCTTATAAGACATAGGCATATGTGTTATATTAATTTACCATTTTTCTGTTAAAAGTCCACATTCTCATAGCAATATAATTCAATATTCTGTAATTATTCCTTAGAATACCATAACACAACAATCACCCTCAATCTAATAATAATAATAATAATAATATTTAAATTTTATTTGGTCAATATCATTAATTCATTATTACCAAAAACTTATAGAATACTAATAAATACAACCGATTCCATTATTGCGCCGAGAGGCGCATCTACAGCCCAAAATGACCCCGATGTCAGGTATGTCACGTCCTCATACAAAATGTCGGCTTAAGTTTTAAATTAAAAAAAAAAAATCCCATTGTGCTAGAACATATATCAATTTCTAATACAATTATGTATTATTTATATAATTTGAATGGATAGTAAATTATATACGTGAATTTGAATGGATCATAAATTTACCTTTAACAAAAAAAATTACCACATTGAATTTCCAAATTAAGTAAAACTTTAAACATCTTTACTCTTTACTAAAGTCAATACCATTTCCTAAATCAAAGGAAAAGAGTTAATTCAACACAAACAATCAAAATCCAAAATCTTTTAATATTTCTTTTACTTAAATATTTGTAAAATGAATTTATACTTACTCTAGAGCTATGGTAAATAAATAAAAAGATATATAAACTAGATGTATGGTAAATAAATAAAAATTCTTTTTATATTTATTCCATAAACCTTTTTATATTTAAAAAAACTTTAAAAAGAGGTTTTATTTAGATGAAGCCTATGGGACGAATACCATGGGACAAATTAATATTGATACCATGGGACAAATACCATGGGTAAATAAATAAATATAAAAGAGGTATAAACAAGTATGATAAATAAATATAAAATAGATATAAAGAGGTATGGTAAATAAATAAATATAAAAGAGGCATAAAGAGGTAAGGTAAATAAATAACAATATATCAAATAGGATTATAAATAAAAATCTAATTATATAACAAGCCTATAGGCCAAATACCATAGTAAAGAAAAGGGGTATGGTAAATAAATAAAAATATAAATAAACTAGAGGTATGGTAAGTAAATAAAACCTCTTTTCATATTTACTCCATAATCTGCTTTATATTTAAGAATATTTATGTTCATTAGTTTACATAACTAAGAATAAATAGAGAGAGAGAGTGATAACGAAGAGATGGAGAGAGAGTGTAAGGTTTAGTGAGATGATAAAAAGATATAAGAAGCGAGGAGAGAAGAAGTGAGAAGGAGAGAGGGAGGGATATAATAATGTAGTTGGAGAGAGAGAGGGGTGGAAAGAGAGAGAGAAAGAAAGGGATGGGGGAAGAGAGAATATCAGAGAGAGAGAGAGAGGAGAGAGATATGGGGGAAGAGAGAGGATTGGAGAGAAAAGAGAGAGAGAGAGGTGGGAGAGAAAGGGAGAGAGAGGAAGGATGAGAGAGAGGAGGAGAGTGATGGGGGAAGAGAGAGTATTGGAGAGAGAGAGAGAGAGAGAGAGAGATCAGGGAAGAGAGAGGGATTTAGGGGAGAGAGAGAGAGAGGAAGGACGAGAGAGAGGACTTGAGAGAGAGGAGGAGAGAGGGATCGATAAGAGAGATGGATTTCGAGGGGGAGAGATGTAGGAAATAAGAAATATATAGAGTGAGAAGTGGAGAGAGAGAAGGAGTGACAAGGGAGAGACAGAGAGAGAGCTTGTATGTTTGGGGCTGAGATAAAGAGACAAATAAGGAGAGATGGAGATAAGGGGAGAGAAGGAGATATAAGGAGAGAGGGAGGGATATAGTAACATAGTTGGTGGGTGAAGAGAGAGAGAGATGGGAGAGAAAGGGAAAGAGAAGAAGGAAGAGAGAGGATGTGAGAGAGTGGAGAGAGGGAGGGAAAGAGAGATGGACTTGGAGGGAGAGGGGGAGAGAGGTAAGAAGAAAGAAATAGAGAGAGAAAGGTGGAGAGAGAGAGAGTGAATGAGTGATCAGGAAGATGGAGAGAGAGGGAGAGAGGGGGAAGATAGAGATATAGATGGAAGGTGAAGAGAGGGAAGAAGAGAGATATGGGGAGAGGAGGGGATTGACAAAGAGATTGATATATATGGATTGCGAGAGTGCGTGTGTTTAGGGGAGTGAGATAGAGAGACAAAAAAGAAGAGATGGAGGGGGATATAGATATGGATGGAGGGTGGAGAGAGGGAAGAATATTTCTCACACTAGATGGATTGATATAAGTGGAGATGGTGATTTATAATCCTATTTGATTATTTGTACTATATGCATCGATTTTAGTGTAGATATTTATTTCTAATGATATTTGATTACTTGCACTAGATGCATTGATTTCAGTGTAGGTGGTGATTTCTAATACAATTTGATTGCTTGCACTGAGTTTGTTGATTTCAATTTAGATGTCGATTTATAATTATATTTGATTACTTGCACTAAATGAATTGGTTTCAATGTATATGATTTCTAATCCTATTTGATTGTTTGCGCTAAATGCATTGATTTCAGTGTAGATGGTGATTTCTAATCCTATTTGATTTATTTGAGTAAATGCATTGATTTCAGTGTAGATGTTGGTTTCTAGAGAGAGAGAGAGAGTGATAAGGAAGATGGAGAGACAGGGAGAGAGGACAAAAGGAGGAAAGAGAGATATTAATGGGGGAGAGGGAGAGAAGGGGAAGATAGAGATATAGATGGAAGGTGAAGAGAGGGAAGAAGAGAGAGATGGGGAGAGGGGGTGATTGAAAAAGAGATTGATATATATGGAGTACGATAGCACGTGTGTTTAGGGGGGTGAGATAGAGAGAGAAAAAAGAATAGATGGAGGGGGATATAGATATGGATGGAGGGTGGAGAGAGGGAGGAATATTTCTCGCACTAGAGGGATTGATATAAGTGGAGATGGTGATTTCTAATCCCATTTGATTATTTGCATTAGATGCATCAATTTTAGTGTAGATATTTATTTCTAATGATATTTGATTACTTGCACTAGATGCATTGATTTCAGTGTAGGTGGTGATTTCTAATACAATTTGATTGCTTGCACTGAATGTGTTGATTTCAATTTAGATGTCGATTTATAAATATATTTGATTACCTGCACTAGATGACTTAATTTCAATGTAGATGATTTCTAATCATATTTGATTGTTTGCGCTAAATGCATTGATTTCAGTGTAGATGGCAATTTCTAATCCCATTTGATTTCTTTGAGTAAATGCATTGATTTCAGTGTAGATGTTGGTTCCTAGAGAGAAAAAGAGTGATTGATAAGGAAGATGGAGAGAGAGAGAGAGAGAGGACAAAAGGAGGAAAGCGAGATATTAGCGAGGGAGAGGGAGAGAAGGGGAAGAGAGGGAAGAAGAGAGAGATGGGGAGAGAGGGTGATCGACAAAGAGAATGATATATATGGAGTGTGAGAGCGTGTGTGTTTAGGGAGGTGAGATAGAGACAAAAAAAAGAGATGGATGGGGATATAGATATGGATGGAGGGTGGAGAGAGGGAAGAATATTTCTTGCACTAGATGGATTGATTTAAGTGGAGATGGTGATTTATAATCCTATTTGATTATTTGCACTAGATGCATCAATTTTAGTGTAGATATTTATTTCTAATGATATATGATTATTTGCACTAGATGCATTGATTTCAGTGTAGGTGATGATTCCTAATACTATTTGATTGCTTGCACTGGATGTGTTGATTTCAATTTAGACGTCGATTTATAATTATATTTGATTGTTTGCACTAGATGCATTGATTTCAATGTAGATTATTCCTAATACTATTTGATTGTTTGCGCTAAATGCATTGATTTCAGTGTAGATGGCGATTTCTAATCCTATTTGATTGCTTTGAGTAAATGCATTGATTTCAGTGTAGATGTTGGTTTCTAATCTTATTTAATTGATTGCATTAGGTGCATTGATTTCAATGTAGAAGTTATTTTCTAATCTTATTTGATTGCTTGCATTAAATGCATTGATTTCAATGTATATTTTGATTTATGATTTGATGTAATTGGATATATGATGGTACATTAATTTTAAAGTGATTGGATTAACAATATGCATTGATTTTAGTGTAAGCACAAAAAGTTATTAACAATGTAGATTGATTTTTGTGTTATAGTAATTTAAGCTATTAATATTGGAGAGCAAGAGAGACAAAGTATCATGTTTACTACAACAGATCGAGCTAAAGATTTAAATGGTTTACGATTTAAATTTTATTTTTCATATAATCGATATGAAAAGATAACAAAACTAACAAGGGAGGAAATAAGAATAGTAGAAGAAAATAGTTTGAGATTGATTGTAACATGAGTACGTTCTTATTATTCACATTTTCTATCTTTCAACACTATTATTGTCACTATGCATTTAAAAAAAATATTTAATCATTTTTCATCATTATAGTTATTAACAATAATTATCATCTCAACGAAATCATGTAAAAATCTAAATAAAAATGAATTAAAACAATCCAGTTAACTCCCTAAATATTTAGCATATTTAAAATGATTATATTAATATTTGATATATTTACATATTACTGATAAAATTAATCATATCTTTGATAGATTTTCCTTGGCAGCACACGACTAAAATGAGCCTAGATCCATCTTACATCTCAAAAATATACAAAAATTTTAATAATCTGGTTGATGCCTCCGACTGGAACCAGCCTAGACCCATCTAACTTTGGATCTATCATGCGCCGAGAGGGATCAAATCTCTCGAGGTGCAAACCTTTCCTCAAGTTTTGCACTCAAAAAATAGGTTTGCACCTCGAGATATTTGATCCCTCTCGGCGCATGATAGATCCAAAGTTAAATGGATGTAAGCTGGTTAATCTAAACTTCATTTTAAGTAGAGAAATAACCATCTTATAAAAACTATATACACGTTTTCCTATTCTAATAATTAAAGAGGCTTAGGATTTTAAGAAGGGTATTTTAGATTATTAAATAACTTAACCATTATATTTTTGGCCGATAGGCATACATATATCCAAGTGTATGTGTTGAATTTTTTAATCAATGGCTAAGATTTATTGTTCGACGAATATTATTCATATGAATACATATGAATAGAGAATGTACAGCTACGATTAAGCGAAGTGCAAAGAGTTAGATCTCTCTTGTTATTCAGGTGGCTATCGGTTCGGCATGTTGTGGCCATTTGTATTCCAAAAGGGTGCTTCAAGTTTAACTGTGGTGGTGGGTTCTGAGGTGTTGATGGTGGTTTGCGGCGATTGATTCTTTGGTGGCGTTGTGCTCCAAACCCTCGGAAAGGAAAACAAGATTCTCTGGCAAAGCAGTGATATCATACCGATACGCTTATGGTTGACCAATACCACCGTGTACGGAAATCGCTCGTTATCCGATCGTAACACAGGAAGAGGCGGAGGAAGATCCGAGCGCTTGTAACGCAGGAAGAGGCAGAGGGAGATCCAATGCCACAATGTTTAGCGTACCCATTTTATAATCTTTAATGGCTGGAGATAGGGATCAGCAAATGCAATGCGAGGGAACTTTGTTTGTTTGGCGACCTTATTCAAATAGGTTTGTAGCTCAAATAATTGAAATTAGCATAATTGGAGTGTTTTAAGGGTTTTCATAGTATTTATGTATTTGTAAATGTATTTTAAATAACCAAAAAAATCACAACCTTATTTCAAAAATTGTATGGTTAGTAAAAAAGACTTGCATTATAAGTTAGACTATTTTATTTTATCTTCATTGTGTTTTATTATTAGTAATGTTATTAATATTACAAGTATTAAAGAAATGTCTTAAAAATATTTCATTCTTATTCTCGAACACAAATAATATATTTAGATATACATACTAAGTAACATAATCTTATATCAATTTTCTATATATATAAAATAATTAAAAATTTAAAAACAAATATATTATATTTTCATTTTGAAAAAATAAAATGTATAATTCATATATTTTTTTAAATATACCAAAATAAAGCTCAAATAACCAATTTAAATATTATTATTAGCTAATATTTTTTAATATGAACTTCATGGGTATACCATAGGAGAATATTTAAAATAAAACACACATTCAAGACTTGCAATTTAAATAACGAACAAAAGTAGACATGTTCAGAAAAGTTATATATGATCTGTTCATTATGAAATTTGGTCGATGAATATTTAGATTTTTTTAAAATACAATTTCTTCGAGATAAACATACTAAGTAAAATGTATAATTCATACATTTTTTTAAATATATTAATATAAGACTCAAATAACTATATCACGTGCATTCATATTGAGGGATATATATCCAGGAAAAATGACATAATATATTGAGCATATAATAGGGGGTAAAGGGATTTTATAATAGTAGGTATAAAAAATGGAGCTTAAAGTTAATGAAAAAATATAAATGAGTATAAAAAATGTTAATACAAAAATTGATATCTACAATATCTAGTGAAAGTAGGGGATTTTAAATTCGGAAGGTGTATTGGGCTCATATTGGTATGGAGTTAAATAATGTTATTTTTAGATTTATTTTCTAATATGTATTCAAAGTAGGGGTATTGTTTAATATGCCAAGAATGCACATGATATGTTACAGGTTCATTGAGTGAAGCCCCGTGGTGCCTTCACAGATATTAATTTCTTTCTATACTTACTAGTCCATTGGAATAATTTCCAAATGTATGCTAAATCTAGACTTACACAATATTTCATAAGGTGTCTTGATCAATATTTATAATTCACATCAAATACATTACACAAACTATCCTTTTATCCTTCGTAAAATCTCTAGATCATGCAACAAAATCAAATAAATTCTATGATAAGTCCTTAATGATAATGACTAACTCTTATTCTAGTGGATTATACCCTAAATTTTTTTTTCTTTCATTTGACTTGGCATCAAGAGATTTTAATTGTGGGTTGGCCCATATCTACTAGCCCTCTAGTGGGTCATTTGAATAGTTTGAAAAATTCTTACTCTAAAATTTGCATGGATTTAATCACCATAAACTTTATTTCCCTAATCATTGCCAAAATATTTATCCAATCAAAGCCTTAAATGGATTTTGAGAAAGCCCCCATATGACTTTGAGTGCTAAGAATTACATTTTCAATCTTCATGATAACTGAAACCATTTAAAAAAAAATAAAAAATATGCATGTAATACAATTAGATAAGCATAGGCTAGGGATTCTTTCCTTCATCAAATACTATAGCATTCTCATTATAATATCTACTCTTTCATATATGCATATCAATATTCAAGGCCTTAAAAAAAAATCTCAAAATAAAAAAATCTCTTGATAAAATGACTCATCAATTTAGGTGTTGATTTTTAAGGTTTTTTTGGGAATAATATTTGGTTTATAATGTCATGGTTGAAAATTTTAAAACTTTAAGGTTTTTTTGTACTTATGATATTTCATTTTAACTCTACGGTTGAAAATTATCAGATTTTTAAGGCTTTTTGGAGTCATTCTATTTGTTTTTTAATGCCATGGCTAAAAATATTTAGAATTTTAAAGTTTTCCATGATGATGATTTTTAGTTTTAATGTCATAACTTAGAAATGTTGGAACCTTAACCCTAAAAGAAGGGGTGATGCAACATCATCAATTTTTTATTTGTGCAAAAAATATGGGTTCTTTGGGCTAGAGTTATTGTTTTTAGGTTATAGTTCTCATTAATTTGGTAACATTATTGGGGATACTATGGTGTTTAGTGTTCTTGCAGAACACCCAACTTGGCTATTAATTCTATCATCATATGATTGTAAAAATGAGAACCATAATCTATCACGATTGTCTTAGGAACTCAAAGCCTAGTAATGATATGGTTGAATATGCATAATGCCACGATGGTTACATCATTAGAGAAGGTAAACATAGCCTCAACCCACTTTCTAAAGTATTGCACTGCTACAATGATGTAGTGGTCCATTGGTTAAGGTTGGTTTATGTTACATAAAATCAATGCCCCGTTTTATAAAGGGTTAAATAGAAATTGTTATCACTTGATCTGGACCTTAGGCTAAAAAAGGAAAGTCAGGGTAACATCTAAACCACGCTTAGCCTTGTAGCTAGCCCTATAAGGTCAGGAGAGGGCTCTCTCCGTAAAAGATATTCAACAAAGTACAATAATGGACTAATTTTAGGCTAGGTATAATAATGGGAAAATGTTTTAATGAAATGAATGAATTTTTAGGGATGTATGGGACAAATGGGACAGTTTGAATCGGGGAATTAAATCATGGATACAGGTTATCTCATGGGGCAAGGTAGGCAGGAAAATTTAGCAATAATGTTTAAATAAGGATGGAATGGACAGACTAATCAGGAGATGAAAAGGGCATGGGAGATGGATCCTTTTCAAATAGAAGAAAAACACAGAGTATTGAATGATTTCCCAAGGCAGAGCATTAAAATGGATTCTACCTTTCTATCTTGAAAGCATTCAAATAGAGATGTTTATGAATGAATGGTACACATAAAAATTTACATATGAACACAAAGGAGAGAACAAATGCTAAATTTCATACCACATGGATCCCGCAAATCAGAGCTGCATCTCTTTATTAATTCCTTGTCCAAAAACTGTTTACAATGGAGCGTAGAGCATCCTCCTTGATTTCCACACTATTCCCCTACTTCTAAGTTATAGACTGCCTTACAAATGATTCAAAATTACATTAAATAGACTGAAATGTGGGAAAATAGATCCATAGAAAAAGGAGCTATTTTAACAGCTCAAGAACTGAAATCTGAATACGGGAAAGAAACCAAGAGGCTGCCCCTGAAAAGAAGGAACAGTAAGACATTTTGACCATCTTGAGATTCGCTGATACACCCAACAAATGAGAAGAAGAAACCTGTAGCATAAATCCCTTTTAAATCTTTTGCCGAAGATGTCTCACTGTTTCATATTTAGTTCTCGGACTTTGACTGTCGCTTTTCTTTATCAAAAATCTCATATATGCCGAGAAATACCTTTAGAACTAATAAGATTGAAATATGCCTTAAATGAAGGGAGGAACCCATTTCGAATGAGAAAAAGGGAAGGGAAAGGAGGTGGGGTCCAAAATCGCAATCGCGATCGGAATCGATGGGGGAGAGGGGATACAATATATAATGGAGCAATACGTTGCAATGGTGTCATCACAATCGGGGATCGGGGGGTTGGATATATTTGAAAAAAGGGCCAAAAGTTCCGATGCGATTGGAAAAATGGAAATAGGGAGAAAAGATAGGCCAAAGGGATATTTCGTTTCAAAACACATTAAAAACAGTTTTGGCGCTTTTACAAAGGGGAAAACAATTTTTGTTTGAAAGTCCTTTAAAGTGGGACTCGGGAGTTATTCATCGCAATTGGAATTGGAGAGGGAGCGGAAGTAAAGCATGTATTACACAATTAAACTTCGCCGATACGATTGCGGAGAGGCAATGAGGAAGGAAGTTTCTTTGTATAAAACGAAATAAAACACAATTTAAGTTTTAAAAAGGAAAATGGCTTTTTAATTATGAAAGGGTGGAAGATAATGTGCTGGGACCGTAGATCCGTCGGAATCGGGAGATTGGAGGAGAGTAGAGGTAGCATGCTATGTGATCACGTCGATTGTGATGGCGCGACAGAGAATGAGCAGTCCGATTGGAGAGGGCAATCAACGGCTCAGGAATAATCAGGAGGAGGCAAATTAGGAGGGGCTCTTTGGAAGCATCGATGAAGTATGGGTCGTCCGATCGGATGGGTAGATCGACGGTCGGGATCTGATCAGGTGTAAGAATTTATGAAATTGCCGATTGCGATGGAGCGATGGAGTTTGAGCTATCCAATCGTTGATCAGATCAATGGTTAGGATGTATTCGGGTGGGGTCCAATTGGGAGCACTCAATCGCATCAGAGTTTTTATGAATACAAGGGTTAATCAGAATGCGCGTTCTACAAGTTGTGATTGCGATTAGAAAGGGAAGGGAATTGGATTGGCGGGGATTATATGATGTAGAACTTAAACTTTGTTATAAATTTTAAGGGGCCATGAAGGGGAAGTGGTTTATATATTGCGATTGTGACCAGAGGGGGTTTATAATACAAAAGTATTTAACTTTATTATAAAGGGGTATGGAGGGGAAGTGGTTTAATTTAATCACATTTGTTTTTAAACGATTTTAACCATGCGATTTGCCATCGGATGGGGAAATAGGGGGTTTTATAAAAGAAAATATTAAACTTTAATAATATAAAGTTTAAGGAAAAGGTGGGAAAAAGGGGAAGGATTAGGGTATAGAGGACTTTATTCACTTAGGCGTAAATTTCAATGCAGGAGTCAGTTTTGAGAGTGTAATATACCATTGGAAAGATTTTTCCAGGCTCTTTCTGTTGGGTCTACTTAGAACATGATTTGACACTGAAAATGCTATGGAAAATTTCTCTGATAGGAAGGGTGATGACTTTGTGGAGATAACAGCGTCTGAAATGTGACTTATTACATATGATGACATAAAATTACATAAAGATGATAATTAAAATTAAAGTATCATATTTTCACCTTAAAACAGGGTTTTGAGGTGAAAATTACATTAAAATGAATAAAAAATTTCTTTGATCTTCCCAGGTGCTGTGACTTTGAGTTTATTGACTTCCTCATGACCTTGCTGATTTTTATTGACACTTGACTCATTTATTTGACCATGGTGAGATCCTAGAACCTAATGACACCCATCCTATGACCTACTGACATGACTCACAAAGTGAAAGTAACTCATGAATAAAGACCATATAGAGGAGAATCAACAAGTTTTACATGAGGGAGAACTGATGAAAAATAACTGCCATCAATGAATCCATGACCTAGCAGAATGGTGAAAATTTATTGTATGGAACTTTTAATATGCAAATGCAAAAGGGAAATTTTGATCACTGATGGCAGTATGACTAGACTGACACTAACATTGGCTCCAATGGGGATGGTAGCTCCTTGGAGGTGTCAAGAACACTGTAGACCAAGTAGCCTTATCCATTGGGCATGGAGTAAAAAAAATACTGAAAAATGACACTATGCAGACTGACTCTAACTAAAAACTAAGACTGAAAACTGAAATTAAGCCAAACCATACACATATCATTCAAGTTTTATAGCCTTCACCTTGGGCCCCAAACTTCAATGACTGTGCACTTGAACTCTGACAGAAAACAACATGGTATATACAATAATGGTGACATAGTTTCTGATCCATTATCTTCAACAATGGTAGTGCTTCAAAAGCCTACCATTCATTTCTCCTCCAGGGCAATCTTGGCCATCCATTTCTGAAAGCAAGAAATCATTTTGTCCCCTGTATGCTGAAATCTTGTATGGTCCTTTCCACAGGTTGTCAAACTTACCATCCTTCCCTTTGTCCTCATTTCTTGCATCCCATCTCAACACTGCATCATCCAACTGAAACTTTTCTGCTTTGTTTTTTCGGTCATAGATCTTCTTTATCTTCTCATACAACTGAATAGAGTTTTGTGAGACTTCCTCTCTTGTTTGCGGAAGGTGGATCATCTGATTGATCCTTCATTGATTATCATCGTCTTCACTACCAACTTCTTGTAATAATCTCATAACTGGAACTGTAAGAGATGTAGGAAAAATAGCATTAGTACCATAAAGCAGCTCAAAAGGTGACATACCTATAGATCTCTTACTACTAACTCTTTCTTCCCACAATGCGTTGATGAGCTTTCGATGCCTGTTTCTTTTGTTTGCCTCCAGCAATTTCTTGATTATATTTATCAAATACTTGTTCGATGATTCTGCTAGGTCGTTTCCTTGTGGGTAGTACACTGTTGAATGACCTAGCGCAATGTTATATTTGTCGCAGAAATCCACCATCTTCTTAGACTTGAACGTTGCTGCGTTGTTTGTTATAATTTTGTAAGGGCAACCAAAATGAGATAAAATATTCAACTCTAAAATTTGGATAATTACCGTATCTATAGCTTGCCTTGCTGGGACGGCTTCGATCCATTTAGTAAAGTAATATGTACCTGTCAAGATCCATCAATGCTGTGCGGATGATGTGGGATGGATTTATCCTATGAAATCAAGTCCCCACTGCTAAAAGGGAGCATTTACTGAAATTGGTTTCAAAGGAAAAGGAAGCAATTTCTTCTTCCCTTGGAAAATTTGACATTCATGAAAATTCATTACTGTTTTATACAAATCTGAAAATAACGTGGGTCAGTAATATCCTGCTCTCAACACTTTGTTAGCTGTAGTCTTCCAAAACAAATGACCGCCACAATCACCTTTGTGAACATGCATTACCTTCTAAGCCTCTTCTTCAACCAAACAATTGAGCGGAATACCTCCAAGATCTTGCCAATAAAGAGCACTGTTTAAAATACAATATTTAGTAGATTTAAGTTTCAGTGATCTACCTTTACTCTTAGACATTCTTGGAGGAGGTGAAAGATGCTGAGGAACATAAACAATATCTGAATACTATGGCAATTGTAGAAAAATGTCTGAAATAGGAACAATAAAACCTTCATCTTCATCCTCTGACATTGCTGTTATAAGGTTTATATCCAAGGCACGTAGATTTGATTGGGCCATTAGCTTTGCCAAACCTTGTCCTTTGATCAACTTTGTGGGTTTGATCTCCAAATCGTACTCCAACATTGCTACTATCCACTTACCTCTTCGACGTTTTGGATCGGTTTGCATCAAGACATCCTTTACTACTGCATTAGGGACATATGCTATAGTATGTGAATGAAGAATATAGACGCTAAAATCCTTTAATGCCTTTATAAGAGCCAATTATTGTTTCTCAATAATATTATACCTCAAAGCAACATCTGTAATAGTCCTACTGAAAAAGGAAATTGGATTTTCAATTCGATCTCTCTTTTGCATCAAAAAAACAGCCATAGTATGCTCTGATGCAAATGAAAAAATAATAAAATCTTGAGTATAGACGAGACTAATCAAGACTGGGGAATTGGAAAAAGCAAACTTTACCAGATTAAATGACTTGATAGCTTCCTCACTCCATTTGAAAGTGCTCTCCTTCTTCAACATGTTAGTCATTTCTCTCAAATGTTTAGCCAAATTGGGTATAAATCTGCGCAAGAAATTCATCTTACCATTGAAGGCTTGAATCTCCTTTTTGTTCCGTGGAAGATCTATGTGCTGAATTGCCTCCACTCTGGATGTATCAATGCGGATACCATCTTTAGGGATGATATGCCCCAACAAATTGCCTTCATCCATGGCAAAGAGACTCTTCTTTGGATTGAGAGAAATCCCAAACTTTCTGCATCGCTGAAACACAACCCTCAAATGGTGCAAATGCTCATCATCAGAACCAGAAAATACTGTCAGATCATCCAAATAAACAACAAGAAAAACATCTTTTGCATTGGCAAAAGAAATGTTCATTACTCGTTGGAAAGTAGCTCCAACGTTCTTCAGTTTGTGATGCAGGGTAACCCCTGCGAAAACCAGGATCTTTATTACTCATGCATATACAAATGCATGCTCCAAACCTTTGCTGTTATAATACTCAGTCTGGGCAATTTCACTTATCGATTTGTGGAAGTTCCTTAATCATATGGTTCAAATTCATAAAACCAACAATTACTCAGATTTCAAACTAGAAAATTAATGTCACTGTTTGGGCTCAGAATTGCAAACATATATGTGTATCTTTCACCATCCAGCTCAGCACTTCACCGCATGCATCTTGGAATTTATATCCCACGAACCCAATTCTGTTCTCCCTACATTTTAACGCTGCAAACCAGATTCATGCTACTGGTCCAACTCTGACTTTCTACACTCTTGCTCTGTGTTTGACTAGATCTGCTTCATTCATTTAAATCGAACAATCACTCACAATATAGTGCATCACAGTTTCTACAGATCTGACTTGATCCTACAGCTCGGATCAATTCACACATCAGTAGTTCCAATGGGTTTCCAAACCATCGACACCTTTGACAATTCCGATGTGATCTCGATCTACAGTTCCGATGCAATTTTAATCAGAAATTGTCAATCGACACTTAGAATATAGCTTTCAGTTTTCAACTCTCCGAAGTTCCGATTTTCACAACCGGTGATCAACACAATGACCAACATATATATATATTATTTAACAACTGCTCCGATGCAATGCAATCGGCAATCGATTTCGCAATAATTTGAAAGCCACAACTATCGATTTCTCCACAACTCCGATCTAATTCAATCAGAAATCAGAAATCGCATGGATTGGATGTTACATATCAGCGGAAACCTCCATAATGCCGATACGATATTCCTGGATCAGATTTAACTTTAAATAAGTTTTATATCCTTTCGCATCCACCAGTGCATTACTTATCGGAGATCGCAATTCTTAATGGTGATCAATTACCCTTTCGGCTGGTGCTCCGATATTACTCCGGACTCGATCTCCCATCAAACAAACTGAATAAACTTTTCGCATCCGTTCCATTGTCATATGCAGCAATATGTGAACACTCCTCCTTTTCGGTGCGATAGCTATACACAGACCCGATTTAATCAATTTATTAACACAGAGTATGTGAATTCAAAAACTGGATTTCAACAATGTTTCCACTACAAACACTGCCACTGACTCAAATTCAAACTTGCGCCTTTGATACACATTAAAATTATTCAAATGGGAATTTAAAAAAACTTCGCTATACTATTTGGTTTCAAACTGTTCTGTGATTACAATTCCGTGCTAAGGCTTCCACACTAATGCTACAACTCATTAACGTACTTATTGTATTCAATACTTCCATACAAAACTACAAATCGATATAAAAACCATTGATTCATTCAACACACAGATTTACTATTACAATCAATTTACGCAGACATAAAATGCTCAAGTCTACACAATTGGTCATTTGATTAGGCACAAAACATAATCGTATTCTTAACATTCAGAAATTAAAGCAAAGCCTCGCTTTGCCCAATTTTCCAAGAAAAGAACACTGTTACAAACTGTCACAAGATTCTACAAATCTGAGCTTTCGCTCCACTCCAAAACCTCACTAACTCTACCTCTCTAAAGAATCCTTCCCTCGATCATTACAATTTTTCTCTATTTATTATCCACTCGAATAATTCTCCTAAATTATCTAACAAAATTTCCTATTTTTTAAAGATAGAACAGAATTCTTCTATTCCGTTGCTTTTCAAGCACACCTAGACTAACAGCGCTATCTCAAAATCCAAAATAAGCTAATCTCCTATTTATTTCAATAACAAACTATTTGAGGAATCCAACCTCCTCATTAAATCGATTTTTACCGACAGTCAATAAATTTCACCATGTTTAGCCACAACATGTGGACAAATCTCCACATTGCTGGCTAATCCTGGTGCTCTTGCATCAGACTCCCCATGTAAGAAATTTTATGACCACCTGGTCATAAATCTGGACAATTGTTTCCTCCTGGATCCCAAATTTGATTTTGTAATCTTTCCTTGCTTGTTAATTTCTCTATTGCTGTTGTTATCTGTTGTTGTTCTCCAGGTTTCCATATTTTGTGTTGTAATGCTCCACTTGCCCTGACTTCAAGGTCTGCTACAGTCTTTTTCTTGTTATCACTCCTTTTCTTTCTTGCTGTTGTCTTTCTCTGAGACATCTTCATCATTAACCTCCATATCAGCTCAATTTCTCTGTCTAGTATATCCTCTATCTGTTGATTGTTTTCATCTCTTGATTGCTGAACTCTCATTCTTGCTTGTTCTTCACTTGTTTTGATCACTTCCTTTTCACCCTCACTGCTGTTTTGCACATTTTATGCTGCTACATTGTCTTTTAGAACAATTTATTGCTTCTGTTTTCTGCATCTTTCAGTTTCTTCTTGATTATTATTTATGACAACCACTTTGTCATCCTTCTTCAGCAATCTATCCTGGACATTTATCCTCTGCTCTTCCAATTTCCTCCTTTGAAAGTCTAATTCTCTATATAGCTCAATGATTTTACTTGGAGTGGACTTTGGAAACTTTACACGATCTTCCATTTCCTCATTTATTATTGTCTCATTATCACATGGTCCTTCTTCCTCTGCTAAATCTTCCTTAACATCCTTCAGTAGATGTTCTTCCTCTTCTTCCTCCATTTGGCTATCCACCTCTTTTCCCTTTAATAACACTTCAGTATGTGGCGTTGATTCCTCTTTTTCTGTCAGCATATCAGTATGCTGATCCAAACTCAAAGAACTCTTGAGACTGTAAGCTAGTCTCCCCTTTTCATCATCTATTTCAATGATGTCTTCCAGCATTTGTCCATTGTAATGAATTGATTTTTTCCCAGCCTCTTTATCATATTCTTCTTCAAAAATTTCATCTTCTGGAAGGTACTCTTTCACATCTTTGACAGTTTTAAAAGACTGGCTATCTTCTTCCAAACCTACAATCATACACAAACTATTAGTTTCAAAATCACAAGACCTTACGGTCTTGTTTGATGCTTCAGTCATCAAGTCTTCCGGCTGCTTCGAATCATTCATATGATTCAATTCCTCTAGCTCTTCATCACTTTCAAAAATTAATGGTCCACTTTCTGGGTAACATATCGAAACTTCAACATCTTCTTCAGCATCTTCATTTTGTTGTAGCTCAACTCTTTCAAGCTTCTCTATCCTCTGTCTGGCATCTATAATCTGTTCAAGTTCCCTTAGTTCCTTTATCAACTGCATATTCACCTGATGATTCCTCTTCTCTTGTAGCCTTTGCCACTTCACCTTCTTTCGCATGACATAACCATGCTTCTAGTCTACTTCATTTCTTTGCAACATCTCCATTAACACCTCAAGCTGAACTACTATTTCAACCTTCTCCCTTTCATATTCCTCTTTGCTTAACTGATTCTGTATGTCATTCGCCTTGGCATCCTTATCCTTTTGTCCTCTGCTGTGGTCTCTTTCAGAACCTTTGTTACAACTTTCACTAGTCATCATCCTCTCCATCTCTATGAGTTCCTCACTCACTTTACTATGAGTTGCACCAAAGCCTCTTCAACAGCAAGTCCTGTCCTGCCGTCACTTACCTCACCAAGCTCTTCTCACTCAGTCTTTTGGTAAGAAATTGGTTCTCTATCTCTGGAACCTCATTTTGAGAACTTCTCTTTGCTCTTTCTGGCTTCAACTCATCTGCATCTTCTAAGAACACAACTATCCTCCTTATCCAATCTCTATTGGAATTTCTCAGGTTCTGCCACATCTATGTTTCACTTAGAAACTTTCACCAGCTTCCTTTATCTGTTAGCAATTCTAAACACATATTCTATGGAATTTCCTTTTGGGAGTTGCAATAATACTTCTACTTCAATGCAAAGACTACAATCTTTTAATCTTCAATTCCAAATAAAACCAGATAATCTTACCTTCAAGATCTCGGTCTGATCTTGTCCTTCCGTTCACCTGCACTTTTGGATTGACTGTCCTTCCCACTAGCTTTTAGCTGTGTCTTCAAACTCTGTTACTTCCAAATCTTACAAACATTCCTCTTACAGTTTAACTACTGTAATCTTACTATAAAATTTCATTCATTCCATATCTGCTAATCATTAGACAAAACTGCATACCTTCAACTACCTTATAAATCTCACCATTCCTGTAAATCTGTTTCAGCAAATCTTTATGCTTCCACTGCACAATTTCTCGATATTCAACTACTGTCAATCAGAATTTAGAATCTGATCCTTTCTTCCAATCTTCCACTTTATCTGGCAAAGCTTTAACTGTCAGCAACAATTCCTTCTTTGCTGAGTTTCTTCCACTCAGAAATCATTAACAACTTCTTTCATTACTATCCCTTGATCTCCTTTGCTGAGATACTTCATTGCTGCAACCATCAATCCTCAATCTATTTCTTGTCAGTGAAACTCAAATCAAAATTAAACAAACACAATACCTGCACGATTCTTCATTCATCCAAGTGAATCTCCATTCTCCAAACATCGTTGTGGATTCTTCTATCTCCGCAATCTCTGCTTAATTCTGCTTTACCTGCCTTTAAGAACTTAATTGTTCTTCTCCATTCTCCCAGCTATACTTTGGTTGCTTGACTGTCAGATTAGAATCTGATCTTTCTTACCTGCATGCACATCTCTCAATTCTGAATTGCTTTTCAAGAAACTTTCATACAGAGCTATTCCAGGTCTGATACCAAAAATGACACAGGGTAACCCCTGCGAAAACCAGGATCTTTATTACTCATGCATATACAAATGCATGCTCCAAACCTTTGCTGTTATAATACTCAGTCTGGGAAATTTCACTTATCGATTTGTGGAAGTTCCTTAATCGTATGGTTCAAAATAATAAAACCAACAATTACTCAGATTTCAAACTAGCAAGTTAATGTCACTGCTCGGGCTCGGAATTGCAAACATATATGTGTATCTTTAACCATCCAGCTCAGAACTTCACCGCATGCATCTTGGAATTTATATCCCACGAACCCAATTCTGTTCTCCCTACATTTTAATGCTGCAAACCAAATTCGTGCTACTGGTCCAACTCTGACTTTCTACACTCTTGCTCTGTGTTTGACCAGATCTGCTTCATTCATTTAAATTGAACAATCACTAACAATATAGTGCATCACAATTTCTACAGATCTGACTTGATCTGACAGCTTGGATCAATTCACACATCAGAAGTTCCAATGGGTTTCCCAACCATCGACACCTTTGACAATTCCGATGTGATCTCGATCTACAGTTCCGATGCAATTTTAATCAGAAATTGTCAATCGGCACTTACAATACAACTTTCAGTTTTCAGCTCTCCGAAGTTCCGATTTTCACAACTGGCGATCAACACAATGACCAACATATATATATTATTTAACAACTGCTCCGATGCAATGCAATTGGCAATCGATTTCGCAATAATTTGAAAGCCACAACTGTCGATTGCTCCACAACTCCGATCCAATTCAATCAGAAATCAGAAATCACATGGATTGGATGTTACATATCGGCGGCAACCTCCATAATGCCGATACGATATTCCTGGATCCGATTTAACTTTAAATAAGTTTTATATCCTTTCGCATCCACCAGTGCATTACTTATCGGAGATCGCAATTCTTAATGGTGATCAATTACCCTTTCGGCTGGTGCTCCGATATTACTCCGGACCCGATCTCCCATCAAACAAACTTAATAAACTTTTCGCATCCGTTCCATTGTCATATGCAGCAATATGTGAACGCTCCTCCTTTCTGGTGCGATAGCTATACACAGACCCGATTTAATCAATTTATTAACATAGAGTATGTGAATTCAAAAACTGGATTTCAATAATGTTTCCACTACAAACACTGCCACCAACTCAAATTCAAACCTGCGCCTTTGATACACATTAAAATTATTCAAATGGGAATTTAAAACAACTTTGCTATACTATTTGGTTTCAATCTGTTCTGTGATTACAATTCCGTGCTAAGGCTTCCACACTAATGCTACAGCTCATCAACGTACTTACTGTATTCAATACTTCCATACAAAACTACAAATCGATATAAAAACCATTGATTCATTCAACACACAGATTTAATATTACAATCAATTTACGCAGACATAAAATGCTCAAGTCTACACAATTGGTCATTTGATTAGGCACAAAACATAATCATATTCTTAACATTCAGAAATTAAAACAAAGCCTCGCTTTGCCCAATTTGCCAAGAAAAGAACACTGTTACACACTGTCACAAGATTCTACAAATCTGAGCTTTCGCTCCACTCCAAAACCTCACTAACTCTACCTCTCTAAAGAATCCTTCCCTCGCTCATTACAATTTTTCTCTATTTATTATCCACTCGAATAATTCTCCTAAATTATCTAACGGAATTTCCTATTTTTTCAAGATAGAACATAATTCTTCTATTCCGTTGCTTTTCAAGCACACCTAGACTAACAGCTCTATCTCAAAATCCAAAATAAGCTAATCTCCCATTTATTTCAATAACAAACTATTTGAGGAATCCAACCTCCTCAGTAAATCGATTTTTACCGAAAGTTAATAAATTTCACCATGTTTAGCCACAACATGTGGACAAATCTCCACATTTCTTGCTAATCCCGATGCTCCTGCATCAGTTAGAATGGCATTTTGGCATACTAGAAGGTTCCCAAGGGTGTTGTGAAGGCAGTTTTGTCTTGGTCTTTCTCATGCACCAAGATCTGATTGTAGCCTGAGTAGCCATCGAGTAGTGACATCCTTGATGCTCCAACTATTCTCTGGAGAATATGGTCCATCTTCGGAAGTGGATAATTATCCTTTAAGGATGCCTTATTCAAATTTTGAAAATCTATGCACAACCTTATCTCTCCCGTATTTTTACGTACTGGGACCAAATTTGAAATCCAGTCAGAAAATCTAATAGCAACAGTGATACCATCTTTATACAATTAGTTTACCTCTTTTTCAATGGATGGCAGCATCTTTGGGTTGATTCTTCTCAGCTTCTATCTAAATGGCTTCTGATCCAGTTTGATGGGAATAGTATGCTGAATTATGTTTTTGTCATAGACCTTAAAATCTGAATAATCCCATGCAAACACATCATAAAATTCAAAAAGAAATTTAACATATTTTTCCTTTGCCTCAGGGGACAATTTCTTTTACAACTTCACAAACTTGGGCTTGTCAGGTGTTCCAAGATTCACATCTTCAACTCCTTTCTCAGTAGGCACCGAACTTGGCTTCTTTGCAACATCATCCTGATCAAAAAGTTCTTCTACAGGTATGAGACCTATAGGAATTCATTATCTTTCAACTGTAATATGTCCATCTGATTTGTTTCAATTTCTTGATCATCAACCTCATAGTCACCTTCTATTGGAGTATTTTTGAATTTTCCACCACTCTGCAAAAAAGCATTGATCTCGTTGTCATCCCAAAACATTTTCTAATACCTTAAATTGTCTGAAACATTAGGCCTATGTTTGACATAAATTTCAAACTTGTTGTTGGAGTTCATCGGAATCTTCAATTTGCTTGCAGTAGTGGCAAGAGAATCAGCAATAATGTTCTACATCATGGGTACTGCTGTCAAAGTGTACTCATGGAATGTCTTCAAGATATCCAGGACTGCATTTATTTAAGCCCTCAATCGTGGATTCTTTGCTTGGTACTCTCCTTTGACCTGTTTGATTATCAGCTCTGAATCTCCATATACAAAAATCCTATTTGCATTTAACTTCTTCAAAATTTTCAAACCTGCAATCAAAGCTTCATACTCTGCTTCATTCTTAGAGTAGTCAAAAGCCAACTTATAAGAACATACTCTAAGATTACTAGGAACCCTTTTAGGCTGGAAAAAAGGGCTATGAATCCATATTCCAATACCATCTCCATCCTTACTAATAGCGCCATCAAAGTCCATGCTCCAAATGCCTTCTTCTTCTTCTTCCAAATGCTGAAACTTTGCTTCTTTCTCTACTTGATCTTGACTGATTCCTGCATCTTTCTACTATTCAATGTCTTTTTGCTGCTGGGAGGCAGGAGGCTCAGAAGTTCTTGTTGCTTTATCTTCTCCCTATTTGAGGACTTCCCTGAAATTATTTGAAATCTTAGGTAAGTAATCTACTTGTACCAACTGAACATTCTCATCATTCAAACCACCATCTGAATATAAGACAAAGGACTCTAAATCTATGTGGACTGCATTAATGGGGTGATTAATTGGCTTCTCTTTGCTAGTGATCATATATTTCATTTTCTTCTCCCTATATAGTTTTCTCAACTAACCAAACACAGGAATGGTGGCATAAGAGAAGTCAAGTTGCATGGTTCCTTTAAGTTTTTCACCCCAAGACCTAGATATAAGCATTCCAAACCATGGTGTAACATCGGCAACAACAACATCCATCAAAACTTTCTTGGTTGGTATTTGATCTAAATATACTACCATGTCTTTGATAAGGCCAATACAATGGACCCTATCTGAGTCAAAAGAATACAAATCATGGTATTTACGAGTAATATCAAGTACTAACTTCTCCATGATGGCCTTGGGCATCAAATTATGTGAGGCGCCAGAGTCCAACATAGAATTATGCAAGATGAACTCATGTAATGTAAGACTCAGGTAAAAGGGAAGGATTTGACTTTCTTCAGATTGATCTTCTGTGGCTAGGCCAAATATGAGTTCAGTGTAATCATCTTCAACATTTAACATATCTGAAACTGAGTCTATTTGCAAAATTCTAGACACCTAACTTTTATAAGTGTTATTTTTCACCAATTTAGTTAAGGGCATAGACACTTTTAGCTTAGAAATTTCTTTCTCCAAATTAAAGGAAGGGACTTTTTCTACCTCTTTAATGGGAGGATCTTTCTTCTCTGCTTTCTCCTTTGCTACGCTCTGCTATTTCTTCTCATTTGGGTTGTTAATTGATGAAGGTGTTTTGCTGGAGGAAGGGTTGCCTGACTCTTTCCCTTTCTTCTGAGAATATTTCTTCATTTGGAGCTCTTTTCTCTTATGAATGGGACTGATCGGAAAATCTCTATTCCTCAGAGAATATTGATTTTTTTGTGCTGATAAAGTGTTCATGTATCCTCTTTGGTAGTCATTAGACTCTTCTTCTAACACTGCATCATTTGCCAAAATAAAATCTCTGTCATTTCGAATGTCTACAATCGCTGTGTAGTCTTCATCTTCAGTGAGAAAAATTGGCGTACCATCGGCAGTGAAGAAATGGTTGGCTTCAATCAGAAGATCATCATCCTCATCTGTCTTTGTTCCCTAAATGTAATTCTACAACAATGGAGTTTTGATTTGCTTTTGTCACGCTATTTGGTCGTGCACTCTCTATTCCCTCTGTTTAATTTTGAATTGTGGCTACTGTCCTCTGAAATTCGGATTCCTAATTTGTGGTTTGGGCCTATCTGAAATGGTTAATCAATCAACCATATTTTCAACTGTCCAGATCAAAGTATCCATCTTGCTATCTGAAGGAGACACTTCTTCTTTCACAGTGACTATTTTTTCAGCTCTGGTTCGAGCTCTTTTAGCCAGTAGATTTGCTTCTACATTTACCGTTATCTTTTTCATGTCTTCAAGAGTAGAAGGATCTCTTTCTCGTAGCTGATATGCCATATCAGCATCGAAACCATATGGAAATTTGAGCAAGGCTAATCCCATAGGAGGTTTCAATTTAGCCAGAATAACATTATATACAACATTGAATCTTAGACAACAATCCTGTACAGTTTCACCCACATTTCTTTTAATATTCTCATACTCAGACAAAATTTGGAGTGGGTTTTTATTTACCTCCCACCGGTCTAAAAACTATGTGTGTTAACTCCTGTAAAGTGTGAATAGAGCCTGTTGGTAAGGCTCTGAACCATTTTCTAACTTCACCTCCAAAACTTTGGACAAACAACCTTGTGGTTGCATTCTCTGCGTCTACCTCATGAAGATCAAAAAAGTAATTCATCTTATCAACATGCTGTTGGGCTGTGATGCTTTCAGTGGCATCAAAAATAGGAATTTTACTTTGATAATCAACGGGCATATCATTCAGAACCTAAGGTAAAACCAGGGGTGCATACCGGGTAGCCATGACTCTAGGTGGATTTACAACAGTGTTTGTAGTACAAGGATTCAAGGGAGGTGTTGATGGGGGAGATGATAGCTGGGAATTGACTAATGGGAATGCTGATGAATTAGGAGGAGGAAATTTTTTTCCTGATGATTGTGAAGGCTCGGGGATATTAGTTACAGTGATAGATGACTGAGGGGAATTCAAAATGTAGTCATCAATTGAGGAATTTTCCCTTTGAACTTCAATATCTACAAGGAATTTTGGATCTAAAACTGTGTCATCAAGTGAAGTTTCAGACTTATTTCTAAACAAAGAAAGCTCAAAACTCTCATCAAAAGAAAGATCTTCTATAAACAACCAGTCACTGGGCCAAGTATGGGATCTGAAGATAGGTCTAGGACTTAGTGATCCTTCTTGTCTTCTGACAATTCTTGGAATCAGTTTAGGATTCTCAAACATAGGGGGAGGATTAGGATCTGGATTAGCCCTTGTGTACCTTCTTGAAGCCAGTGTGGTTAAATTTCTACTGTACACAATTTTATTTTAGCTTAGGAAACTCTGAACATCATCTTCCAGAGTTCAGGAATTTACAGGGAAAATTTTACTGGGGTGATTTGTCTTTGTGCTCTGATACCATAAATATATTAAGACTGTGGATCTCTTGGAATAAGTGCTTGTAATTGTATTCCCTTCCAAAGCGCTTTAACAATGCTCACCTTGCAATAATATTCAAATCTCTCAAGCAAATATTTAAAGTTTAATGTGATATAGGGGAACACATTAAAAATACTTGAGCAAAGCTTACTCCAGTTGTAATATCAAATTATAACAATGGCGTGATTCTTTAAAAAAAAACACCAACCTTCGAACTTATATCATAAAACCCATTTATTCTACCAACGCGGCACACATTTCATTCAACGAGGCCCCACGCATCCATATTTTTCCTTTTTATGAATTAAATAAACATTAAATAATATAAAGCCTTCGGACCATACCTCGATTTATTTCTCGTGCACTTCACTACACGATTGTCGTCAGATCTAATGCTCTCCAGATCGGACGATCCTCGTCAATTTGGCATTTTTTCAAAGGCCAAGGTTTAACACATGAAAGTTGCATGATATGGGTGGTATTTGGGTGATGACATGCCCAAATATTACTGGATTGTGTTTTTTTGGTGTGGTTTTGCTCCGGGCCAAAAGCGGCACGACAAAGGCGGTTTTGGTTTCCGAAACCCGCTTCTGGTAAATAAATTGTGCTTTAACTTGGGTTTCTCAATGTGTTTTGGCGCTTAACTCCTCGCGTTAACTCGATGGTTGGGTCCCACTAGTATTACTCCACCAGCAATAGAACCAATATTTTTACTTCGAAAACAGATATTTATAAGGAATCGTCACGTTCTATATAACCTGGGTTTAACCTTAAGACATAGGTTTCAATACTTCTTCATTTGTAGGGCCTAACTATGACTTCCTTCGAAACAGAATAAAACATTCAATTTTCCGAGAATATGAGCTTGAAGATAGTGAAATTGCATCCCCAGTGGAGTCACCAGAAATGTTAGCACTTGATCTGGACCTCAGGATGAAAAAGGAAAGTTAAGGTAACATCTAAACCATGCTCAGCCTTATAGCTAGCCCTACAAGGTCAGGAGAGGGCTCTCTTTGTAAAATATATTCAAAAAAGTACAATAATGGACTAATTTTAGGCTAGGTATAATAATGGTAAAATGTTTTAATGAAATGAATGAATTTTTAGGGATGTATGGGACAAATGGGACAGTCTGAATCAGGGAATTAAATCATGGATACATGTTATCTCATGGGGAAAGGTAGGCAGGAAAATTTAGCAATAAAGTTTAAATAAGGATGGAATGGAAAGACTGATGAGGAGCTGAAAAGGGCATGGGAGATGGATCCTTTTCAAATAGAGGAAAAAAATAGAGTATTAAATGATTTCCCAAGGAAGAGCATTAAAATGGATTCTAGCTTTCTATCTTGAAAGCATTCAAACATAGATGTTTATGAATGAATGGTACACATAACAATTTACATATGAACGCAAAGGAGAGAACAAATGTTAAATTTCATACCACATGGATCCCACAAATCAGAGCTGCATCTCTTTATTAATTCCCTGTCCAAAAACTATTTGCAATGGAGCGCAGAGCGTCCTCCTTGATTTCCACACTATTCCCCTACTTCTGAGTTACATAATGGCTTACAAATGATTCAAATTACATTAAATAGACTAAAATGTGGGAAAATAGATCCACAGAATAAGGAGCTGTTTTAACAGCTCAAGAACTAAAATCCGAAAATGGGAAAGAAACCAATAGACTACCCCTGAAAAGAAGGAACAGTAAGACATTTTGACCATCTTGAGATTCGCTGATACACCCAACAAATGAGAAGAAGAAACCTGTAGCATAAATCCCTTTTAAATATTTTGCTGAAGATGTATCACTGTTTCATATTTAGTTCTTAGCCTTTGATTGTCGCTTTTCTTTAACAAAAATCTCATATATGCCGAGAAATACCTTTAGAACTAATAATATTGAAATATGCCTTAAATGAAGGGAGAAAACCATTTCGAATGAGAAAAAGGGAAGGGAAAGGAGGTGGGGTCCAAAATCACAATCGCGATTAGAATCGATGGGGGAGAGGGGATACAATATATAATGGAGCAATACGTTGCGATGGTGTCATCGCAATCGAGGATCGAGGGGTTGGATATATTTGAAACAAGGCCCAAAAGTTCCGATGGGATTGGAAAAATGGAAATAGGGAGAAAAGATAGGCCAAACGGATATTTCCTTTCAAAACACATTAAAAACAGTTTTGGCACTTTTACAAAGGGGAAAACAATTTTTGTTTGAAACGCCTTTAAAGTGGGACTCGGGAGTTATACATCGCAATCATAATTGGAGAGGGAGTGGAAGCAAAGCATGTATTACACAATTAAACTTCCCCAATGCGATTGGGGAGAGGCGAGGAGGAAGGAATTTTATTTGTATAAAACGAAATAAAACACAATTTAAGTTTTACAAAGGAAAATGGCTTTTTAATTATGAAAGGGAAGAAGATAATATGCTAGGACCATAGATCCATCAGAATCGGAAGATCAGAGGAGAGCGGAGGCAGCATGCTATGTGATCATGCCGATTGCGATGGCACGACAGAGAATGAGCAGTCCGATTGGAGAGGGTGATCAACGGCTCAGGAATAATTAGGCGGACGCAAATCGGGAGGGACTCTTTGGAAGCGCCGATGAAGTATGGGTTGTCCGATCGGTGGGCATATCGATGGTCGAGATCTCATCAGGTGTAAGAATTTATGAAATCGTCGATTGTGATGGAGTGATGGAGTTTGAGCCATCCGATCGTTGATCGGATCAACGGTCAGGATGTATTCGAGCGGGGTCCAATCGGGAGCACTCAATCGCATCGGAGTTTTTATGAATACAAGGGTTAATTGGAATGCATGTTATAAAAGTTGCGATTGCGATCAGAAAGGGAATGGAATTGGATCGACGGGGATTATATGATGTAGAACTTAAACTTTGTTATAAAGTTTAAGGGGCCATGAAGGGGAAGTGGTTAATATCCTGCGATTGTGACCAGAGGGGGCTTATAATACAAAAGTCTTTAACTTTATTATAAAGGGGTATGGAGGGGAAGTGGTTTAATTTAATCGCATTTGTGTTTAAATGATTTTAACCATTTGATTTTCCATCAGATGAGGAAATAGGGGGTTTTATAAAAGAAAATATTAAACTTTAATAATATAAAGTTTAAGGCAAAGGTGGGAAAAAGGGGAAGGATTAGGGTATAGAGGACTTTATTCACTTAGGCATAAATTTCAATCCAGGAGTCAGTTTTGAGAGTGTAATATACCATTGGAAATCTCTTTCCGGGCTTTTTCTGCTGGATCTACCTAGAACATGATTTGACATTGAAAATTATGTGGAAAATTTCTCTGATAGGAAGGGTGATGACTTTGTGGAGATAACAGCTTCTGAAATGTGACTTATTACATATGATGACATAAAATTACATAAAGATGATAATTAAAAGTAAAGTATCATGTTTTCACCTAAAAATAGGGTTTTGAGGTGAAAATTACATCAAACTGATTAAAACATTTCTTTGATCTTCCCAGGTGCTGTGACTTTGAGTTTATTGACTTCCTCATGACCTTGCTGATATTTATTGACACTTGACTCATTAATTTGACCATGGTGAGATCCTAGAACCTAATGACGCCCATTCTATGACCTAATGACATGACTCACAAAGTGAAAGTAACTCATGACTAAAGACCATAGAGAGGAGAATCAACAAGTTTCACATGAGGGAAAACTGAGGAAAAATCACTGCCATCAATGAATCCATGACCTAGCGGAATGGTGAAAATTTATGGTATGGGACTCCTAATATGCAAATGAAAAAGAGAAATTTTGATCACTGATGGCAGTATGACTAGAGTGACACTAACATTGGCTCCAATGGGGATGGTAGCTCCTTGGAGGTGCCAAGAACACCGTAGACCAAGTAGCCTTATCCATTGGGCATGGAGTCAAAAAAATACTGAAAAATGACACTATGCAGACTGACTCTGACTCGAAACTAAGACTGAAAACTGAAATTAAGCCAAACCATACACATATCATTCAAGTTTTATAGCCTTCACCTTGGGCCCCAAACTTCAATGACTGTGCACTTTAAATCTGACCAAAAATAACATGGTATATACAATGATGGTGACATAGTTTCTGATCCATTATCTTCAACAATGGTAGTGCTTCAAAAGCCTACCATTCACTGATCCTCCAGGGCAATCTTGGCCATCCATTTCTGAAAGCAAGAAATCATTCTGTCCCCTGTATGCTGAAATCCTCTATGGTCCTTTCCACAGGTTGTCAAACTTACCATGCTTCCCTTTGTCCTTATTTCTTGCATCCCATCTCAACACCACATCATCCAATGGAAACTTTTTTTCTTTGGTATTTCGGTCATAGATCTTCTTTTTCTTCTCCTACAACTGAATGGCGTTCTGTGACACTTCCTCTCTTGTTTTCTTAAGGTGGATCATTTGATTGATCCTTCGTTGGTTATCATCGTCTTCACTACCAACTTCTTGTAATAATCTCATAACTGGAACTGTAAGAGATGTAGGAAAAATAGCACCAGTACCATAAACCAGCTCAAAACGTGACATACCTATAGATCTCTTACTGCTAACTTTGTCTGCCCACAATGCATTGATGAGCTTTTGATGCCAGTTTCTTTTGTTTGCCTCCAGTGATTTCTTGATTATATTTATCAAAGACTTGTTCGATGATTCTACCAGGCCGTTGCCTTGTGGGTAGTACACTGTTGAATGACCTAGCACAATGCTATATTTTTCATATAAATCCACCATACTCTTAGACTTGAACACTGCTGCGTTGTCTATTATAATTTTGTAAGGGCAGCAAAAATGAGATAAAATATTCGACTCTAAAAATTGGATAATTACCGTATCCGTAGCTTGCCTTGTTGGGACGGCTTCGATCCATTTAGTAAAGTAATCTGTACCTGTCAAGATCCATCGATGCTGTACAGATGATGTGGGATGTATTTCTCCTATGAAATCGAGTCCCCACTGCTGAAAGGGAGAGTTTACTAAAATTGGTTTCAAAGGAAGAGGAAGCAATTTCTTTTTCCCTTGGAAAATTTGACATTCATGACAACTCATTACTGTTTTATACAAATCTCAAAATAATGTGGGCCAGTAATATCCTACTCTCAACACTTTTTTAGCTGTAGTCTTCCAAAACAAATGACCGCCACAATCACCTTTGTGAATATCATGCATTACCTTCTGAGCCTCTTCTTCAACCAAACAATTGAGCGGAATACCTCCAGGATCTTTCCAATAAAAAGCACTATTTAAAATACAATATTTAGTAGATTTAAGTTTCAGTGATCTACCTTTACTCTTAGACATTCCTGGAGGAGGTGAAAGATGCTGAAGAACATAAACAATATCTGAATACCATGGCGATTGTAGAAAAATATCTGAAATTGGAACAAGAAAACATTCATCTTCAGCCTCTGACATTGCTATTATAAGGTTTATATCCAGGGCACGTAGATTGGATTGGGCCATTAGCTTTGCCAAACCTTGTCCTTTGATCAACTTTGTTGGTTTGATCTCCAAATTGTACTCCAACATTGCTGCTATCCACTTACCTCTTCGACATTTTGGATCGGTTTGCATCAAAACAACAACCATAGTATGCTCCGATGCAAATGAAAAAATAATAAAATCTTGAGTATAGTCAGGACTAATCAAGACTGGGGCATTGGAAAAAGAAAAATTTACCAGATTAAATGACTTGATAGCTTCCTCACTCCATTTTATAGTGCTATCCTTCTTCAACATGTTAGTCATTTCTCTCAAATGTTCAGCCAAATTGGTATAAATCTACACAAGAAATTCATCTTACCATTGAATGCTTGAATCTCCTTTTCGTTTCGTGGAAGATCTATGTGCTGAATTGACTCCACTCTGGATGGATCAATGCAGATACCATCTTTAGAGATGATATGCCCCACCAACTTGCCTTCATCCATGGCAAAGAGACTCTTCTTTGGATTGGGAGAAATCCCAAACTTTTTGCATCACTGAAACACAACCCTCAAATGGTGCAAATGCTCATCATCAGAACCAGAAAATATTGTCAGATCATCCAAATAAACAACAAGAAAAACATCTTTTGCATTGGAAAAAGCAATGTCCATTGCTTGGTGGAAAGTAGCTCCAGTGTTCTTCAGTCCGAATGGCATTTTGGCATACTAGAAGGTTCCCAAGGGTGTTGCAAAGGTAGTTTTGTCTTGGTCTTTCTCATGCACCAAGATCTGATTGTAGCCTGAGTAGCCATCGAGTAGTGACATCCTTGATGATCCAACTACTCTCTGGAGAATATTGTCCATCTTCGGAAGTGGATAATTATCCTTTAAGGATGCCTTATTCAAATTCTGAAAATCTATCCACAACCTTATCTCTCTCGTATTTTTACGTACCGGGACCAAATTTGAAATCCAGTCAAAAAATCTAATAGGAACAATGATACTAGCTTTATACAATCAATTTACCTCTTTTTCAATGGATGGCAGCAGATTTGGGTTTATTCTTCTCAGCTTCTGTCTAAATGGCTTTTGATCTGGTTTGATGGGAATAGTATGCTGAATTATGTTTTTTTCATAGACCTTAAAATTTGAATAATCCCATGCAAACACATCAGAAAATTCAGAAAGCAATTTAACATATTTTTCCTTTACCTCAGGGGACAATGTCTTTGAAAAATTCACAAACTTGGGCTTGTCAGGTGTTCCAAGATTCACATCTTCAACTCCTTTCTAGTAGGCACCAAACTTGGCTTCTTTGCAACATCATCCTGATCAAAAAGCTCCTCTAAAGGTATGAGACCTCTAAGAATTACATTATCTTTCAGCTGTAATATGTCCATCTGATTTGTTTCAATTTCTTGATCATCAGCCTCATAGTCGCCTTCTACTGGAGTATTTTTGAATTTTCCATCACTCTGCAAAAAAGAATTGATCTCATCATCATCCCAAAACACTTGCCAATACCTTAAATTGTCTGAAGCATTAGGCCTATGTTTGACCTAAATTTCAAACTTGTTGTTGGAGTTCATCAGAATCTTCAAATTGCTTGCAGTAGTGGCAAGAGAATCAGCAATAATGTTCTGCATCCCAGGTACTGCTGTCAAAGTGTACTCAGGTAATGTCTTCAAGATATCCAGGACTGCATTTCTGTAAGCCCTCAATCGTGGATGCTATGCTTGGTACTCTCCTTTAACCTATCTGATTATCAGCTCTGAATCTCCATATACAGAAATCCTCTTTTCATTTAACTTCTTTAAAATTTTCAGACCTGCAATCAAAGCTTCATACTCTGCTTCATTGTTAGAGCAGTCAAAAGCCAACTTATAAGAAAATACTCTAACATTAATAGGAACCCTTTCAGGCTGGAAAACAGGGTTCCGAATCCATATTCTAATATCAGCTCCATCCTTACCAATATCTCCATTAAATTACATGCTCCAAAGGCCTTCTTCTTCTTCTTCCAAATGCTGAAACTTTGCTTCTTTCTCTACTTTATCCTGACTGATTTCTGCATCTTTCTGTTGTTCACTGTCTTTTTGCTGTTGGCAGGAAGGAGGCTCGAAAGTGCTTATTGCTTTAACTTTTCCCTATTTGAGGACTTCGCTGAAATTCTCTGAAATCTCAGGTATGTCATCTACTTGTACCAACTGAACATTCTCATCATTCAAACCACCATCTGAATATAAGACAAAGGACTCTAAATCCACGTGGACTGCATTAATGGGTGATTAACTGGATTCTCTTTGCTATTGATCATATATTTCATTTTCTTCTCCCTATATAGTTTTCTCAACTGACCAAACACAGGAATGGTGGCATAAGAGAAGTCAAGCTGCATGGTTCCTTTAATTTTTGCACCCCAAGACCTAGATAGAAGCATTCCAAACCATGGTGTAACATCAGAAACAAAAACATCCATGAAAATATTCTTGGCTGGTATTTGATCTAAAGATACTACAATGTCTTTGATAAGGCCAATACAATGGACCCTACCTGAGTCAAAAGAATACAAATCATGGTATTTACGAGTAATATCAAGTACTAACTCAACATAGCATTATGCAAGATGAAATCATGTAATATAAGACTCAGGTAAAAGGGAGGGACTTCACGTTCTTCAGATTGATCTTCTGTGGTTGGACCAAAGATGCGTTCAGGGTAATCATCTTCAACATTTACCATATCTGAAACTGAGTCTATTTTCAAAATTCTAGACACCTAACTTTTATAAGTGCTCTTTTTCACCAATTCAGTCAAGGGCATAGACACTTTTAGCTTAGAAATTTCATTCTCCAAATTAAAGGAATGGACTTTTTCTACCTCTTTAATGGGAGGATCTTTCTTCTCTACTTTCTCCTTTGCTACGCTCTGCTGTTTCTTCTCATTTGGGCTGTTAATTGCTAAAGGCGTTTTGCTGGAGGAAGGGTCGGTAGGCTCTTTCCCTTTCTTTTGAGAATCATTCTTCATTTGGAGCTCTTTTCTCCTATGAGTGGGATTGATCGGAACATCTCTGTTCCTCAGAGAATACTGCTTTTGTTGTGTTCATAAAGCATTCATGTATCCTCTTTGGTAGTCATTAGACTCTTCTTCTAACACTACATCATTGGCCAAAATAAAATCTCCGTCCTTTCAAATTTCTGTAGTCGCTGTGTATTCTTCATCTTCAGTGAGAAAAATTGGCACACCATCGATGGTGAAGAAATGGTTGGCTTCAATCAGAGGATCATCATCCTCATTTGTCTCTGTTCCCTGAAAGTAATTCTGCTGCAATGGAGTTTTGATTTGCTGTTGTGGTGATGTTTGGTCGTGCACTCTCTGTTCCTTCTGTTTAATTCTGAATTGCGGCTGCTTTCCTTTGAAATTCGGATTCTTGATTTGTGGTTCAGTCCTATCTGAAATGGTTAATCGATCAACCATATTTGTCCAGATCAAAGTATCCATCTTGTTGTCTGAAGGAGATGGTTCTTCTTTCACAGTGACTCTTTTTTCAGCTGTGGTTCAAGCTTTTTTAGCTAGAAAATTTTCTTCTACATTTACCGCTATCTTCTGCATGTCTTCAAGGGTAGAAGGATCTCTTTCTCGCAGCTGATATGCCATATCAACAACGATACCATATGGAAATTTGAGCAAGGCTAATCCCACAGGAGGTTTCAAGTTAGTTGGAATAACATTATATACAGCATTGAATCTTAGACAATAATCCTGTACAGTTTCACCCACATTTCTTTCAATATTCTCATACTCAGACAAAATTTGGAGTGGGTTTTTATTTACCTCCCATCGGTCTAAAAACTGTGTGTGTTAACTCTTGTAAAGTGCGAATAGAGCCTGCTAGTAAGGCTCTGAACCATTTTCTAACTTAACTTCCAAAACTTTGGAAAAACAACCTTGTGGTTACATTCTCTACCTCTACCTCATGAAGATCAAAATAGTCATTCATCTTATCAACATGCTACTGGGCTGTGATGCTTTGAGTGGCATCAAAAATAGGAATTTTACTTTGACAATCAATGGGCATATCATTCAGAACCTAAGGTAAAACCAGGGGTGCATACCAGGCAACCATGACTCTAGGTGGATTTACAACAGTGTTTATAGTACAAGGATTCAAGGGAGGTGTTGGTGGGGGAGATGATAGCTGGGAATTGACTGATGGGAATGCTGATGAATTAGGAGGAGGAAATGCTATTCCTAATGATTGTGAAGGCTCGGGGATATTATTTACAGTGATATATGACTGAGGGGAAGTCAAAATGTAGTCATCAATTGAGGAATTTTCCCTTTGAACTTCAATATCTACAAGGAATTTTGGATCTAAAACTATGTCATCAAGTGAAGTTTCAGACTTATTTCTAAAAAAAGAAAGCTCAAAACTCTCATCAAAAGAAAGATCTTCTATAAACAACCACTCACTGGGCCAAGTATGGGATCTGAAGATAGGTCTAGGACTTAGTGATCCTTCTTGTCTTCTGATAATTCTTGGAATCAGATTAGGATTCTCAAACATAGGGGGGGGATTAGGATCTGGATTAGCCCTTGTGTACCTTCTTGAAGCCAGTGTGGTTAAATTTCTACTGTACAAAAATTTCTTTTAGCCTAGCAAACTCTAAACATCATCTTCTAGAGTCCAGGAATTTACAGGGAAAATTTTACTGGGGTCATCTGTCTTTATGATTTGATACCAGAAATATATTATGACTGTGGATCTCTTGGAATAAGTGCTTGTAATTGCATTCCCTTCCAAAGCAATTTAACAATGTTCGCCTTGCAATAATATTCAAATCTCTCAAGAAAATATTTAAATTTTAATGTGATATAGGGGAACACATTAAAAATACTTGAGCAAACGTTACTCCGGTCGTAATATCAAATTATAACAATGGTGTGATTCTTTAAAAAAAAACACCAACCTTCGAACTTATATCATAAAACCCATTTATTCTACCAACGCGGCACACATTTCATTCAACGGGGCCCCATACATCCATATTTTTCCTTTTTATGAATTAAATAAACATTAAATAATATAAAACCACCAGACCATACCTCAATTTATTGCTTGTGCACTTCACTGCACAATTGCCATAAGATCTAATGCTCTCTAGATTAGACGATCCTCGTCAATTTCATGTTTTTTCAAAGGCCGAGGTTTAACACATGAAAGTTGCACGATATGGGTGGTATTTGGGTGATGACGTGCCCAAATATTACTGGATTGTGTTTTTTTGGCGTGGTTTTTCTCCAGGGCAAAAGCAGTGCGACAAAGGCAGTTTTGGTTTTTGAAACCCGCTTCTGGTAAATAAACTGCGCTTTAACTCGGGTTTCTCACTGTGGTTTGGCACTTAACTCCTCGCGTTAACTCGATGGCTGGGTCCCACTAGTATTACTCCGCTAGCAATAGAACCAAGATTTTTACTTCGACAACAGATATTTATAAGGAATCGTCTTTTTCTATATAACCTGGGTTTAACCTTAAGACAAAGGTTTCAATACTTATTCATTTACAGCTCCTGACTATTTCTTCCTTTGAAACAGAATAACACATTCAATTTTCCGAGAATATGAGCTCGAAGACAGTGAATTCGCATCCCCAGTGGAGTCGCTAGAAATGTTATCATTTTATCTGGACCTCAGGCTGAAAAAGGCAAGTCAGGGTAACATCTAAACCACACTCAACCTTGTAGCTAGCCCTACAAGGTCACAAGAGGGCTCTTTCCATGAAATATATTCAACAAAGTACAATACTGGACTAATTTTAGGCTACGTATAATAATGGGAAAATGTTTTAATGAAATGAATGAATTTTCAAGGATGTATGGGAAAAATGGGACAGTTTGAATCAGGAAATTAAATCATGGATACAGGTTATCTCATGGGGCAAGGTAGGTAGGAAAATTTAGCAATAAATTTTAAATAAGGATGGAATGGAGAGACTGATGAGGAGCTCAAAAGGGCATGGGAGATGGATCCTTTTCAAACAGAAGAAAAACACATAGTATTGAATGATTTCCCAAGGCAGAGCATTAAAATGGATTCTACCTTTCTATCTTGAAAGCATTCAAACAGAGATGTTTATGAATGAATCGTACACATAAAAATTTACATATGAACAGAAAGGAGAGAACAAATGCTAAATTTCATACCACAAGGATCCCACAAATCAGAGCTGCATCTCTTTATTAATTCCCTGTCCAAAAACTATTTACAATGGAGCGCAAAGCATCCTCCTTGATTTCCACACTACTCCCCTACTTCTGAGTTACATAATGGCTTACAAATGATTCAAAATTACATTAAATAGACTGAAATGTGGGAAAATAGATCCACAAAAAAAGGAGTTGTTTTAACAGCTCAAGAACTGAAATCCGAATATGGGAAAGAAACCAATAGACTGCCCCTAAAAAGAAGGAACAGTAAGACATTTTTACCATCTTGAGATTCACTGATACACCCAACAAATGAGAAGAAGAAACCTGTAGCATAGATCCCTTTTAAATCTTTTGCTGAAGATGTCTCATTGTTTCATATTTAGTTCTCATCCTTTGACTGTCGCTTTTCTTTATCAAAAATCTCATATATGCCGAGAAATACCTTTAGAATTAATAATATTGAAATATGCCTTAAATGAAGGGAGAAACCCATTTCAAATGAGAAAAAGTGAAGGTAAAGGAGGTGGGGTCCAAAATTGCAATCGCGATCGGAATCGATGGGGGAGAGGGGATACAATATATAATGGAGCAATACGTTGCAATGGTGTCATCACAATAAGGGTTGGGGGAGTTGGATATATTTGAAACAAGGCCCAAAAGTTCTGATGCGATTGGAAAAACGGAAATAGGGAGAAAATATAGGCCAAAGGGATATTTCCTTTCAAAACACATTAAAAACAGTTTTGGTGCTTTTACAAAGGGGAAAACAATTTTTGTTTGAAAGGCCTTTAAAGTGGGACCCAGGAGTTATACATCGCAATCAGAATTGGAGAGGGAGAAAAAGCAAAGCACGTATTACACAATTAAACTTCGCCAATGCAATTGGGGAGAGGCGATGAGGAAGGAATTTTCTTTGTATAAAATGAAATAAAACACAATTTAAGTTTTATAAAGGAAAATGGCTTTTTAATTATGAAAGGGCAGAAGATAATGTGGCGGGACCATAGATCCGTCGGAATCGGGAGATCGGAGGAGAGCGGAGGCAGCATGCTATGTGATCACGCCAATTACGATGGCACGATGGAGAATGAGCCGTCTAATTGGAGAGGGCGATCAACAGTGGAGGTGGAGGCAAATCGAGAGGGACTCTTTGGAAGCACCAATGAAGTATGGGCCGTCCGATCAGATAGGCAGATCGACAGTTGGGATCTCATCGGGTGTAAGATTTTATGAAATCGCCAATTGCAATGGAGCGATGGATTTTGAGCCGTCTGATCATTGATCAGATCAACGGTCAGGATGTATTCGAGCGACATCCAATCGGGAGCACTCAATCGCATCGGAGTTTTTGTGAATACAAGGGTTGATCGGAATGCGCGTTCTACAAGTTGCGATTGCGATCGAAAAGGGAAGGGAATTGGATCAACAAGGATTATATGATGTAGAACTTAAACTTTTTTATAAAGTTTAAGGGGCCATGAAGGGGAAGTGGTTTATATATTGTGATTTTGACTGGAGGGGGTTTATAATACAAAATTCGTTAACTTTATTATAAAGGGATATGGAGGGGAAGTGGTTTAATTTAATTGCATTTGTGTTTAAATCCATTTTAACCATGCGATTTTCCATCAGATGGGGAAATAGGGGGTTTTATAAAAGAAAATATTAAACTTTAATAATATAAAGTTTAAGGCAAAGGTGGGAAAAAGGGGAAGGATTAAGGTATAGAGGACTTTATTCACTTAGGCATAAATTTCAATCCAGGAGTCATTTTTGAGAGTGTAATATACTGTTGGAAAGCTCTTTCTGGGCTCTTTCTACTGGATCTACTTAGAACATGATTTGACACTAAAAATTATGTGGAAAATTTCTCTAATAGGAAGGGTGATGACTTTGTGGAGGTAACAGCTTCTGAAATGTGACTTATTACATATGATGACATAAAATTACATAAAGATGATAATTAAAAGTAAAGTATCATGTTTT
>CM076570.1:1459878549-1459929845 GCA_034641835.2 Pinus albicaulis
CACCTTAAAACAGGGTTTTGAGGTGAAAATTACATCAAACTGAATAAAACATTTCTTTGATCTTCCCAGGTACTGTGACTTTGAGTTTATTGACTTCCTCATGACCTTGCTGATATTTATTGACACTTGACTCATTAATTTGACCATGGTGAGATCCTAGAACCTAATGAGTCCCACCCTATTACCTACTGACATGACTCACAAAGTGAAAGTAACTCATGACTAAAGACCATAGAGAGGGGAATCAGCAAGTTTCACATGAGGGAAAATTGATGAAAAATCACTGCCATCAATGAATCCATGACCTAGCGGAATGGTGAAAATTAATGGTATGGGACTCCTAATATGAAAATGCAAAAGAGAAATTTTGATCACTGATGGCATTATGAATAGACTGACATTAACAGAAACCATAGGGTGAAGTAGGCCAGTGTGAGCACACATATTTTTAATAAATATTTGACAAGGGTGTAAATTTTGGACCACTGTGATATGAAATTTAATGATGAAAGTCCAAAGGTACCTAGCACACAAAACTTCTAAGTAGTAACATACCTAGATAAATGACCTCCACATGCTTCTACATGGAAATCATTTAAGACTTATTTGACCTCCTCATGGTGGAGACATTGATGTAAAAATGCATCAACTCTATGGTGATAGAGAGTACACATAATAATAACATAATTCATAGCTTAATGGTGTATATGATGAAATTCATCACAACAGAACTCATGCCAAAAATCATGTGTATTGAGATAAAGGAGAATATATCCATATAATGGATAAAATGAGGTAATTTAGACTCGAAATTCATGATGCAACAAGCGCTCGACCAAAACTTATTGATCAAATCTTGGTAAATCAAAAATTAACTCATCAAATGTCATATATTTCTTAGACTTGGAAACTACAAACTCTAGGTTGAACTCACAAAGGATTACAATCCACTTCAAATATTCTCCCTAAATGATTTGTTGATTAAGGATTTATTTCATGGGATTGGATTCCATGATCACTATGGTGTTCTGAAAGAGTATGTAATGTTATAAACATTGGAAAGGAAAACAATATGTTGCAGCCAAATTATCAATATGGGAATAGCAAGGCTTGAGACCAATAATACCTTTACAAAGACAATAGATAGAATTTTCATTGCGCATATCATATTTTTGGACAGGAACCATATCAATGGTGGATTCAAAGGTTGCAAGATAGAGAAAAAAAACTCTTGATTAAAATAAGGAGGGATCAATAATGGGGAAAAAAAAGGCTTTTTTGAATGCATTTAAGGATCTCTAAGCATGGTCATCCCATAAAAAAGGCACACCTTTCTTCAATAAACGTACAAAACCTTTCATGATCTTGACATAGTTAGAAACAAATCCATGCAAGAAATTAACCTTCTCTTATAGTGCTTGAAGTTGTCTAAGAGTGTGTGGATGAGGCAAATTATTGATAGATTCAAACTTTAATGGATAAAGTTTGACACCTTCCTTAAAATGCTTCGAAAGACACATTTATGCAGGTTTAAATAGATCTTATAATAAGGTATTCAAAGAAATACTTCCTTAATATGGGTTGTATTATCCTCACACAAAAGAGACGAAGTAGTAAGGTTATCTAGAGATACCATGATGTTGTGTTTGATGTCATCAAATGCATAAGACATGTCCCTCTAGATAGTAGAACCAACATTTTTAAGCTCAAAAGAAAACTTTTGATAATACAATTTTCTCCATGAGAAAATGAAGGTATTTGTTATAGGTAAATTTGGGCACCATTCCCAATGACCTGGGTAACTGGACATCATCTCCAGGACCAATGATCAAGGGTCTATCATTCCCTATAATTCTAGTTGCTACCTGCCCTAAGACAAGAAACAAGACAATTCAAGCAAGACTTTCATCAAGCAAAGGTTTCCATGGTTTGAAGCTTATTATATAACATATGAGAGCTCACCAACACAGGCTCTAAGGGGCCTAAGTGCGCTGCATATGCAGGTAGCCCCATGTAAGGCTACTCTGCAAAGCTCTTCCCAACATTCACAGGTGCGTTGGTCACATTGGGAGCGAAATTCTCATTGTTTTGGAATGGCCAGTGCCTTCTAGAAGAGTTCACATGTGTCAGGCTATAGATCCAAGTGTCCATTTGACATCTACATGACTAGAAACATGTCTTGCCTATTTTTGGAAAGTTATTGATTGCAAAACAACCTACAGTTCATCTATAAATTGAGCACAGCTCTAAGTGCTTAAAAAGGAAGAATTTGAGTAGAGAAATGCTGGAGAATTTTCAATTGAGAGCTAGAATTGTGAAGCTACTGCTGGAGAGATTTATACTATGATGAGGCTTGGGAACGTTGCTGGAAGGTCACTTCAAATTAGTCACTAGGTTGTAACCTCTCCTTCTATCATCAATAAGGAGTACTGCTTATTTTTCCCTATATGCATCTGTATTGACTTCGATTTTTCATATTGCAAGATCTTAGTTGATGTGTATAGTTTATGTTTTACTGACTTAGCTAACTAGCTTGAATAGATATCTATATTATTGCATCTTCTGCTATTTCAGTGTTCTTTCTTACAGGAAGCATTCAACTCACAAACCGCTTGAATTTGAAGTTGTAGTGGAAGCGACAGAAGGAGCCTTTTGGAAAAAACTGAATAAGTAAGCCTCCAATCCTCTCTATGTATCTATTCTGAGTTAGGAGAAATAGTCATATAATCTTTCACCAGTTGTTCTAGACTAGCACCTGTCTAGGGAAGCCTGATTTATCTGTAATTCACAATTCTAGCCCAACAAATTGGCGAGTCCACTGGGAAATAGGATTTCTCTTAGTTATAGGTGTTAAAGCCTCTGATTTGCTTTATTTATCCACCAAGTATTTGTCACACATAAACATTAAAAAATTTTAGAGCTTAATTTTCAAAGAAAGTGATTTAAACAGTAGTATTTTTCTTTGTATACTACGCCCAACACACCGTTAGACTCGACACAGTGCTTTGCAGAGCACTGTCTCCCTTCCTAGCCTACATTGCAGAGCACTATCTCCCCTTGGTGATTGTGTTGACTCCTGAAAGTACCCAAATTCCCTTGAATTTTCCTTTGCAACTTGCTTTAGTTTTGTTTGCTGCTGTGTTCTGAAAATTTTAATGCTCAATTGACTAGTGACTCTATATACTTCTTCTCCTTTGAATGAAAATTTGTTCAATGTTGTTTTAAAAAAGTTTTTCTTTATCATTGACAAGTTGATTTCAAAGTATTTTTTATGGTCGCATTAAGAATCATTTGCTTTCGAAATAGGAAATTGTCGTAAAATCTTCATTTCCTTGATAGGAGAAATTGTTGTTGAAATCCTCTTTTTTCCTTCAAAAGAGAAATTGTTGTTTGTATTCTTCATTTCTCGAAAGTAAAAAGCATTTGAATTACTAATTTAGTGCAGCTAGTTTCTTTTCTGCATTCATAATATTAAGGAAACTGAAAAGAAAAACTTGCACTTGCATTTAGAATAATGTGTGTTTTGCAAAAGGAACATTAGGAAATCTGCATTTTGTTGAGATTCATTGATTTTTTTTGTTCATTGATTTGTTTTCTCTCAAATTATTTGCTCTCTTCCCTTAGTAGCTAGGTTCTTCATTGAAAAAGCTGAAAGTGAAAATTTGTTTATCATTCTTAGCTTGCATTTTAGGAATTTCATACACATCATCGCAGTGAACCTTTGAAAGGCAAATTATTAAGCAAGATCAACATAAAATTAATCTCAATTTACTTAACAATTCATTGGAACCATAACAATAACATTTAGAAGGTATAGGCTAGAGACGTGTTCCAACGTCGTAAAACATAGCAGCTATTGTTAACTTGTATGTGATACATTCCGAGTGTGATACCTCACTCCACATACGTAAGTATATCATAGCTCGTCCACATACTTACAGTACGATAAGTATAAAGGGGTGCTCTCGTTGTGCGGTTTCACATCAGAAAATGCTAATATGAACTTGGGCCTCCACGTACCTTCAGGTATATTTGGGAGAAAAAAATTTAGGTGCTATCCATCCATAGTGAACCGAGTCGGCCGCCTTGAAATTTTGATACACCGAACACAACATTTGGGGAGATTACCTGCCCATACTTCTTGGTTCGCTAGGAGGTATTATGTAGTTCACAGTTTCCTGGTAAACCCTTTTGCCTAGCATTACCCTCTTTTTTCTTTTTCTTTTTTGGATAAAATAAATCAGTAATTGTGGAAGAAAAAAATCCTATTCCTCGTCGTTCCCGTATCTTAGCTTTAAAACCACCTTTACCACCAGAAGTTAATTCTGGTAGGCGAAGGCGATCACGATCTGTGGAATCAAGTACAATTTATGCCTCTGGTTGAACATCATGTTTTAACCCAGGGTTGGCTCAAATTGTTTCCACAGATCCTGGTTTATTTAATGTTGTCGAAATGGAGCCTTCACAGCTACCCGTGGTCACGATCCATTCAATCGCTGAGACCATACCTTCTAGACCTGATGTTGTTCAATCACAAATTGTTCCATATCCTGTCTCTTCTTTGCCAGAACATCTGAATCCTGAAGTCGAACAACTGGAATTTTTCCTATCTTGGTCATCCCACAAATTTCTATAGTTATTGAAACTCCTATATCGCACAGTCAACCGTCTGAAAGATATTTTGGGCCTAATGGTGAAGTTCTTCCTCCTAGTTTAATTGCGATTGAAGAAATCCCACAAGATGATACACCTTTAACTTCAACCCATTTTTTGGGGGTCCTTTACCTGTACCAGTCTTTTCCTCAATCATTTGCATCTACTTTTGTTGATCCTATTTCCATTCAATCTCCCGTCGATTTTTGAGGGTATACAATTGGTCAGAAAACCATGTTTGAACTAGCATCTTCGGTTGTGTCTACTGTTCCAATTACGTCAGCTCCTACCGTCGCTACTCCGTCGATGTTCAAAACCTCACCAGAGTCATATTTTCACGGTGGCCCTTCGGTCCGAACAGGTTACAAATCATTATATGGCACTTTCTCTAGTGCATCTCCACGTTCATGGTCTTTACCAATGTCATCATCTAGTGTTTTAACTAGTAGTCCTATCGTTAGTACTGAATGACTTGATTCATTACATACATCATCAGGGTAATATCAAGTCGGTCCTTTTGGGTCAATTCCTTTAAGTACCATATCAACTGGACTCCCAATGTTCAGGGAACAATATTTTTCGTCTTATTATCCTCCTTATGCTAGGGGGGAACCTTTGGTCACCCAATATGACAGTACTCAGTCACTTTTTGGTCAAACTAATGTTGACATGAATTTTTTTCAATGGCAGCCCACTCTGCCTATCCAACCTCAAACGGTTGTACATTCGTATCAACCGGTTCAACCTGTTACACCCATTTCCTTACCACTTGTTAATACATCTATACCCCTATTATAGAATCAAAATAGTGTACATCAACCTTATCAGGCGAGTTCTTCAACTCAATATCATCAAATGTTGGGTCCACAGACTCAAATTTTTTATTTTATTTACAACAACCTGTATCAGGAATTATTTATTCAGAAGCTGGTGTACCATTTTATGGGATGTCACAAACACAACCTAGTTATACATATCAACTGAATCCAAATTATACTAATTTTGGTTATAACATTGGTGGACAGATCCCTTAGCAGCCACAGGTGCAAATGCCCCAAAATGCATTTCGACAAATATCATATCCAAGTTTTGGTCAACATAATTCTCAAGCGTTTGCTATGTAAAACAACCCCTATCTGGGTTACCAGCAGTAGATTCCATATGTTGGTACTCAAAGACTTGTTTCCCAAGCAATTCCAGCTTACTCTGGCTATGCTCAACCTGACCTTAATAAACAGTTTCCTTTTGTTGCAACCTTGGAATTACCAGATTTAAACCGGTTAACCAATGATCCTATAAATTATGCTCCTTGGTGGTCGGTGATACCTCATAAATTACCCTCCAATATTCCTAAATTCAATGGAAATCCTGGAGAAGATCCATCGACTCATGTCATGACTTATCATTTATGGTGTTCATCAAATTCCCTGAATGATGATTCTGTTCGACTACGTCTTTTCCAGCGTACGCTTACAGGTCCAGCTGCTAAATGGTAAATTGACTTACCTAGAGCTTCTTTTGACAATTTCACTGCCTTAGCTACTATATTTTTGACCCATTTCCAGTTACCGATCAAATATGAAACTCGAATGGAACTCTTGACCAATTTCAAACAGACTAATGCTACTCACATTTCTGATCATATTCATGAGTGGCGTCATCGTCGACGAATGGTTAATACATTTGTTCCCGATCAACTCCTTGCTGAATGGTTTATTAAGTCCCTATTACCATCTATAACTGAGGATGTGGCTAAAGGTTGCATCGTCACAGAAGAGCAAGTTATCACTCGTGCCCAGTATTTAGACTTGATTTACACTCAGTCTGGCATGCTCTATGAAAAAATTCCTAATGTGTCGTGATCTAATTTCAATGTTCCTCCTCAAATAAAGGACTCTCATGTTGGAGATGGCTTGATAGGCACTGCAAACACACACCACGCTACTACATTTTATCCTACTCCTACTTCTGAAATTAATGCGTTGTCATTTGACAAAGGAAAAAATGAAAAGAAACCAGGAAGTAAGAAAAAGGGGAAATCAAAGAAAAAGCAAACTTCTAACCCACAGGAAAGATCATATGATCAACCGTCAGGACCAAAAAAACCTCGTTATCCATGCATAATATGTAGTGAGGAACACTTTGTTAGGGATTTTCCTCACCGTGCTGAAGTCTCAAAAATAATAAAGACTTCTCATGCATCAGTTGTGTTGACAGAACCATTTCCAAATCTAGACACTAATTTGGTTACTACGGATCCAACTCCTAGTTCCCAAGTGTTAATGTTATCCACCACAAAACCTTCACAAGATATTTTGGTGTTGATTCGGAATAAATACTATGGTAGTTCGGCCATTGATCAACATACTACCTCGACAATGAATCCATCAAATGAATCAGTACCACCTACTGTTATTCATGAATTGACAATTAAGCCACCAAAAGGAGTAATTCATAAATCGACATATAATCCTCGAGCAAGAGCTATAGAAAATTATAATATAGTTGAAGATTTGGCTCAATCCCTTTCAACTATGTATGCTCTTGAGGTATTACAAAATTGTCCCTCTCAGAAGAAGGCTTTATTGTCGGCCATTGGTGGAATTGATCCGACTGATTCTAATCTTGTCATATTTAATCATACGGGCTATGTGCCACAATTACTAGCAGAATTGGCATTCTCCATCCAAGTAAATGTTCTCAATCACCTTGTTCATCACACTATTATTTATGAGGGAGCATCTATGTGCATTATGTCTCTAAATTTTTGGAAGTCACTTGGCTCACCGCGATTATCACAATCATCAACGACGTTGAAGACTTTTGATGGAAGAACATATAAACCTTGTGGTATTATCAATAACCTGCATGTTGAGTTAGGGGGAAAAACAATGAATATTGATGTCGAGGTTGTTGATGGACCCCTTGACTATAATATTTTACTTGGAAGACCATGGGTATATGCAATGACTACCATTGTTTCTACATACTTTAGAATGATTTCCTTTCCACATAAAGGTACAATAATAGTCATTAATCAATTATCCTTTTTTTCCTCCGCTTCACAGGTAATTGGAAGCATTCCATTTTTTCACTTACCCCAACTATAAATTTAGAACATTGGTGTAGGACTCTTAAAGGTTCCACTCTTATGGGAACCTTTGCATTTCTGTCGCCCGCGACGTTGGCAGAAATTGCAAGTATAGAGATCTGATACATGATCTCTTCCACTCTATCTGGCTTAAGGGAGAGTATGGATGATTTTGAATTTTCTACGTTGGATGATGTATTACCACCCAGTCCTATTGAGCTGGCATAACAATCAATCTATTTGGTTTGAGCGGCAAATCCGAAATCAATGTCGCCAAGTGTTTGGGTTGATAGTTCCTTATATTTTGGTACACCATCTGATCCATTTTCCTCAAAATTTTTGATAGATGAAAATATTTTGGAAGCTATGATGTCAGAAGGAGAACCAAGGGAAGATTATCATCATCGTTCCCATCTTCTAGATTATGAAGAAAAAAATCTCAGTGAACTATATCACCCATCCATCAAAACTTTCTTTTCGAATTATTTTCCAATTAATGCAATCAATTCTGAGAGAAACTTATCAAATATCTTAGAAAATATTTCTATCAATATTTCGACCAAACCTAGCATTGCAGAAAATATTCATGTCGGTGTATCTTGTTCTCCATCAGAACTTGATTCATATCTCTCTTTTCATGAATTTCGTGAGGTATTCGCTTGGTCTTATGAGGAAAAGCCAAGCATAGATACTAGTATAGTTGAACACACTATTAATATGTATCCTGGTGTCAAATCAGTGTGTCAATGGCTTCATCTTGTTCATCCGAAGAAATTTTCTTCCATCAAAGCAGAAGTTGAAAAACTTTTGCGTGCTGGTTTCATTTACCTTGTTCCGCTAACTAAGTGGGTTTCCAGTATCATTCTTGCTATGAAAAAACAAGGAACCATTAGAGTGTGCATTGATTATCGGGATGTTAATCATGCTTGTCAAAAAGACAACTATCCTACTCCCTTTATCAACCAAATTATTGATGATTGTGCTTGATGCAAAATATTCTCGTTCATGGATAGATTTTTCGGGTACAATCAAATCAATATTTGCCCAGATGACCAACAGAAGACAACATTGATCTGTCCCTGCGGCACATTCACATATCGGAAAATTCTGTTTTGTTTAAAGAATACAGGGGAAAATTTTCAGAGAGTAATGGATTATGCTTTCAACGACATCAAGCACATTGTTGAACCATATCTAGATGATTTACCAGCGCATTCACGAAATCGGTCTGATCACCCGATGAATTTGAGAGCCATTTTATTACGCTACCGACACTAGAAGATATGCTTCAATCCACATAAATGTGTGTTTTGTGTTGGTTCTAGTTAGTTTCTCGGATTCGTAGTCTCAAAAGAAGGAATTCGAATAAACCCACTGAAGGTTTAGGCCATTCTTGATTTTCCTGCACCATCAAACTTACTTCAAATATAAAAACTTCAAGGAAAGGCTAAATTCTTGAGAAGGTTCATTCCAAACTACGCTGAAATGGCTAAAGGATTTACTTGATTATTGGAAAAGTGGGTTCCCTTCCATTGGGACCAAGTTGCGCAAGCTTCTTTTGATGTTGTCAAGGACACTCTTGTCCGAGCGTCATTAATGTATCCTCGAAATTATCACAATGACTATTTCCTATATATCTCCACAGCTGAAATGACCATCGCTATGGTTTTGGTCCAAGTAGAAGATGGAATTGAACATCCGATCTATTATTTGAGTTGTAATCTCAATGATACAAAAGTTAAGTACTCGTACGTGGAAAAGCTTTCCTTGGCAGCTGTTCAAGTTGTCCAAATATTTCTCCATTATATCCTACTCCAAAAAAGAACAAGATATACCTTTCTCTGTGACCTTCCCTTTGATAGTACTCCTACTATGTCAGAACCATCTATTCTAGACGAGTCTCTGTTTCTGATCGGATCATCTAATCCTTGGTATGGGGATTTAATCATTTATCTCCAAACCCAAACTTTTCAACCTAATACCTCTCGCTCTAATCAGCGACGTATTCGATACCAAGCCAAAGATTATCTTATCGTTGGCGATACACTTTATCGTCGTGGTGTCAATACCATTTTAAGGACGTGCCTCACTCATGAGGAGGCCGAAAAAGTGTTAAATGATTTTCATGCTAGAGCTTGTGGTGGACACTTATCTGGATATGCTACGGTGCAAAAGATACTCCGCGCCGGCTAATTTTGGCCTACTATTTTTTGAGATTGCATCCTCTCAGTATGAAGTTGTCATGCATGCTAGAATTTTTATTGTAAAATCCATAAACTGCCAGCACCAATGCATCCTGTTGTCTCTACTGGACCATTTACGAAATGGGGTATTGAATTCATGACCTGTAACCATCCTTCGTCTGGGAGGCATGGTTATATTATTGTCGCAGTCGAATATTTTACCAAATGGGCCGAAGCGGTGCCTACATTTAATAACACAAGACAAACAACTGCATTGTTTTTCTTCAACCACATTATTACACGGTTTGGGGTCCCACAGGCTATATTTACAGATCATGGGAAGCATTTTTGCAACCATATGATGTCTGAATTTACTGCCACGTTAAGACTGTTGCATGATAATTCTACTCCTTATTATCCACAATTAAATGGACAAGTTGATGCTATTAACAAAATTCTTAAACGAATGCTTCAATGAATGATAGGAGTCCGTAAAAGGAACTGGCACTTGATCCTGTACTCTGCCTTGTCGGAGTATTGAACCTTGGTGAGAAACGCAATCAGATTTACTCTTTTTCAATTGGTGTATGGTCTGGAAGCTATCTTACCAATCCAATGTGAAATATCATTGTTAAAAATTGCGATAGACTTGTTACTTGGCGCCCTAGAAGAAGAAGCACGTCTCCTTAACCTCATCCATCTCGATGAAATGCGTTGTGAAGCCCAATTGACCAATGAAGCACATAAGAGACGTATAAAGGCACAATGTGACAAAAATTTCTTGCCTTGCATCTACTCAAAGGGCGACTTGGTCCTTATTTATGACCAAGAAGCTGATGTAATAGGTATAGGGAAATTCGAGCCATTATGGCATGGCCCCTATATTGTAAAAAGAGTTCTTGCTAAGGGTGCCTATGAGTTAGTTGATTACGATGGGATTCCATTGGCACAACATAGAAATGGGTTGTATTTGAAACGTTACTATGCTTAATCATGAGCGTAGTAATTTTCTGTATTATATTTTTTATATGTTGTTGATTTGCATTCACTATCTTAATTTATTTTTAGAGTTTTCTTGACGTTAGTAATCCGCTTTACATTTTATGGAAGATTTCTGAATCTTCGGAACCATTTGTTGGATATTTTTATGGTGTTAGTCATAGTACATAGAATCTATCCTCTGCAGCGTGGGCCATTTTCACTCCGAACAACAAGTTAGTGAGTTTTCAAGGGGTTTGTATTGGTAGATCGATGAACAATATCACTGAGTATAATGCGTTGATTGAACTTCTCTCTGATGCCATTTCACTTGGTATTAACCGCATAATCATAAGGTTAGACTCACAACTTGTGGTATTACAAATTACTAGTGTTTATACTGTGAGAAATCCAACACTTAGATTTTTCCTAAGAGTTCGAATTTTGGAAAGACATTTTGATTTTGTTTAATACCAAAACATTTCCAGAAATTTGAACACTTTAACTGATTCATTATCTAATCAAGTTTTAGACAGACATTTGCAACATAGGTAAAGAAAACATTCACATCATTGAATAGAATTGCGCATTAAACATAGGAAAAACTCTGAAAACATATAGATATATAGTTATTGGTTTTTACAAAATTTGTGCCCAAGACACATTGGTCATCTGACCTCAAAATGTATGCAAAATATCATAAGTAAACTAGTGGTGCTCATGGAAACATGCTATAGATCTAGTGATCCTACGAAGCAACTTCATCCAATGGTTAGGAACCCCAATTGTGTGTCACTACAGTCGCATGGGAAGCTCTTCGATCCGGAAATCCGGAATCCCAAAGGTCAACCCCTCTATGTGCTACTAAAGCTTAGCCAGAGTCTCAGCCATATCAAGGCCTTGAAGGACTACTCTCCTGACAGCCCTCTCTACTAGCACATCTACTTCGCACTCTGGTTCCTCTACTGTTGAACACGACCGATATCTGCATTACATCAAACATTTAGTTTAGTCTCAGAAAGAAATAAAAACACAAAAAAAATGTATAAGCCTTAGAAAAATAAAAAAACATGGTCAAATCATTCTTACCTATTGCACCCCACTGAGCACCTTCTTGTAATACTAGATCTGGATCTCCTCGGAAGTCAACGCCTACGTATGCGTACTCATCGATGGCAATGATCTGTCGTCAGAACCAGGCAAAGAATGCAGTAGAGAACACAATGGTTGATTGGCCTATATGCTGATCCATGAGTTCTACCCATCTCTGCATTCGAGGATCTGTAGGACTAGATATATCTAATGTTACATGTTGTAGCTGCATCAGTGGAATCTGTTCCAAAGCGAAGGAGATAAGGATTGAACCATAACTGAAAATTTTCTTCCTTCCTCCCTTTGCTTTATTCAGTTGTTCCTTTATCTGAGATAGAATAGCTTCAGACCAGTTGAAGATTGTTGTCTCTAAGCACTCTAGTGCATACTGCATATATGATCTGTTTGCTACATGTAGTGTAACGGTGCCAAAAAGTTTAGCGATCGTGAAAAGGATGGTTCTCAAAGTCAAATCCATGACATCTTGGATGTTTATTTTTCCATCTTTACTAGGTTCTGCCCTTGGATAGCAATACTCCATAACATAATCCCTCACTATATCTCCTTCAACAGTATACCTTGTGAGAGAAATGGGAAAACCTCTCCTCAACAAACCTGTGAGAAAATACACATCCTCAACTGTTATGGGTAACAATTGATTTTTTATGTGAAATGCTTGTATTTCCGGATCCCATGCTCGAACTAAGAACTCCAAGAGTTCTATTTTTTTCCTCATTCTCGACAATTTGAAGTACTTAAGTAGTCCAAAATCTCTTAAAGCTCTTACAGTACCCGGATCATTCAAGGCAATCATATATTGTTCTTCATGTTCTCTTTCCCTCCATATAATCATCATTATAATCTGATGAAAACCTGAAATATAACCATAAGATCCATTAGATACCATTCATTGAAAAAAACTAGGCAAATTTTGAGCACAACATGAAAACCAAAAACTTGAACTGTGTTGAACGCACTCCCTGGGTTGAGACAGTGCATTGCACATGTCGGTACCCTTCACTGTACCTGCTATGCAATGCAGGTTTCGATATTTAGGGGTGCGTTGCCCTCAATTTGGGCAGAATTTACCCTAGGGGTCTTAAAACCCTAACATTTTGCAAGGAATGGAAATGAAATGAATACTAAAAGGAAGAGGAGGTTCATGCTACTAACCTAGATCAAATGGCAACAAAATTCATCCACAGAAACGACCGCAATCAACGACCGAAGTTCAGGGGCAAAATCAGTTTCAGAGCTCCAAAATGCAAATGGTAACTATGGAATGATAAAAATGAAGAGTGAAATTACTTTATATTGTCATTTAATTGTTTTCAAGTTAAATTTATTTGCTATGACTATAGATTTATTATGTTTTTGTCATGAAACAAGTATTTTTAATCCATTTGATGTTGTTCTAAACAAGAAATACAATTGATGAACATATTAGTCATGAAGATTTATTTCAAAGAATGACTTGACCACAAAGAATACTTTTTCTCCTTATTTTTCGAGCTTCGTTAAAAATGAAAAATGATTTGAAGCTCAATTTTATCTCTTTTTCGAGCTTTAATAACAGCAAAAAAGAAACCCCTGGAGTCTTCTTTCAGCTCTTTTCGGACTCCGATAATGTGAAAATATTTCCGAGCACTTGTCTTTTCGAGCTCGTAAAAGTAAATGAATTGATATCTACTCAGTATAAGTTTAACCCTTTTCCGAACTAAGATAGATTATTTACGAAAAAGGAATACCTTGGTTAAACATGACCAAAGAGGTTCTTTTAGATATTATTTTACACTTTTTTGGATCTGAGAGACAAATTTATGAAAAATTACTTTTGGAGTTCTCTTTCGTCCTCTTTTTCAGTCTCTCTAAATATGAAAATGACCGGGCTATCACTATCGTTAAGCTCGTTAAAACATAAAATAGCGATGGGCTTGTCAATCATGGCAAGGATGGAGTTTCATTCATCGCCAGACTTGTTAAATTATTAAATAGAGATACTTTATTCGCCTGAAGGGTTGAATTATAGATCAAGAAAATTTTATCCTCCTCAAGCTTGTTAAAATATAAAGAGGTATTGGTCGACAAATGACCAGGGAAAATTTGGGAAAAGTAAGAGAAGTTTCTTTTTGGTAGCAAGTCACTCTTGAACATGACACTTCTTTCACTCCATGTCCGTGACTATTTGGTTTGGGTAATCATCTTGACGGTTCATTCACACCTATGGTTCATCATACCTTCACTTCGGTTATGGGTCAATGCTGCCAACTCATCACAGTGTCACTGATATGTTCAAGAGAAGTCATCTAGTGATTAAAAATTCATCCTTCTGCAATACTTGTAAACCTTCATTTTCATGACCGTCATCCCTAAAAATTGCTATATCAAGTCATACCCTTGTCTCCAAAATCAGTAACTCCGGTTTTGCAATAAGGTGATTTCCTGTCGACGAAAAATCAATATCCAGGAAGTTCACTTAGAAACATCAGATTCCAGTACCATGAGGCTTGTTACAACATCAACAAGATCCTCGCTTCTGAACCTTTGACCGAAATATTTTGTTTGGAGTTCGACATCAAATCATCTATTCACGCCTTACGAAATGTACTGCAGTACCTTGAGGGCCATTGACATTAATGGTAGTTCTCTCACGTTTGTTAACATCTCACATTATTGGTTGGTAATCAAACGATGTCTTTCCATGTTTGACTACAAATCATATATTCGCATGGCTAGACTTGTACCCGAATGATCGAGTGAATGAGATAAGAAGACCTCGGATCTAGTTTCAGCCATCCGGGTTGCAATTCTAGGATTTTTGTACACATCATCTGTATGGTGACCTTACATACAGATTTTCATCCAAACATGGGCCTATATATGTAGGCATGTCTGCATCTGGGCAAAATTACAATGTAGACGAGTTTCTGAATTATTTACATGTTATTATATTGTTTATGTGCTGAACATGGGAATGCCTACCCTCAACAATTATGATCAAAGAGGATGTATCATGATGTAATGTATTGTAATATTGATGCAGGTGACCACTCCGCTTCGTTTCTAGGCTCATCACAATGTAAAGAATATCAATCAAATGTTCTTATTATTTGGATCTCATGCTTTAGGGGGGAATTGTTATAGGTCAATTTGGGCACCACTCCCAATGACTTGGTTAACTGGACATCATCTCTAGGACCAATGATCAAGGGTCTATCATTCCCTATCATTTCAGTTGCTACATGCCCTAAGACAAGAAACAAGACAAATCAAGTAAGACTTTCATTAAGCAAAGGTTTCCATGGTTTGAAGCTTATTATATAACATATGAGAGCTCACCAATGCAAGCTATAAGGGGCCTAAGTGCATTGCATATGTAGGTAGCCCCATGCAAGGCTTCTCTGCAAAGCACTTCTCGACATTCACAGGTGCATTGGACACATTGGGAGCGAAATTCTCATTTTTCCAGAATCTCCACTTGGCCATTGCCTTCTAGAAGAGTTCATGTGTCAAGATTTGGATCCAAGTGTCCATTTGAAATCTACATGACTGGAAACATGTCTTGCCTATTTTTGGAATGTTATTAATTTTGAAACAACTCGCAATTCATCTATAAATTGAGCATAGATATAAGTGGTTGAAGAGGAAGAATTTGAGTAGAGAAATGCTGGAGAATTTTCAATTGAGAACTAGATTTGTGAAGCTATTGTTGGAGAGATTTATACTATGATGAGGCTTGGGAACATTACTGAAAGGACACTTCAACTCAGTCACTAGGTTGTAACCTCTCCTTCTATCATCAATAAAGAGTACTGCTTATTTTTCCCTATATGCATCTGTATTGGCTTCGATTTTCCATATTGCAAGATCTTAGTTGATGTGTATGGTTTATGCTTTACTGATTTAGCTAACTAGCTTGAATAGATATCTATATTATTGCATCTTCTGCTATTTCAGTGTTCTTTCTTACAGGAAGCATTCAGCTCACAAACCGCTTGAATTTGAAGCTATAGTGGAAGCGACAGAAGGAGCCATTTGGAAGCGACTGAACAAGTAAGCCTCCAATCCTCTCTGTGTATCTATTTTTAGTTAGGAGAAATAGTTGTATAGTCTTTCACCTGTTTTTCTAGACTAGAACCTATCTAGGGAAGCGTGATTTATCTGTAATTCACAATTTTGGCCCAACAGTAATGTTGTGCTAATCATTCAGTTTTATATGGATTCTATTATATATAGCTATAAAAACCATCCGTAAAGGAAAATATAGTTTTCTCAACGAAAGCATCGATAATTTAATCGATGAAATGGGTTAGAAATTATCCTTTGTAGATGTGAAATTCAAATAACTATAATCAATGCAAACACTAAATGTCACTTTTTTCTTAGTAACCTGAATCATATTAGCAACACATTCATTCAAGGGTTCTGAATAGATAAAAACAACATCTAATATCTTTTGAACCTTTTCTATGATAATAGTTTCTTTACAAGAATTTGTTGACATTATCCTTTTCTTAACTAGGTTAGCTAAGTCATATGTCATAATTTCGTGTTTGACAAGTGAGGGATCAATTCCAAGAATTTATTTGTAACAAAAATAAAAAAAATTATGAAATTATTTGAAAATGGTGGTGTAAATTTAAATTTATTAGGGAGAATATGCTACTCCAATCATGGTATTTTCCACAACACCTGGTTTCATAGCAATGTCTATGGGTATCGTCTTTGAAATTTTTTCCAAGTTTCCCTTTGAGAAAAAATCATACAACATGATGGATGATGGGGATCAATCAATAAGACTAAAGGAAGAAAGGATTTTAGTTGACTCATTAAAATTATATACCCAAAGAAGGAAATATGACCAATGATGTATTTCTCCCCATGAATGATTAGAATTCAACATGACTTCTGTTGTAGCATAATTTGACTCAACTAAAAGTCAAGAGAGGTTCTGAGAAATTCAAGGTTGTTGAGGAACATTTGTTAAAATTTGAAGAAAACCTGTAATATGCTTGAAAGGATAACCTCAAGCTCAACGAGGATTTGTCGTCACATGTGCACTAGAACAAAAATTAGGGAAGTAGTAGCATTGGAAGTGTAATCTAAGCTAGAGGAGCAACAAAGAAGAAAAGTGTGCAGTAAGGGTCAATTTGGGCTTATTCGCATGCAGAATAGTTCAAGAGTTAGGCAAATTGATGCGTTCAAAACATTGCACACAGGGCAGGGTCAAGTTGTACAAATATACGTGCATAATATATTTCAGAGGCTTAATTGCAATCACATGTGCAAGGCCTACCCGTATATCACAAATCACAATCGCAAAGCTCATGAGGAATATAACAAGGTTGAATCACCGAAATGCGAAATGTGATATGAGAGCCATATGTGCTATAGTTCAAAGCTTGATATAAAGTATTTAAAGTTCGGCCGTGGGACCCTCTCTCATATTGCACATCGCACGTCGCAAGCTAAGGAGGAATGGCACTAAGGGATATGTTATGAATGTCGAAATGCGAAGTGCAACAAGAGTCAGATGCATGCAGCTCAAAACTATGATTTAATATATTCGAATCGCACACCATACATCGCAAGCTCAAGAGGAATGACACTCATGAATATGTTCTTAATGCTGATAAGCAATTTGCGATGATTTTTATATCACCGATAACAATTTGCGATCGGCCCCACCTCCACTTGCCATGTCATCCCTACCTTTATCCCATAATTCACATCATACATCGTAAGTGATTGCGATCATAAGATAATGGGATTCACTGAAGTGTGAAGTGCGATAATGAAGTGGACGCAATGGAAATTATCGCTGAAGTCTAAAGGTTTTTAAGTCCGGGTACATGGGTTTTTCCTTTGTAAAAATTTCCTCGGAAGGAAAAATCAGATTATAACGTAGAACGTTGGAATTCTGAAATGTCATAGAGAAGCGGATGGGAAACATTTTTTCAAAGGTAATGGAATATCTTTTAAAGTCCAGTCTTACAGCGATTACAAAGGGAATTCTGAACACAGGGTAGACTCTGGTAAGTGACCCAAGGTGGAGCAAAGGAGAAGAGAAGATGAAAAGCTACAGGCACGAGTAGAAGAGGCAGAGTCAGGCAGAAGGAGACATGATAAAATTGTTTGAAACATAGAGGCATAGACAGAGTCAGGAAAAGGGAGCACATGGTAGCACTGTTGAAAACACAATAGCTGGTTCAAGTCAGGCAAAGATGCGTTATTGCAGAACTATTAGAATACCACCTTAGAAACATAAAAGACATGACAAAAAGCAGAAAAAAAAAAATATTGAACTCTGGAAGAAATGCAGGGAAAGGATGTTCGATCTATCAGGGAGACACATCGACACTTCAGGGAGACAAATCGACAACAAATCAGAATAATATTCCAATTTTTAATTTGTTTTCTTGGTTTGCTAAGATCGAATCTATAGTGGTGTCCTCAACTACAATGTAATAAGTAGTTTTAACAGTTTAGGTAGTTGAAGTAGTTTCGAGAAGTTTTAGAAGTTACGAACTGTTTTTGATGTATTTAAGAAAAATAGAAATAAAGAAGAAAGGGTTCGAAGTTTTGGACCTCTGGAAGACTAAAACTTTGGTACTTACTTTTCCGAGTAATTAATGAAAGAAATATCAAATTTCCTGCTACTATTGATGGTGATTCATTTTTCCTGTGCCATTTTGTGTTCCTTCTTCATGGAATGAAGTGACGTAAAGTAGTTTTCGGTCTCTTAATTACATCTGTGAGTAAGAGTTAAATAACCTTAATTTTCACTCCTTCACTCCAACTCCTCTCCCTTCACAAAATTTCTATGGAACTTAAAAGTAATAGATTATGTGTTTAAATCATATTATTTTGAGTTTCTTCTCTCTCCATAAATTCATTCTGAAATTTAGAGTGGTAGATTCCGTGTTACAGCATATCATTTTGATTTTTTTCTATAGTTCTTCTTTTCCATCTAGATATCAGCAATTAATGGCATTGTAGAGTCTTTCATTATACCAGATTATTAAGGGTTTTAAAGAATCAGTTTCCAAAGGGATTGAACGAAGAAAACCTAATACAATTACTTTTGTGACACATTTTCAAAAATGTCTTAAGCACAGATTCCTTTCCACAGTCAAGGAAATGTCTCTTAAGATACAACATTTTTTGGCGCCATTGCTAGGGACGAAGAGACGAAGTTTATTTTTCTTGGGTTTTTCACATTATTTCCTCTGGTTGTTCTGTGAGGATAAAATATTTGGTTATTCTTGTTATTCTCAGAACTCTAGCTCACAAAAGGCCTCACACGAGGTCAGATACCTCACAGTAGAAGGTCCCTCCTTTGTCAGACCCTGAACGATTGGTTTCTAAAAGGGTTTGGAAACCCAAAACCCACTCAAAACCTAGTCCTACACAGTCTTCTCCTGGATGTAGTTCTAGTAATCCTTTGTTTGAAGATATCTCTAAAGTACTTTCTTTCATGGAACAAGATTCACCTTTCACACCAATTTATTTCAAGAACCTACGTTGGAAGAACACTTCTTTGAGTTTGTTTCTTTTAATTTCACTCAAGATCAACAAAATTTAGTTTTTGGTCCCTCTACCATTGTCCATCAATCCACTCCCATATTAGTTTTACCTCCCCCTTCGTTCATTTTCACAATAGGTTCATCAATTGCATCTAATCAAGGAACAATCAATCAAGGTGCAAACATGGCAACACCAGCCTTTTTGTTGAACATATATTGTCCACTTAACCTTCCAAAACCAATGAATGCAATGCCTCAAGAGTATCTTAAATTACTCCCACATTTTAATAGAGAAGATGAAATAACTGCAGAAAAATACTTGCATATGTTTTGTAATTTTGCTCAAAATCTGAATGTAGAACATCTTAATGTTGTAATGAGGCTTTTTGTTCAGTATCTGGATGGAGACGCTAGAAATTGGTTTAAGGGATTGCCAAATAATTAATTAATTCATGGGAAGAACTGGAAAGTAAATTCACTCAAATATGGGGTAAAAAAATGGATCATGGATATTCACCAACAAAATTCAATGCAATCAAAAGAAAACCAAATGAGAATACATCAGATTTTATCAAAAGATTCAATAAATTGTATAACAGTTTTCCTGTAGAAATAAATCCCCCTCCTTTTAGAGCGAAGGTGGTTTTTTTTGGCGCGTTTGAAGCCAATTTTAGTTTCACACTTAGAGAAGGGAAATCTGCTACTCTAGAGCAGATACAGATAGATGCTTTAGAAATTGAAGCTAATATGACTACAGCTCGAAAGATAAAAGAAAAGCAATCGGTTTAAGAGAAGGGAAAAGAAAAAGAAGAATCACCACAATATCGAAGAATTGATGATATGACGAAGGTGATAAATAATTTGTCAGACAAATTAGTAAATATGGAATTGGAAAGTAAAAACTCCCAAAGATCGATACAAAAAAACAGAGGAGGATTTAATCCTCAATTCAGAAGACAAAACCTACAAATTTTGGAGAGGGAAAGAAAAGATCAAGACCATGTTCAAGCACCATTGTATATAGAAGAATCACCCTGAGAGTTAGCAGAAGATGACCAAAAGGAGGCTGAAGATAAAATATCTGCTATGTACAAAATAGAAGAGGATGAGGAGGAAGATTTTGAAGAAGAATATGCTGAAGCTGAATTATATTTTGATCAAGAGGAAATGGATGAATATTGTAGGTTATTCACATATTTCATGCAAGCTGAGTTACATAAAAAGTATGATTTAAGGTCTAGAAAGAGATCTAGAGTGCATGATAATGAAGGTGAACAACAAGATTCTATTCCTCCACCAATGGTGACTCCACAACAAAAGGACCCTGTAAAACAAGTCAGTAATGGGGAGCAACCTACAAATTCACTTAATAGAATAGACATGTAGTAGGGTGAACCTTCCCAGAGAAAATTAGTTGATACAAATATTTTGGAGAGAGTTTTTCCCATACCCGAATAAGTGGCAAATTCTAGAAAGAGTGAAAAAGAACCTGAAAATATGGTTAAACAAACTCATAATTTCAGTTTGACAAAAGAGTTGGAGAAGGTAAAAATTCAGGTACCTCTTCTAGAATTAGCTAAAATACCAGTCTACAAGAAAGAAATTTCAGAATTTATTAATCTCACATAGATTGAAGATATAAGTGACACTGTGAACTTACAAGAATAGAAGCCAGTGGTTACCTTTGGACTGCATGTAGAAGAAGTAGATCCTTCTATTCCACCATTCTATATTTCTCTGTTGCTTCATGATTTTACTCTCCATAATTGTATGATGGACTCAGGAGCATCCCATAATCCCATGCCCTTGTTTTTCATGAAGGAGCTAAACTTGCAGATTACCAAACCTTACAGGGATCTGTATTCATTTGATTCCAAAAGGTTGAAATGTGTTGGGTTAATTAAAGATGTAGTAGTTTCTTTGGCACAAATTCTAGAAAAGAGGATAGTCATGGATGTAGTTGTTGCTAACATTCCAACCAGGTTTGGAATACTCCTTTCAAGATCTTGGGGATAAAATTTGGGAGATGTTGTAAAATTAGATTTCACTTATGTTATCATTCCTATTTTTAATGGGGAAGAAAGGAGATTTTACAGGGAAAAAAGGTTCGTGAAGACCACTACCAAGAAAGATGCAGGAAATTCCCGTATTTATAATCAAGAAACAGAGGATCTTTCATGTTTCATGTTGCATGAAGATGCAGAATTTGCTAAAGAAACAGGGAGGCAACTCTCTTCAGCAGTGGTAAATAACGAGCTGCACTAAAAAAATATTTGAGTGCCGCTGCTTCTTCATGTAGAAGAATTATATCCTTCTATTCCACCATTCTATATTTCTCTGCTGCTTCATGATTTTTCTCTCCATAATTGTATGTTGGACTCAGGAGCATCCCATAATATCATGCGCTTGTTTGTCATGAAGGAGTTAAACTTATAGATTACCAAATCTTACAGGGATTTGTATTCACCTGATTCCAAAAGGGTGAAATGTATTGGGTTAATTAAATATGTAGTAGTTTATTTGGCACAAATTCTAGCAAAGAGTATAGTCATGGATGTAGTTGTTGTTGACATTCCAGCCAGGTTTGGAATGCTCCTGTTAAGATATTGGGGAGTAAAGTTGGGAGGTGTTCTAAAATTAGATTTCACTTATGCTATCATTCCTATTTTTAATGGGGAAGAAAGGAGATTGTACAGGGAAACAGGGTTCGTGAATACCACTACCAAGAAAGATGCAGGAAATTCCCCTATTTATAGCTAAGAAATATAAGATCTTTCATGTTTCATGTTGCATGAAGATGAAGAATTTGCTAAAGAAACAAGGAGGCAAATCTCTTCAGCAGTGGTAAATAACGAGTTGCACTCAAAAAATATTTGAGTGCAGCTCCTTCAGCATATACAAGAATTAGATCCTTATGTTCCACCATTCTATATTTCTCTACTTCTTCATGATTTTACTCCCCATAATTGTATGTTGGACTCAGGAGCATCCCATAATCTCATGCCCTTATTTCTCATGAAGGAGCTAAAATTGTAGATTACCAAATATTATAGGGATCTGTATTCATTTGATTCCAAAAGGGTGAAATGTGTTGGGTTAATTAAATATGTAGTAGTTTCTTTGGCACAAATTCCAGCAAAGAGTATAGTCATGGATGTAGTTGTTGTTGACATTCCAGCCAGGTTTGGAATTCTCCTGTCAAGATATTGGGGAGCAAATTTGGGAGGTGTTCTAAAATTATATTTCACTTATGCTATCATTCCTATTTCTAATGGGAAAGAAATGATATTGTACATGGAAAGAAGGCTCATGAACACCACTACCAAGAAAAATGCACGAAATTCCCCTATTTATATTCAAGAAACATACGATCTTTCATGTTTCATGCTACATGAAGATGAAGAATTTGTTGAAGACACAGGGAAGTAACTCTCTTCAGTAGTGGTAAATAATCACCGGCACTTGGAATTGATACTTTGATGGTGCCTACTCCAAGGAAGGCACATGAGAAGAATTCTTGTTGATATCACAAGAAGCCTTCAATATTCAGTTTATTCTGAGGGAGGAGAATAGATTGGCATATTCTTTACCAGTTGCAGCTAGCACGTTCAAGCCACCTATGAATCCAAAGTTAAGGTATGTGAAAATATTTGTATCTGAAAAAATTTCATGGTACCTCCCTATTGTGATCTTCAAATGTCAACAGTATAGAGGCATCAAGTCTAACATGCAGATGTTGGATTAGTTCCATTGGAAGGCTGACTCCATCTGATTAAGTTCAGACATGAATACTATATATGAGTTGTGCATAAATATGCTTAGAAGTTGTGCATTTTTATTTGTAGTATTTCTAGTTCAGTGTTTTCAGTTCAAGAATAAGGGAAGAAGTCCAAAGTGTAGCAGGTTTCAAGAAGATTTTATACTAAATCAACTCCCATTTGGGATTAACTCCATGCCCAATAATGGCTACTGATCTACAAGGTCTCTTTGACTCCATTCCCAATAAAGGCTACCGATATCTAAGTTCTCTTTGACTCCATGCCCAATAAAGGCTACTGATCTACAAGTTCTCTTCAACTCCTTGCCCAATAAAGGCTACTCATCTACAAGTTCTCAATGCTTTGCTAGCAAAGTGTTGTCCCCAATTGGAGCCAGATGTTGTAGCATAATTTGACTCAGCTAAAATTCAAGAGAGGTTCTGAGAAATTCAAGGTTGTTGAGGAACATTTGTTAAAATTTCAAGAAGAATTGTAATATGCTCGAAAGGATAGCCCCAAGCTCAATGAGGATACATCATCACATATGCACTGGAACCAAAATTAGGGAAGCATCAGCATTGGAAGTGTAATCTAAGCCAGAGGAGAAGGAAAGAAGAAAAGTGTGCAACAAGGGTCAATTAGGGCTTATTCGCGTGCAAAACAGTTTAAGAGTCGGGTCGATTGATGCGTTCAAAACATTGCACACAGGACACGGTCGAGTCATGAAAATATACGTGCAAAATAGTGTTTAGAGGCTTAATCGCAATCGCATGTGGAAGGCTCGCCCGCATATCACAATCGCAAAGCTCAGGAGGAATAGAACAATGTTGAATCGCCGAAATGTGAAATGCGATACGAGAACCGAATGTGATATAGTTCAGATCTCGATATAAGTATTTAAAGTCCAGTCGTGGGACCCTCTTGCATATTGCACATCGTATGTCACAAGCTCAGGAGGAATGGGGCTAAGGAATATGTTATGAATTTATAAATGCGAAGTGCGACAAGGGTCGGACGCGATGCAGCTCAGAACTATGATTTAATATATTCCAATCGCACATCGCACATCACAAGCTCAGGAGGAATGACGCTCATGAATATATTATGAATTTCGATATGCGATTTTCGATAAGTTTTATATCACTGATTTCGATTTGCGATCAGCCCCACCTCAACTTTCCATGTCATCCCTACTTTTATCGCATATCTCACATCACACATCGCAAGGGATAATGATCATAAGATAACGAGATTCGACGAAGTGTGAAAATGAAGCAGACACGATGGAAGTTATCGCTAAAGTCTAAAGATTTTTAAGTCTGGGTACATGGGTTTTTCCTTTGTAAAAATCACCTCGGAAGGCAAAAGAGGATTATAATGTAGAACGTTGGAATGCTGAAATGCGATAGAGAAGCGGACACGATACAATTTTTCAAAGGTAATGGAATATCTTTTAAAGTCCAGTCTTACGGTAGTTACAAAGGAAATTTTGAATGCAAGGCAAACTTGGGTAAGTGACCCAACGCGAAGAAAAGGAGAAGAGAAGATGGAATGCTGCAAGCACAAGAAGAAGAGGCAGATTCAGGTAGAAGGAGACATGATAACATTGCTTGAAACGTAGAGGCATAGGCAGATTCAGACAAAAGGAGCACATGGTTGCACTGTTGGAAACACAACAACTGGGTCAAGTCGGGAAAATATGCGTTATTGCAGAATTGTTCGAATACCACATCAGAAACAAAAAAACACATGATAATAAGCATAAAATACAAATATTGAACTCCAAAAGAAATGTAGGGCATGGATGTTTGATCTATCAAGAAGACACATCAGCACTTCAGGGAGATGCATGAGCAACAAATCAGATTCAACAAACAGAATAATATTCAAGTTTTAATTTATTTTCTTTGTTTGTTAAGATCGAAGCTATAGTGATGTCTTCAATTGCAATTTAATAAGTAGTTTTAATAGTTTAGGTAGTCAAAGTAGTTTTAATAATTTTTAGTAGTTATGAACTATTTTTGATGTATTTAAGAAAGATATAAAGAAAGAAGAAATGGTTCCTAGTTTTGTACCACTGGAAGACTAAAACTTTTGTACTTACTTTTCTGAGGAATTAACGAAAGAAACATCAAGTTTCTTGCTACTTTTGATGGTGATTTGTTTTTCCTGTGCCATTTTGTGTTCCTTCTTCCTGGAATGAAGTGAATTAAAGTAGTTGTCGGTCTCTTAATTACATCAATGAGTAAGAGTTAAATAACCTTAATTTGTGCTCCTTCACTCCAACTGCTCTCCCTTCACAAAATTTCTCTGGAACTTAAAAGTAATAGATTCTGTGCTTACAAAATATTATTTTTAGTTTCTTCTCTCTCCATAAATTCATTCTGAGATTTAGAGTGGTACATTTTGTGTTACAACATATCATTTGGAGTTTCTTCTACAATTCTTCTTTTCCATTCAAATATCACCAGCTAATGGCATTGTAGAGTCTTTCATTATACCATATTATTAAGGGTTTTAAAGAATTAGTTTCCAAATGGATTGAACGAAGACCACTTGAGATAATTACTTCTATGACACATTTTCAAAAATTTCTTAAGCACAGATTCCTTTCCACAGCCAAGGAGTTTTCTCTTAAGATACAACAACTTCCATGATTTCCTCATTAATAGGAAGATTAATTTCAAGAAATCCATGATAAGGAGGATGTTGAAAAGTCAAAATGGGAATAATATTGTCATCAAGTTGTTCACTAAAGGTGTCACTTTAATTATAAATGTCATATGTTGAATGGATAATTTGATAAGAAATCTCAACTACACTTAAGGGATACTCTCACCATATAGGTATACTTTTTGAAGATATGGAACCACCCAAATATTAGGCGACTAATGGGATCCACTGGTGATGGAAGGGATCATGTGCATGGGAGCCACAAAAGTAGAGGGGTTGTTAAATGGGGGTACATGAAATGAAATAAGATGTGTTGGGATTTTAAATAGAATTGCATTAATGCTCATATAAGTTTGATGGTTATCTCCAATAAATGTCACCATAGTACATGTAGTGGTATACTTAGTCATTGGAATATGGTAATCAAGTTGAGAAATTGTAATAATATTTCCTTCATCTGAAAAGTGAATAATGTAGAAGAGCAATGACACAATCTAGTAGTCATAGGATAGAACAAATTATGAAAAAGAGGAATATTATATCCAATTGGGTGTCAACAATTTTGCAATCAATGATAATGGATCATCCCCTAGCTTAATATAAAATTATGGAAACGTTTCCTAATGCATAAAACTGTGTCTAAGAAAGGGCCAGAGAATAGTACTTGACATAATGAGTGTTGGAAAACAAAGAAATTTCTTGCATGATGAAGCTTGTCTTGGGAAGCACTCATGTTAGGGTTATCTGAGGGCTACCCAAAGAATTTTTCCAACACTCGTTATGTCAATTAACTAAAAAGGATAATTAATTTCAGAAGTGATCAAATTTTAATATGAGAGATCAACCCCTCCGATAATTGTCAACAAGGATTCATGTTCTATTGGTAGAACCTCCAAAGAATACACGACATAGGGAGCTTGGACTATATTGTCAACAATACTATAATGTTGGGTAACCCTCATATTAGGGTTATCTACAACCATTTGTTGAGGTTTCACGAGAAACTCATGAAAAATTAGATATGGATTGTGAAATTCAATATGTAGAAATGAATTATTACTAAAATTTATTCTTATTTTTTAATGATATCTATAAAATATTTATCTAAATTAATGCGTTTACTTTAATTTAATTAATTATTTCACTTCTAATTTTATAAAAAAAATTAACAAATTCCCAACATCGAATTTAATGTACCACTTAAATTATAGTGAATTTTTTTTTCTTAATTTTTGTTTTTGTTTTTAATGTTTCCTCATTGATTATTTAAGAGTAAATATTATTTAAATTAAAAATAAAAAATTAAAATTCACTTATTCTAATTGCAAAATAAAAATATATAATTTAGTTAAAAAAATTATTTATAATTTTTTTATACTATAAAATTTTGATAATTTTTTTTTAATGACTTAGTCTTAATTTAATGGAGAATTAAGTGTAAAATAAACTATATACAAATCTATAATTAAAATAATATATACTTCCAAATGGAGCTTCAAAATCGTATCTAAAAGCAAGAGTAATATTTGCAATGCAACATAATCCCTAACTCTACACCTCATTAATTGATTAAGTCCATGTTTTTTTTTGCAGTGCCTGCATTTTCTTGTTGTTTGAGAACGCTCACATTTCCACAATATGTTGTTATTTACACATTTTCATCTTCGTATTCCACATAATGAAAACCATGTTCTACATCTTTTGTCCACACTTTCATACTTTGCATAATGAAATCCATCTCTGCATAGCTTCGTCCATTAATCCAATTGCATTAGAATATGTGAGCATAGATTTCATTGCAGGTACAAAGTTTTAAATGTGCATAATGTTGAATATGATGAATTATTGGTTGTGATCATAATTTTGAATCTTGGTATTGTAGGTTAATAAGATAAGGTTGTTAGGGTGGAGAGAACAAATATGCAGAGAAAGGAGAAAGAGTGTGAGGAAAGTGCAAGAGGTACTGAATGCAAATGGGAAGTGAAGATTTTCATTGTGTTGATTTCAGATGTGGAGTTGAAGTTTCTATTGTGCAAAGTGCTTCTCTTCACTCCCTTATCTCAACACTTTCCCCTTGTCTACACAAAATTTCTCTCCACACCCTTTCTCCAACACTTCTCGCACACCATTTCATAGCTATTTCTGCATATTTATTCATCCCCCCCTCTCCACCATACTTACATAAGGCACCTGGAACCTACATTAGCTTTGGAATCATTGGATAAAATAGTATAAATCTCATGTATAATAGTGCCAGGGCACTCACTAAAAAAAACATGATTTACAAAATTATCCTTTTTTGTCCATGCCTGAACAGTGCATACTAAATTAGCTATATTTTCACTGCGAAGGAAAAAAACTTGACTTGATATACTCCCTAATCCTTAACAAAATCCCCCACACTCAATTTCTCTACACACCCTTTTTGTCACACTTCCCCCATAACCTTCCTCTACATATCACAAAACTAGCCTTTTTGGTTGATGCATCGATTGCACATACTAAATTCACCTTATACAAATTATGGAGGAAGATGGATTGAATTGATATAGTCCGTGCTTTTTACCAAAATCTCTCGCACACAGTTTCTCCACAAAAAAATTAGTAACAGTTACCTAACCCCCCTAGTTCTAGCATCATTAGGTAGAGCGTTGTCCCAAAACTAATCGATAACCAATGAAATTTAACAAAGAGGTACAAAAATAAATAAATAAATGGATGCTTTGATGCTTTTGGATTTTATTTCCTACAAAAAAATTAGAATTTGTAGAAAATCCATGTAGATTCAAATTGATATTTGTAATATGCTAAAACAAAATACTTGAATCTATTCTATAAATTGCGGAAATGAATTACAATCGCATAATCACATGACCAAGAAAGAGAAAGAATTTCAGTCACACAACAAAAATATTTATCTAGGGAAATCCTCGGCTAAAAACCCGCTATATGTATATTGCCTAATCCAAATGATATGAGAACAATACAATGCTTATCTGAGGCTTGAGAGCTATATGCACTATCTCTATCTGTCTCACTGCTTCATAGGTTGACTCTGGCTAATACTTAGCCAGTTTCCTTGTGTATCTCAATGAGGAATTAAGCCCCTATTTAATGATAAAATTCCATAATAATACTTGTGTAGTACATCAAGGCTCTTCCTTTGACTCCATGCATCATTTGTACAATTATTTTTTTTATACAAGTGATAGTACATTTCCATTTAACTCCAATCTCAACTACTTCTTTCTCAGAAATGACATGCATGAGTTATTTTTAGTAAATTATCAGTTATTTGATTGATCACTATTGTGAATTAAATCAAATTTAATTCACTTGACCTCTCATTAGTTCCTCTATTAGTTAGAACTATTTAAATTGATTTTAAATAAAATAAATTAATTTAATTAGATACATCTCAAAATAAAATCAACCAGTGCTCCTAAAAAGTAGTAGACACTCTACATGCCTCTAGTTTGAACATTAACTTTAATTAAATAGACTAATTAAGTCATCCTAACTTAGTTAACTCGTACAAGATATCATGTGATGTGGAATTACAATTTACTTCTAGTTTAATTACGGGGAAATTAAATTGGAATCCTTCTTGATGCCATTTTCAAGATTTCTTGTCGCAACACTCACTCTCAACAAGAAAGGAATTCAACTCTATCCCGATCCGGTACATTTGGAATGTTCTTCGAGCAACGCTTCTCTCTAGTGTATTTGCTACCGCAACTTCTGAAACTCAAAAATAATCCAAAAAATGAAATGAATTGTGATCAGTATGATGCATCTGACACTCGAGTCTCTAACTGCTACTATCTACTGCACTGTCTACTAAAAACCTTGCATTGTTGCTGACTTTTCACTGTCCCATCTACACTACTACCAGCTCTGCACTACGCTCTCAAGTATCTGACTGCTGCTAGTCTATGCATCTGTCACTCTGATATCTGACTGCATCAACCTCCATCGATTTATCCTTATATTGTGTATTGTGGGCCCCTATAGCAAGGTAATTATTGAAGAGAAAAAACATATCAATGGACCCTACCCAAATTTCTACACCCTTGGGACAATTGCTTCACATTTCCCCACCCCTCACCTGGAGGTATGGTTGCATGTGCTCCCTCTTCCCACTTAGCTCAAAATCCCCCCTACTGGAGGTCTCTGATTGAGTCGATATCTCCACTCGATCTTCTCTCTTCTTCTCCAATTGTGGATTCTCCACAACTTTTTGAGGCTTCTTCTGAGGTTGAATGTTGAGAGGTCAATCATGCTCCCTCTCAACCACTGAGTCTCTAACTTTTTCCTTGCTACTTGAATATTTTCATGCACCTTCGACCTCGAGAGCATAGAGGTTCTTGACTCGCACACTAATATGATTCACTCGTCCCATGGCTATGTATCTAAGGAAAACCTTTCCCTTGATATATATCAAATCATAGCCATAGTCTTCCTTAGTCCTGGAAAAAAGAACACATATGTGAGTATAAGAGGGGAGCCAGACTCCTTATGAAAAGTAATTGTACCAAAACCAGTCACACTATACCTCCCATCATCTCCAAACTCTATCTTATGATTGACGTCTTTCTCCTCCAAGTCATTGAAGATATATCTATTCCCCATCATATCAAACAAGGCACCATTGTTGTGATACCACATCCATCCCATTATAGTGATTTCCATGCATGCAATGAGAGTAAAATCAAGCTCTAATTATGAATTTATATCTTCTCATGCTTCTGCTGCTGTAGGATCCGTGTTTCTTGCCTCTTTCTATAGACATTTCATGGCATAGTGCCTGAACTCGTGATAGTGAGAACACTTGATGTTGGAAAAGTCTTTCTTCTTGACATCTTCTCCATGGGACTTCTTTCCCTTGGAATTTTTTAATTTACTAATTAATGAAAATTCAGCTTCTTTGGAAGAGGTCACATCTCTATTGTTTCTCCTAATCTATTCCTGCACTAATTCGGGGCATAATATCTCCCAATATGGTAGTTTCTCCCTCCCATTTACCAAATCATGGTAGCTATGCTAACTCTTGGGTAGGTATAGAAGTGCTAGGATCACCATATCATCCTTGACAATGGTAATACCAACACTTATAAGCTCATCTTGACATTGGGTGAACTTTCTCAAGTACTTTTGTATTGTGTCTCCCTCCTCCATCTTAATCTTTCTTAGCTTGTCCTTCACCACTAGCTTCCTGTGGTCATTAATATTTAGAAAAAAAAAATTTTAATGCCTTCCACATATCATATGGAGTTTCATTTATGTTAGTCATCAGTAAATTTTGCTAATATCAAAATATGACTAAGTTCTAATCCTAGATTTCCAGAAACAATATTTGAAGAAACATTATGAGTTCTAGAAATCTCATTACCTTTATCATCCTGCACCTAACTAATTCCACTATAAAATCATCTTTTTCCTTCTCAAAGTTCACCCTGCTATAAGAAAAATCCATCTTCTGGGCCTAATTCCCTCCTTTTATCACCTCGCCTACACCCTCATTCATCACCTTTCCCCCCTCTGAAATCCATTTTTCCTTTCCCTCTAAAAACCATTGTAATCACCTCTTATTCATCATTTTCCTCTAAAAATCCTTAAAACAATGTAAAAGTCCATTTTACATTGTTTAAATCTAACCTTTTAAACCTATCGGGCCTTTTAAAATATTATAAAAACTCTATTTTTATAATAAAAACCCACCTTCTTTACAAATATAGGCCTTAAGCCACTTTCTGCTTAAATCCCTAGCCCCCTCACCCATACAACCTTGACCCCAACCTTTTGCATTCTCCTAAGCCCCTTTCCTTCCCAACCCCCTGTCCCTTTTACCCACATAGGACCATTTCCCTTCACCTATCCTAGGCCCCTTCCCTATCTTTCCTCCACCCCACTTCACCCTTCCCCAGGTCATCTCCACCGTTGATCAACCCTGATCCATCTCGTATACAACTTGACCCCACACTATGATCCAAAATCTTTTGTTTGAGATGTATAAAAGAATTAACATGTGAAAATTGTAGCTTTTAAAAAAGAAACTTTAAAGGCATAAGTGGAAAAAGAGAGAAGAAATTAACATCATGCACAAAGACACAAGAGTTGATATCGGAGTTCGTCCAGGAGGGACTACGTCTCCGGGCCCTGCTCTAATAGTGGGGAGGCCCTGCTTTCATTAAATGGAAAAATGAAAGTACAAGTACAAAATGAGGAATTACACCCTTATACCTGCCCAATCTGGAAATGGCCAAAAATTGCAGACCTCTGCTGACAAAATGGGCAGCACCGTTGGATTTGTGGCGTCGAGTAGTGCTGAATCCATATAAAACTTGCCCCAATCGGACAAAGTGAAAATCTGGCCCCTGTGGAAAAATGGCTCAGATCATGGTTCCGCCCCCTCTGCACACTGCTCAAGGTTCCACTGCCTCGTTTTTTGTGCCCGCTCCTGTGTGTCCTTCCTTGGGCGCACAAATGAATGAAGGTTTAAATAAATAAATGCCGACGGATTCTTCAAAGTCCCCCATAGCTGAATTGGTTGAGATCCTCATTGTTTGGGCGGAGGTCTGGTGGTCAAATCCCGACCCCGCCATAAAAAAGCCGCTTGTTTTAACTGCATTCCATTTTTTAAAAACCCGCACGAACTGTTTGAACCATTTTATATATTTTTAAATTTCCGTTGAAGTGATGTGGATGTGGGGGGCCGGACCCATGTTGGGCGGCCCGCCCCACATATACACTGCGCCACGTATGTATATAAGTGGTGGCGGTGGGTTAACAACCCCCGCCCCATTAATAATATGACCCGTATCATTGCATAATAGTCGTAAAATGTGGACCGCGGGGGTGGCGGGGTTGACCACCCGCCCCCCAACAATATTTATTTTTTAATATATGGTTGTGCGGATGGGGTGGCGGGGTTGGTGGCCCGCCACCCATATTTATATTTTTTTTTTTGTTTTTATTTATTATTAAAACAAACTGGTTGTTTTTTTAACCTTCGAATTTTGACCGAAGGAGTGCTTTTAACGGTCCCACAAATTTTCCCGGAATCTGGCCAGGTTTGCCAGAATCCGGTGGCCGGGTTTCAGCAAAATTGTTGCCTCCTTAGTCTGCCACATCATCAAGTCAACCTCTGAACTTTGACTGCTCCTAACTCCTTCATTCGGACTCGGAATTGAGTGCCGTCTGCGCCGTTAGATTCAGAATTTAGAGATCTACAACTTGAACTTGGTTCGAAGGATTTTCGAACACTTTGATTTCTGAGCCTTGTACTTAAACCATGTGTACCTGTACCTGTGTAATCCACCTGGATCATTCCTCCCCACTAACGAGCTTTTGGACCCCAAAAGCCTCATCAATCAACAGGCAAGTGAGGGAATTGCTCCCTCACCTTCTCCTTTTCAAGCCATTTGGCTTTACTTGGGTGCATCCCTTTGAACCCAACACGGAGATACTCCACATCTCCTCGTCGCAAAGTCCTGGTCCTTCGATCGAGAATGATGTCCTCTAGCAGTTCATCGAGATATTCTGGTGCAAAGTCATCCACTGTAGGAACTGATCCTACCTCCTCAGTGTCCATAATCAATGGGGGTTCATAAAGTTTTAGATTTTCAACATTCACAACTGAGTACATCTGCATGTATACCGGCAAGTCGAGTCGCAAAGCATTATTCCCAATCTTCTCCAATATGGTAAAGGGACCATACCGGATTGGTCGCAATTTCTTACCTTCTCCCTTCATTCGATCCTTGCTGATGTGGAACCACACTTTGTCGCCAACTTGAAATTGATGGTCGACTCGGTGTTTATCATGTCGGGCCTTATATCGGGCCTGACTCTTCTCCAACTGCTCTTGCACTACTTGGTGAATCGTCTGAATCCGCTGAATGAACCGTTGTGCTTTATCCTTGTCATCACGCCCACTGGCATCTTCATCCCTTCCATAGATCATGTCGAAAGGGTCCTTTGGTAAGTAACCAAAGCATGTCTCAAAAGGTGAACGCTGCGTAGAGGAGTGCACTGCTCGGTTGTAAGCGTGCTGCACATATGGAAGGTGTTCATCCCACAACTTGGGATGTTTGCTGCAATAGCCCCGCAACAAGTGTACCACGGTACGATTAACAACCTATGTCTGTCCGTCGGTTTGTGGATGGAATGCCGTGCTTCTCTTCAACTTGGTATCCATCATGCGCCACCAGCTGGTCCAAAATTCTCCAAGGAAATGAGAGTCTCGATCTGACACAATCGACGTGGGCAACCCAAAGTGGACCCAAACATACTGAAAGAAAAGATAAGCAGTCTGCTCAACAGTGACCTGCTTTTTACAAGGCATCAATATGCACATTTTGCTAAAGCGGTCGACGACAACATACAAATAGTCGTGACCCTTTCTTGACATAGGCAAACCTCCTACAAAATCCATCGACACACTTTCCCATGGACGACCCGGAATAGGGAGTGGCGTGTAGAGCCCAAGTTTTCTATTAGAGGGCTTTGAAACAGAACACATCACACATCCCTTTACAAAACGGGTTACAATGTTTTTCATATGGGGCCAAAAACAAAACCTTTGCAAATGACATAAGGTTTTTTCAACACCAAAATGACCAGACACAAGAGAGGTATGCGCCTCTCGAATTACATGTACCCTTTCTGCTGTGGGTATGCACAATTTACCAAGGTGATACAACAGCTTCCCCTGCAAATGATAGTTGTCCACCTGTGAACCATGAGTTAGTTTTGCATAAACTTCTTTAAAGTCATCATCGTTAGTGTACTGTTCAACATAACTTTCAAAAGATAATGACGCATTATGCAAAATAATAGAAGAAGCAATAGGAGGGCAAGAGAGCATGTCTGCTACTTTGTTACTAGTGCCCTTCTTATACTTTATTACTAGATGAAATTGCTGTAGGAACCCCATCCACCTGAAATGACGAGATTTTTGTAGCTTGGTCTTTGACTGAAGGTACTGCAAGGGCTGATCAGGTAGTGTTTCCACTTTTTCACACTTTGGACCAAGGCATACAATTCCTTGTCGTAAGTGGGGTAATTTATTACAGCCTGGGAGAACTTCTCCGATTGGTAACAAATCGACTTCTTCTGCTGCAAAAGTACAGCTCCCATGGCGTACCCACTGGCATCGGTTTCGATCTCAAAAGGCTGCTGGAGATCAGGTAAAGCCAGGACTGGTGCGGTGCTGATTTTCTCTTTCAGTGCTTCGAAGGCCTTCTGTTGTTTTCCTCCCCACTGAAAGGATTGTTTGATACTTGTCAGAGTGTGTAAGGGTGATGCAATAGCGGAGAAGTTGGCAATGAACCTCCTCCAGTACTGTACTGCACCTAAAAAACTACGGACCTCTGTTACATTGGTAGGCTTAGGCCAATTTACAATCACCTCGATTTTTGAGGGGTCTATTTTTAATTGACCATTACCGACAATATGACCAAGGTAAACCAAAGAGGTTTTCCCAAACTCACACTTTGACAACTTTACATACAATTGTTCTTTCTTTAAAACATCAAGCACTTTGATTACATGGCATACATGTTCCTTCCAAGTCCTACTAAATACAAGAATATCATCTAAATACACAAGGACAAACTCATCAATGAAAGGCCTAAAAAGATCATTCATGACCCTCATGAATGTGGCTGGAGCGTTGCAAAGTCCGAATGGCATCACCATCCATTCGAACAACCCCTGTTTGGTCTTGAAGGCAGTTTTCCACACGTCTTGCTCTGCAATTCTGACCTGGTGATAACCACTACGCAAATCCAATTTGGTGAAATAAATAGCATTTTTTAATTGATCTAATAAATCATCAATGCGAGGGAGAGGGTATCGATTTTTCACCGTGATTTTGTTTAGTGCCCGATAATCCACGCACATCCTCCATGTGCCATCTTTCTTGGGCACTAACACGATCGGCGAGCCACAAGGGGAAGTACTTGGCCAAATGACCCCTTGGTTCAACAGTTCCTGTACCTGCTTTTTGATTTCCTCCATTTCGATGGATGACATCCTGTACATACCAATGTTTGGTAATGGAGCATCATGTTGCAAATGGATCTCATGTTGGATCCCTCGTTTTGGAGGCAAACCTTTGAGTTCCTGAAACAACTCACCATAGTTAGAAATAACATCACATAATTCCTGTTTATGAGCCGGATCACATCCCCGGAAAGCATTGGTTATTTCTTCATCCTTTGCTCTCACAACCATGAGCAAACACCCCTTGCTGGAATTCACTAGTCTCTTCATCTGTCCTGCACTTACAAGGCTGGCACTGACTTTGGTTTTATGAGCTCTTACAATGTATTCTACCCCATATTTAGTGATTTGGTATTTATTTTCATGGCGAAAAAAAACTGCTTTCCTATCATAAAGATAGGGACTCCCCAATACAATGCCACAGATATCCAATGGTATTACATCCAATTCTACTTCATCTACCAGCTTAGAAGCAATAACAAATTTTACCTTACACTGCTTGGTTACATTTAGTTTTACTTTATCATGTATCCATCCAAGCGGATAAGGTTTTGGATGAGGCTTAACTTCTAAGCCTAACTTTTTAACCAAGGATTCTGAAATAAGGTTTGCTTGAGAGCCTGAATCAAATAGAGTTTCTCCTTTTGCATGGTTTATAACAACTCTAATATGAAACAACTCAATTCTCTTACGTTCATTAGAAAGAGGCTCATTTGATGCACTAGTGCTTTCATGTGATTCAGAATCATGAAGAGAATGAGTACCTTTTGTCCCTGATGCTGTGATCAATGCCTCATCGCCTGAGTCGGATCCAAGGTCCTGCTGTGCGGTTGCTACCGTCTTCTGCTTACCCTTTCTTCCATATCTATTCAGCTTCTTTTCTGGATATAGTTTCCAACAATGATCGTCGTCATGGCCTTCCTTTTTGCAGTGAGTGCAATAAGGCTTTTCTCCTTCATCCTTCTTTGTTGATGTTGTCTTCTTTTCCTTTCCCTTTCCTTTCCCTTTGAATTTTCCATTTGAAGGTTTGGAAGGTGGTTTCTTTGGATGATCGTCCTTATCATTTCTGCCCTTGTTCTCAAGATGAATGGCCTACACACTGGCCGAGTCAATGGTAGTAGGTTCAAACATTAACAATGAATGTCTAATGTAACTATGCAATGAACCAATGTACTTAGTTACAACTTCAGGAGAATCTAAAGAGATGCCCAAACTTAATGCCTGTTTTCGAAATTCTTCAGTAAAGGTTTGCACATTTTGTCCTTTACCTTTCCTTAGGTACTGCCACTCCATTAAGGCTTTCTGCTTGTAACCTAAGGGATAGAATTGATTTTTAATTGCAGTAATAAAATCTGACCAGGAAGAAAGAAGGTTACCCAAGTTACTGCTGCTTCGAAGTTTGCTCTCCCACTAGATGAGAGCTGTGCCACTCAATCGAAGAGAAGCCAATTGGATTTTTGCCTCGTCCTCCATAATCTGCTAGATCCTGCAATAGAGTTCAAGCTGCCTAATCCAATTGTTAAGCTTCTCAGCATTACTTTCACCATTATATACTGGTAGATCAAACTTAACATCTAACTTAAAGAAAGGCTTGTTAGATGCATTTCCAGAATTTTTATCATGATGGTTAGAAGAGGAGGAAGGAATTTCATTTCCTAAAGGGGGTGTATTTCCTCCACCATCTCCATGCACTGAACCTTGCCCTTCTAAAGAATGATCTCCTGTTTTCTCTAACCTTTCAAGTCTAGAGAATAGTCTCTCTACTCGATCTGCCATGGTATAGAAAGTTTTGCGGAAATTGAGCTCCTCTTCATTCCGATCTTCGTCTCCCATGTTCCTTCTCTGACGTGCACGTCTTGCTTCGGGATCAAAAGCCTGTAGCATCCCTTCGCCTCTTCTTAGCCTGCTTCTTGTTAGCATACAAACATGTAATTCACATCTACAAACACCCGCTCCGATACCACTTGATCCAAAATCTTTTGTTTGAGATGTATAAAAGAATTAACATGTGAAAATTGTAGCTTTTAAAAAAGAAACTTTAAAGGCATAAGTGGAAAAAGAGAGAAGCAATTAACATCATGCACAAAGACACAAGAGTTGATATCGGAGTTCGTCCAGGAGGGACTACGTCTCCGGGCCCTGCTCTAATAGTGGGGAGGCCCTGCTTTCATTAAATGGCAAAATGAAAGTACAAGTACAAAATGAGGAATTACACCCTTATACCTGCCCAATCTAGAAATAGACGAAAATTGCAGACCTCTGCTGACAAAATGGGCAGCACCGTTGGATTTGTGGCGTCGAGTAGTGCTAAATCCATATAAAACTTGCCCCAATCGGACAAAGTGAAAATCTGGCTCCTGTGGAAAAATGGCTCAGATCATGGTTCCGCCCCCTCTGCACACTGCTCAAGGTTCCACTGCCTCGTTTTCCGTGCCCGCTCCTGTCTGTCCTTCCTTGGGTGCACAAATGAATGAAGGTTTAAATAAATAAATGCCGGCGGATTCTTCAAAGTCCGCCATAGCTGAATTGGTTGAGATCCTGATTGTTTGGGCGGAGGTCGGGTGGTTAAATCCCGACCCCGCCATAAAAAGGCTGCTTGTTTTAACTGCATTCCATTTTTTTAAAACCCGCACGAACTGTTTGAACCGTTTTATATATTTTTAAATTTCCGTTGAAGTGATGTGGATGTGGGGGGCCGGACCCATGTTGGGCGGCCCGCCCCACATATAAACTGCGCCACGTATGTATATAAGTGGTGGCGGTGGGTTAACAACCCCCGCCCCATTAATAATATGGCCCGTATCATTGCATAACAGTCGTAAAATGTGGACCGCGGGGGTGGCGGGGTTGACCACCCACCCCCCAACAATATTTATTTTTTAATATATGGTTGTGTGGATGGGGTGGCGGGGTTGGTGGCCCGCCACCCATATTTATATTTTTTTTTTTTTATATTTATTATTAAAACAAACTGGTTGTTTTTTGAACCTTCGAATTTTGACCGAAGGAGTGCTTTTAACGGTCCCACAAATTTTCCCGGAATCTGGCCAGGTTTGCCGGAATCCGGTGGCCGGGTTTCAGCAAAATTGTTGCCTCCTTAGTCTGCCACATCATCAAGTCAACCTCTGAACTTTGACTGCTCCTAACTCCTTCATTCGGACTCGGAATTGAGTGCCGTCTGCGCCGTTAGATTCAGAATTTAGAGATCTACAACTTGAACTTGGTTCGAAAGATTTTTGAACACTTTGATTTCTGAGCCTTGTACTTAAACCATGTGTACCTGTACCTGTGTAATCCACCTGGATCACACTACCCGACAAAAATGCTCACGTCACCACCCCGGCCCCACTATCCACTCAAATCCTACACCCCATCTTCAGGCTCTACCTGCACCGTCGATCTTGCTCCTCGAGATCTGATGGTCTATATCGCATATCGTGTAGAATTTGATGTCGGGGTTTAAAGTCCCCAATCCATTCAAAATGGGCAGTTTCACCCAGGATATGCGACAATCGCCCAGTGATATCGCACAATCCCGGGCCGAAACCGTTTACCGCCCATACCCTACGTGATAAACCATGGTGGTTTCCCAAAGCCGCTTTTCCCTTCCCATGCCAGAAATAAAATTTCATTGCCCTCATTTGAATTTCCTTATGATTTTTCCTTCGAGATCACTCCCTTGCACCCTCTTTTCCTCTGCAGATCGCCCCTGATGCCTCAGAAACCCCAAAAATGTGTTTTTCTCCACTTTCGCAGGTTTTAAAGTTAATATTTGTTTGTATGTTGCAGGTTTGATGGCAGTGATGCCCAAAAATCTCTCCCACAGTCCATAAATGACAAAATCAGACCCTCTGGATGATGATCTAGGGATCTTAATTTGAATTGTGAAGATTAGAGGGCATTTTCTCAGGTTTTGATCGATGATGACTCATGACCATCGATTGATCAGGATACCTCTAAAAACATAAAGGAACAGTGAAGAACAGAAGAATCAAAAGGGCTAATTACAGATCAAAGACAAAAACATAGATTAGCCCTTTAAGGATAGTGATTAAAGGATAAAGGCTAAAGCTTAAAGGATAAAGGATAAATGAATAAAATAACTATCTATGCAGAAACAGAGAAAAGACAGTAAGACAAATTATGAAATCAAAATCAAGGTTAAAGGCCTATTACTGAGTTTGATGATTAAGACAAAGATAAATATACCCCAAATACATCCTCGAATAACTCAAAAGGGAAGTAGTTACTCCTCCAAAAGATCTAATTGCCTCCTACAACCTGATTTCCTTTCATAAAGGCTATTGGAAGTTATTGCACAGTCAGAAGATATTTTATTTGTCAAGGAAGTTATTTTAATAGTTAAGGATAAACCTTAAAGTCAAACGTTTCACCTATTCTTCCCTAGAAGTTAAAATAGAGTTATTGAAACAGAGAAGTAGCTGCAGATATTCCTACCTTAGGCCTTGCATGGTTTTCAAGGTCAGGAATGCACTTACTCTATAATAAATGACACTCAAGCCCTATATTAACCTCATCTCCTCATTTACAACATAAATAATGCATTTGGACTCAATGTATAGTTGGCATTTGATGACTCTTTGAAGTAATACATAGTATTTTGGAAGTTAAAGGAAAATTGATGTCTTAGATCTTGTGGATGCCCTGATCTGTTTATTGATGGAGGAGGCTAGATCAATAGATCCCTAAGCTTGGTTGTTGGTGAAGTGCTTCTACCTGTTATTTTTGTTTCCTGTTTTCATATTTCTTTGTTGCAGTAGAGTAAAAGTTTTAGGCTAAGAAATGTCTTTTGAAAGCACCTTAGTTCTATTTACTCTTCATTTTCTTAATGTTTTCTCCTGGAAGGTCTGATTGGAGGATTCTTAATTTCCCTCTAGTTCCACCTAGCTTGTGATTTTAGAAATAATTCAATAGATTATAACCAAGGAGTCTCCCTTTTGGTAAGTCCATGTTCCTTTGAGTATGGCTTGAGAGGTTGTTTTTAGGATTGATTTCAATAGAGTGAAACCAAGAAATTAAATGGTGAGTCCATGTTCCTTTGAGTACAACTTGAGGATTGTTTTTAAAGATCTTTTCAAAGTATACTTAGTAGAGTCTAAACTAGGGAAGTCTATGGTGAGCCCTATCCTCTGGACTGCCTCAAAAAGTTGCTTTAAAGATCCCTAGAGAGTTAGTCAAAAGCATATTTGATTATTTCTGTTTGATCTTAGGCTGCTCTTACTATTTATCTTATATGTTTTCTTGTCTGAAAGTAGTCTTTGATTACTGGATTTTTATCTGAAAGGTTTGCTTATTAAAAGCTTTTCCAAAGAAGTTTATGGTTTGCCCCATCCTTTGTCTTTCTTCAGAACAGATGCCTTGTAAGATGTCTCTTGTTTAAAGTACATGATAAAGAATTCTTAATCTCTCTTTGTCCTACTTTTCATTATTATCCTTAATGTTCAACTCATTATTCCAAAAAATTTGAAGATCCACTGGCCAAGTTAGATTTTCCCTATGATACTCCCCGATCCTTTTATGAACTTATCAAGGGTTCCATATGACTCCATTTCTCAATGATTTAGAGATTCCATGTTCTATCTATTCTCTTTGATTATCATGTCCAACCAAAATAATTAAATAAACCTTGCACTTAATAACTAGACTAAAATCGACCCTTAAAGGAAAACAATCATACATCCTTTGCAAATAACCTGAGAGATCCCTCTCTGAGTCTAGGAAGGCTAAGTCCTAGAACTCTAAATATTGGTTCCATGTTGCCTTGTCATTTGGTATGTCAATCTACCAAATCATAGGACCACAACATTATGGTGATCACGGTGGGACTTCTGAGTTATTTCATACTTTAATATCCTTACAAGATTCAGAAATCCTTGACCAAAAATATATAGTGATTAATCTGCCAACTCATCACCAGAACAACATTCTGGTGATCACGGTGGGACCTTCTGAGTCACTGAAAAACTAAGTACTCCTTAGGACTCTAGAAACCATAAGAATCACATAAAAACTTAGAAAACCCCAAAACATTCCCTGATTGGTTTTATTGCTCATTTGCTGGTGGACCATAACTTATTTTACCTTCAAAAAAGCTAAAAATTTCCACCTCGCGACTCCACTAGCCCTAGTAGGCCTATTCATCCACTAATTCTTTTATATTACCTTAATATTGTATCAAATCAGTCTTAAAGAAGTTTAAGATGCCTAGTTACATATCTTAGAAGAGTAATAATCACTAGGAGAGGTCAAAAGATTTGAAAAACAGTCCTAAAGCTTTCGGCCTCTCTAATTTTCGAACTTGAAATATGGCTTCACATAGGATCAATACTAGATCTCATATAGACCCTAATCCTCCTCCAATAGTTGATGATCCAGAAAACATTTTTTGGCAAAGTTCTAAAGCTGGAAATTTAACTACTAGTAGGACCATCCAAAGAAAAAGATCTGTCCTTGAAAACCTTACAGTCTTGAAAGATCCTCACTTTGAATTGTCTCATACAAAGAACCTATTTAGAACCAAGTCTCATAGTGATATCGACCAATCTGACCTTGAGCCCACAGATTTGTAGCAGAAATTTAGTAGAGAAGCTTCCCGTTCCACTCCTCCTGATTTTCAGCTTCTCCACCACTTCAATTCTTTCCATAAATCTGCTCATATACATCTTGGTGGTTCAAGTAATTCCACCACTCCTGTCCACACATACACTATTCAAAACACCTCAGTTCATCCCACTTTTCCTTTTACAAATCCACCTCTTGTAAATACCCCATTTTTTCCCACCATGGCAGCATGGTATGCTCCATTAGTGTTACCTCAACCTTTGGTTCCTTTACCAAATGATTATCAATATAGATTTCCCCATTTCACTGGAAATGAATCTACTACTACCCAAAAACATGTGGATAAAATGGATGGTGCCTTTGTTTACATGGAAATAGAAGAAGAGACCATTGAGATGAGAATATTTGCCCAAAGTTTAGGAGGAGAAGCCAAGAAATGGTTTAAAGGCTTAATTCCTAACAACCTAAATGATCTCCCTTCTTTATACCAAACATTCATAAACAAATGGGAAGTTAAAAACAACCCTCTCAAAATCCTTTCAGAATATAGCAACCTCAAAAGAAACATTGGGGAAAGTGTCCAAGATTATTGCACTAGATTCAATAATGTTCACAATGCACTTCCCCCAAACATGAAACCTCCACTAGGCCTAGCCTTAGCTAAGTTTCCTGAAGGCTTCGATCCAGACATGGCCTACCTGCTAAGAGAGAGAGATCCCTTGGCTTTAGAAGATATGTATAGGGGAGCCATAAGTGTAGAAGAAAATCTGATTGAGAAGAGAGCTAGATTGAAATAAAAAAAAAGAGTTACATATAAAGATGAAACAATGGCATCAACCTCATCATCTAATGCGAAAATTGATAACTTAGTGAGAGTAATGGAAAGAATGATTGAGAAGATAAACTTAAATGATAGAGTGCCTCCAAGAGAAAACCAAATCAATTCTCAAAACAGAAATAGAAATCCAAATTTTAGAAGAGACCCTATTCAAGATAGAAAAAGAGAGAATGACCAGAAAATTAGGCCTCCCTTTCAAAAAAACTATGTAGATCAAGAATAAGAAAGGGAAATTGAAATATTAGAAGAAAATCATGTAAATCTGATAGGATCAGATAATGAGACAAATGTTTTCCTCATTGAAGAAGAACAAGGTTTCTTCTCCTCAGAACAAGTTGAAAATAATCATGAGGATTCTAAAGATTACCAATTGGGATTTGAAAATGCAATAATGGAAGTACACAGCAAATATAATCTTTGAAGCAAAAGGAAACCAGAATTTTCCATTGATGAAAACACATATGCTGCTATTAGGAAAACTTCAGAAAATATTCCTAAGAAGACAAAAAATAGTAGTAACACTTTGACTAAGAAAGTTGACATAGATAAATAAAAAATAGGTCAGCCAAGTGCTAACCAAATCTGCCCTAGTACCTCTGCTAGTGGCCCTGAAAAATCTATCCTAAAAAAAAGTCCTAATAAAACTAAGCAAATTAGAATTTTTGAAAAGATTATGATTGAAAAAAAAGATGTAAATATGTCAAAAACATTAGTCCCTTTCAGCCTTGAGGGTGAGATTGCCAAGAACAAAATTAGCATACCCTTAGTTGAACTAGTAACCCAGGATGTATATAAAAACCAAGTTTTGAAAGATTTGAACATAGGAAATGATATTGACACATTAAACTTGATAGATGATAAACCAAAATTGTTGTTTTGTCTTGAAGTAGAATGAAAATACCAAGAAGGAACCATTCCTCCATTTTATGTCAGCCTAAATATACATGATAAAATTTTTCATAATGTCATGCTAGATTCTGGTGCCTCTGACAACCTTATGCCAAAGGTAGTGATGGAGAGATTAGGCCTAGAGATTAATAAACCTTAGAAGGACCTGTATTCCTTTGATTCAATCAGAGTCAAATGTTTAGGCCTAATCAAGGATTTATGTGTCAATCTAGCACAAATTCCTGCTAAAGGTCTAGTTATGGACATAGTTGTTGCTAACATTCTCCCAAAATATGGCATGCTTCTATCTAGATCATGGGGAGCCAAAATTCAAGGAAGCCTTCAAATGGAAATGTCTTATGCTACCATACCAGGTTTTAACCAAACTAGAAGATTATACAGAGAATCTCATATGAAATTTATGGTTAGCACCATAGATAGGCCAAACAACACTCTTATTTATTATATTCATTCAGATTTAGACTCCTTTATCTTGTATAATGAAAATGAAATCAGCCAACAAGAAAAGGAGAATGAGATAGAATTAGGACCACCTAAACAATCGAATAAGTCCTCAAAAGAAGAATCTAACAGCTCTAACCTTAACATCCTTAAACAACAAAAGGGTGATGCACATAAGATAGAACCATTGTGGGAAATGAGCTTTGATGGCTCTTGTAGTCAAAGAAGTTATGGAGCTGGTGTATAGATACAGAATACAAACCAAGGAAATTCTTATAAGCTTGATTTCCAGTGCACTAATAACATTGCAGAATATGAAGCTCTCCTACTTGGCCTACATTTGCTCAAAGATTTAGGAGCCAAGAAAATATCAGTCGAAGGAGATTCAGAGCTAATTATTAGGCAAATAAAAGGGGAGTATTCAGCCAAAACCCCAATATTAAGAAAATACAGAAACACTGCCCTAGAGCTGCTAAAAACCTTTGAAAAATATGAACTCACTTTCATCCCTAGAGCTCAAAACAACCTTGCAAATGAACTTGCTTTTGCTGCCAACAATTTCCAAATACCACTGATAAATGAAAAAATCAATATCAAAGTGAAAAATAGGCCCACAATCCCTGAAAATGAAGACTATTGGCAAGTGTTTGAGGATGATAAACAAATTGATGATTTTCTGCAATCTGAAAATGATTTTGCTGAGTTAACACCTAGCTTAAGCTTTGAAGAAGAATGTTTTGATGAAAAACAAGCCCATGAAACAGAGCTGCCCTCTACTGCTGATATAAACTAATGTGAATATCTTTATACAACAAAATTATCAAACAAAACAACCTAAAAGGACCTTGTAGTTTTACAATATAAAAATGATTCAATACCAAGGGGCCTTACACCTTTAGAGGAGCTTTTTTATTTCAACGATGTAGCCAAAAAACCAAAGATGGAGCCTACAGAAATTAATGTAGAAGAAAATAATACAGGCAGCATAAATGAACCCAAAATGATCAAGCTATCTAGCACTCTTCCTACTCATATCAAACAAGAATATATCGAACTTTTTAAGGAGTTTGGAGATGTGTTTGCATGGGGGTACAAAGATGTGAAATAATATGATACTAGCATCATCCAACAAAAAATTCCTCTTAAAGAAAATCAGAAACCTTTCAAACAAAAAATAAGAAGGATAAACCCTGTTTTATTACCTTTAGTTGAGAAGGAGATCAAAAATATGTATGATGTTGGGATCATAGTTCCCCTTAGATACTCACAATGGGTGTCCAACCTTGGGTCTATTAGGAATAAGACCAGGGAAATTACGCTTTGCGTTGACTTTAGAAATCTGAACAGAGCCTCCCTGAAAGATAATTATCCCTTGCCTAAAATGGACCACATACTTCAAAAGGTGGTTGGATCTAAGAGAATATCACTGTTGGATGGTTTTTCAGGCTATAACCAAGTGTTGGTACTCCCAAGTGTTCAACACAAAACTGCTTTCACTACACCTTGGGGTACATTCATGTATGTTAAAATGTCATTTGGTTTGATGAATGTAGGAGCCACTTTCCAAAGGGCCATGGACATAGCTTTTTCAGAAGACATAGGCTATTTTTTAGTCATTTACCTTGATGACATTACTATTTTCTCCAAAAATGATAAAGAACATTTTATTCATTTGAGAAATTTTTTTGAGAAATGTAGAAAATATGGCTTATCTTTGAATCCAAAAAAGACACTCTTTACATAATCTCTGAAGAAGGAATCAAATTAGACCCTAAAAGGATTGAAGGCATATTGAAAATCAGCCATCTTAGAAACCTCAAGGAACTGCAATCTTTCATTGGGAAGATCAATTTTTTGAGAAGGTTCATCCCCAACCTTGCTAAAATTTTGAGGAATATCACAAATATGCTCAAAAGGGAAAAAGGAGTTAAATGGACCTTAGAAGCCAAACAGTCATTTGAAATGGTTAAATAGTCTTTTACTCAAACACCATTTCTTATTAGTCCTGATTTTACTAAGGATTTCTACATTTTCTCATTTTCCTTTGAACACACCATTGTTGTAGTCTTGTTACAAAAGAGTCACATAGGCCAAGAACAACAAATATAATTTTTTAGTACAACCTTAAGAGATGCTCCACTCAAATATAATATCATGGAGAAATAAGCCTTAGCCTTAATGAAAGCATTGAAAGATTTCCGGGTATACATTTTACATTCCCATATCATTGCTTTTGTCCCACATACAGTTGTTAAGGACATTCTAAATCAAGACCTTGATGGCAAAAGGGGAAAATGGATTGCAATTATCTTAGAATATGATTTAGAAATCAGGCCTACCAAACTGATTAAATGATAGGGATTAGCAAAACTCATGGCAGAATCAAACTTCCAAGAATTAGATATGAATATGGTTGATGTTTTAGAGGAACAAGAGGAATTCACAGCTCCATATATTGAAGAAATATTTTTCAATTCACCTTGGTATGCTGATATCATTGATGTGCTTCTCTATCTTAATACTCCTCCTTATCTATCAAAGACTAAAACTATATTCTTGAAACAAAAAGCTTTAAATTATTTCATTTTAGATGGAGTGTTATATTGGAAAAATGTTGTTGGCATATTGCTTAAATGTTTGCTTAAGGATGATGCAGGAAAAATCATGCATGAGTTGCATGAGGGACAATGTGGAGGCCAACTATATCATTATAGTTCCTTGAAACTGACTGTATCATTATCAAGTTCCTTGAAACCAACATACTATCCCATTTTGGTTGTCCTATAAAAGTCATTATAGACAATGCTTTTGCCTTCAAATCCAAAAGAATGATTGACTTATGCTATAAATACCATACCACATTAGGGCATTCCATAGCTTACTACCCCTAGGGTAATGGATTAGCTGAATCCTCCAACAAAATTCTAATCAACATTATCAAAAAACTGTTGGATCAGAATCAGAAATCATGGCATAGTAAGTCGGTTCATGCATTATGGGCTGATAGGGTAACCACCAAGAAATCAATAAATATGTCCCCCTATCAGTTGGTATATGGCCTAGATGCAGTTTTACCTACATCTTTGGGAGTTCCAGTTATGAAAATTCTCCAAGAAGTACAAATAGAAGAAAATAACATGCAGAGATGACTAAATCAAATCATTCATATATAGCAAACAAGAGAAGAAGTATACAAAAGGATAGGTAGTTCAAGAAAATATCAAGAAGATCTTTGACAGAAGGATCAAATTAAATAACTTTCAAGTTGGAGATACAATCCTGAAATGGGATTCAAGGAGAGAAGATAAAGGTAAACATGGCAAGTTTGAGAATTTATGGAAAGGGCCTTATATTATTCATTCAATCAGGGGTCATAATGCGTTCTTCTTACAAGGGATGAATGGAGAAGAATTATTTGGAGGTCCTGTGAATGACAGGATGCTTAAAGATTATTTCTGTCAAGAATCCTATTTTTAAAGTTTTCACTCATTATACATAACGTAACATGAGAAAAGTTAAATAAAAATTAAAAAAACAATGAAATAAAAGAAAAATAAAAAGAGGGAAAATCAAAAGAGGTACAACCCCATACCGAAAAAAAAAGTACTGCTAAAACTATGTAAGTCTAAATGCCACTGCTGATTCAAAATCATATCTTGTTTAGTCATCTAGCCTAATAATGGCTGAACATGCTTTAAATTTATGTTGATAAGTTAGTAGAAACAAATATTGTCAAGATTATTTCAGACTTGACTTATCAAGTTTGATAGATTTGGAAAATGTAAAGATTCTGGTTCCACATGCTCAAAACAGAACCAAAGAGATGGATAAGGATGCATTACTAATGACAAATCATAGCCTTATCTTTCTAATTTACTTTTCCTGCAAAATAATGTTGTGTGCAACTGTTCTAAATGCCACAACCATGGTTAAATCAGACTGTCTAAACTTGATTTGAACCATGTTTGAAATTTCGTGTCAATAGATAGAGAATCAAGACTGCCAAATAGCTTAATCTTGGCAGTCAAGTAGTTTAGGTAGAAAATAAAAGAGTTCAACAACTTAATCTGAACTCTTGGAAGAAATAAGGATAGGAATAGATAGTTTATTTATGTTTTCAAAAATAAGATTTAAAAGAGTTTGCTAGTTCAAATGCACTCAGAAAGGAAGAAAAAATGTTAGGATAAGAAGGATTGGGTAGGTAGAAGTGTTGCTGGGAAAAATTATATGTTGCAGATGGTTAAGACTTGTCACTTCAAAAGAAAATGAGCAAGTGAAAGAGAAGGGAAATCTACCCAATGGATAAGGTATTGGTCTGCTGAAACCCAGAGATTTGACAAACTGAGGTTCTGGACACCTTGAAAGGAATGCTGCCCTCCCCAAGTGGAGCCACTATTAGTCATCAATAAATTTTGCTGATATCAAAATATGACTAAGTTCTAATCCTATATTTCTAGAAAAAATATTTGAAAAAACATTGTGAGTTCTAGAAATCTCATTGCCTTCATCATCTTGCACCTAATTGATTCCACTATAAAGTCATCTTTTTCCTTCTCAAAGTTTACCCTGCTACAAGAAAACTCCATCTTCTGGGCCTAATTCCCTCATTGTATCACCCCACATACACTCTCATTCATCACCTTTTCCCCCCTCTAAAATCCATTTTTCCTTTCCCTCTAAAAACCCTTGTAATCACTCCTTATTCATCATTTTCCTCTAAAAAGCCTTAAAACAATGTAAAAGTCCCTTTTACATTGATTAAATCTAACCTTTTAAACCTATCGGGCCTTTTAAAATCTTATAAAAACTCTGTTTTTATAATAAAAACCCACCTTCTTTACAAATATAGGCCTTAAGCCCCTTTCCACTTAAAGCCCTAGCCCCCTCACTCATACAACCCTGACCCCAACCTTCCCCATTCTCCTAAGCCCCTTTCCTTCCTAACCCTCGGTCCCTTTTACCCACACAGGACCATTTCCCTCTGCCTATCCTAGGCGCCTTCCCTATCTTTCCTCCACCCCGCTTCACCCTTCCCTAGGCCATCTCCACCGTTGATCAACCCTGATCCAACGGTTTTTGTAACCCCATCCTTCATCCCGTATACAACCCGACCCCGCACTACCCGACAGAAATGCTCATGTCACCACCCCGGCCCCACCCTCCACTCAAATCCTACACCCCATCTTTAGGCTCCCCCTGCACCGTTGATCTCGCTCCTTGAGATCTGACGGTCTAAATCGCATATCGCACAGAATTTTATGTCGGGGTTTAAAGGCCCCAATCCACACAAAATGGGTGGTTTCACCCTGGACACATGGCAATCACGCGGCCCTTGGCCGAAACTTCTTACTGCCCATACCCTGCACGATAAACCACGATGGTTTCCCAAAACCGCTTCTCCCTTCCCACGCCAGAAATCAAAGACCATTGCCCTCATTTGAATTTCCTTATGATTTTTCCTCCAAGATCACTCCCCTGCACCCTCTTTTCCTCTACAGATCGCCCGCAATGCCTCAGAAACCCCAAAAATGTGTTTTTCTCCACTTCTGCAGGTTTTAATGTTAATATTCGTTTGTATGTTGCAGGTTTGATGGTGGTGATGCCCAAGAAGCTCTCCCACAGTCCATAAATGACAAAATCATACCCTCTAGATGATGATCCAGGGATCTTAATTCGAATTTTGAAGATCAGAGGGCCTTTTCTCAAGTTCTGATCAATGATGACTCATGGCCATCGATCGATCAAGAACCCTCTAAACACATAAAGTAATAGTGAAGAACAAAAGAATCAAAAGGGCTAATTACAGATCAAAGGAAAAAACATAGATTAGCCCTTTAAGGACAGTGATTAAAGGATAAAGGCTAAATCTTAAACGATAAAGGATAAATGAATAAAACAATTATTTAAGAAGAAATAGAGAAAAGACAGTAAGACAAATTAGTAAAGCAAAATCAAGGTTAAAGGGCTATTACTGAGTTTGAAGATTAAAACAAAGATAAATATACCCAAAGACAGCCTCAAATAACTCAAAAGGGAAGTAGTTACTCCTCTAAAAGATCCAATTTCCACATATAGCCTGATTTCCTTTCATAAAGGCTATTGGCAGTTATTGCACAGTCAAAAGATATTTTATCTATCAAGGAATTTATTGTAATAGTTAAGGATAAGCCTTAAAGTCAAACTTTTCACCTATTCTTCCCTAGAAGTTAAATATTGAAACAGAGAAGTAGCTGCAGATATTCCTGCCTTATGCCTTGCATGGTTTTCAAGGTTAGGAATGCACTTACTTTGTAATAAATGACACTCAAGCCCTATATTAACCTCACCTCCTCATTTGCAGCATAAATACTGCATTTGGACTCATTGTATAGTTGGCATTTGATGACTCGTTGAAGTAATACATAGTCTCTTGGAAGTTGAAGGAAAATTGATGTCTTGGATCTTGTGGATGCCTTGATATGTGTGTTGATGGAGGAGGCTAGATCATTGGATCCTTGAGCTTGGCTATTGGTGAAGTGCTTCTACTTGTTATTGTTATTTCCTATTTTCATTATGTTTTCATCT